>JASSZA010000232.1:0-484218 GCA_031835075.1 Saguinus oedipus
AACTCACTTAGCTGAACAAACGCACAGCAGAGCAGATTGAAGGATACGTTTCTTCTGTGTTTTAGGCAGAGTTTTACTGCTATTTCGTTATATGCGGGAATAGTGCTGGAAATGCCTGTTTTGAGATCTCTCCACAGAAAGCGTTTCCAGACTTCCCCTCCAACACACGAGTTTAACTCTGTAAGTTGAATGCACACATTGAAGACCGTTCTGTTGAAGGTAGCTCCGTTTTGGTTTTAGAAGCAGACAGTTCTCCTTACAGCATATACTCCCATTCACTGAGAAATGTCCAAACGCAGCTCTTACCAGAAACGTGTTTCTAACTCCTGAATCTAAAGGAGATTTAACTCACTTAGCTGAACAAACGCACAGCAGAGCAGATTGAAGGATACGTTTCTTCTGTGTTTAGGCAGAGTTTTACTGCTATTTCGTTATATGCGGGAATAGTGCTGGAAATGCCTGTTTTGAGATCTCTCCACAGAAAGCGTTTCCAGACTTCCCCTTCAACACACGAGTTTAACTCTGTAAGTTGAATGCACACATTGAAGACCGTTCTGTTAGGTAGCTCCGTTTTGGTTTTAGAAGCAGACAGTTCTCCTTACAGCATATACTCCCATTCACTGAGAAATGTCCAAACGCAGCTCTTACCAGAAACGTGTTTCTAACTCCTGAATCTAAAGGGAGATTTAACTCACTTAGCTGAACAAACGCACAGCAGAGCAGATTGAAGGATACGTTTCTTCTGTGTTTTAGGCAGAGTTTTACTGCTATTTCGTTATATGCGGGAATAGTGCTGGAAATGCCTGTTTTGAGATCTCTCCACAGAAAGCGTTTCCAGACTTCCCCTTCAACACACGAGTTTAACTCTGTAAGTTGAATGCACACATTGAAGACCGTTCTGTTAGGTAGCTCCGTTTTGGTTTTAGAAGCAGACAGTTCTCCTTACAGCATATACTCCCATTCACTGAGAAATGTCCAAACGCAGCTCTTACCAGAAACGTGTTTCTAACTCCTGAATCTAAAGGGAGATTTACCTCACTTAGCTGAACAAACGCACAGCAGAGCAGATTGAAGGATACGTTTCTTCTGTGTTTTAGGCAGAGTTTTACTGCTATTTCGTTATATGCGGGAATAGTGCTGGAAATGCCTGGAAATGCCTGTTTTGAGATCTCTCCACAGAAAGCGTTTCCAGACTTCCCCTTCAACACACGAGTTTAACTCTGTAAGTTGAATGCACACATTGAAGACCGTTCTGTTAGGTAGCTCCGTTTTGGTTTTAGAAGCAGACAGTTCTCCTTACAGCATATACTCCCATTCACTGAGAAATGTCCAAACGCAGCTCTTACCAGAAACGTGTTTCTAACTCCTGAATCTAAAGGGAGATTTAACTCACTTAGCTGAACAAACGCACAGCAGAGCAGATTGAAGGATACGTTTCTTCTGTGTTTTAGGCAGAGTTTTACTGCTATTTCGTTATATGCGGGAATAGTGCTGGAAATGCCTGGAAATGCCTGTTTTGAGATCTCTCCACAGAAAGCGTTTCCAGACTTCCCCTTCAACACACGAGTTTAACTCTGTAAGTTGAATGCACACATTGAAGACCGTTCTGTTAGGTAGCTCCGTTTTGGTTTTAGAAGCAGACAGTTCTCCTTACAGCATATACTCCCATTCACTGAGAAATGTCCAAACGCAGCTCTTACCAGAAACGTGTTTCTAACTCCTGAATCTAAAGGGAGATTTAACTCACTTAGCTGAACAAACGCACAGCAGAGCAGATTGAAGGATACGTTTCTTCTGTGTTTTAGGCAGAGTTTTACTGCTATTTCGTTATATGCGGGAATAGTGCTGGAAATGCCTGTTTTGAGATCTCTCCACAGAAAGCGTTTCCAGACTTCCCCTTCAACACACGAGTTTAACTCTGTAAGTTGAATGCACACATTGAAGACCGTTCTGTTAGGTAGCTCCGTTTTGGTTTTAGAAGCAGACAGTTCTCCTTACAGCATATACTCCCATTCACTGAGAAATGTCCAAACGCAGCTCTTACCAGAAACGTGTTTCTAACTCCTGAATCTAAAGGGAGATTTAACTCACTTAGCTGAACAAACGCACAGCAGAGCAGATTGAAGGATACGTTTCTTCTGTGTTTTAGGCAGAGTTTTACTGCTATTTCGTTATATGCGGGAATAGTGCTGGAAATGCCTGTTTTGAGATCTCTCCACAGAAAGCGTTTCCAGACTTCCCCTTCAACACACGAGTTTAACTCTGTAAGTTGAATGCACACATTGAAGACCGTTCTGTTAGGTAGCTCCGTTTTGGTTTTAGAAGCAGACAGTTCTCCTTACAGCATATACTCCCATTCACTGAGAAATGTCCAAACGCAGCTCTTACCAGAAACGTGTTTCTAACTCCTGAATCTAAAGGGAGATTTAACTCACTTAGCTGAACAAACGCACAGCAGAGCAGATTGAAGGATACGTTTCTTCTGTGTTTTAGGCAGAGTTTTACTGCTATTTCGTTATATGCGGGAATAGTGCTGGAAATGCCTGGAAATGCCTGTTTTGAGATCTCTCCACAGAAAGCGTTTCCAGACTTCCCCTTCAACACACGAGTTTAACTCTGTAAGTTGAATGCACACATTGAAGACCGTTCTGTTAGGTAGCTCCGTTTTGGTTTTAGAAGCAGACAGTTCTCCTTACAGCATATACTCCCATTCACTGAGAAATGTCCAAACGCAGCTCTTACCAGAAACGTGTTTCTAACTCCTGAATCTAAAGGGAGATTTAACTCACTTAGCTGAACAAACGCACAGCAGAGCAGATTGAAGGATACGTTTCTTCTGTGTTTTAGGCAGAGTTTTACTGCTATTTCGTTATATGCGGGAATAGTGCTGGAAATGCCTGGAAATGCCTGTTTTGAGATCTCTCCACAGAAAGCGTTTCCAGACTTCCCCTTCAACACACGAGTTTAACTCTGTAAGTTGAATGCACACATTGAAGACCGTTCTGTTAGGTAGCTCCGTTTTGGTTTTAGAAGCAGACAGTTCTCCTTACAGCATATACTCCCATTCACTGAGAAATGTCCAAACGCAGCTCTTACCAGAAACGTGTTTCTAACTCCTGAATCTAAAGGGAGATTTAACTCACTTAGCTGAACAAACGCACAGCAGAGCAGATTGAAGGATACGTTTCTTCTGTGTTTTAGGCAGAGTTTTACTGCTATTTCGTTATATGCGGGAATAGTGCTGGAAATGCCTGTTTTGAGATCTCTCCACAGAAAGCGTTTCCAGACTTCCCCTTCAACACACGAGTTTAACTCTGTAAGTTGAATGCACACATTGAAGACCGTTCTGTTAGGTAGCTCCGTTTTGGTTTTAGAAGCAGACAGTTCTCCTTACAGCATATACTCCCATTCACTGAGAAATGTCCAAACGCAGCTCTTACCAGAAACGTGTTTCTAACTCCTGAATCTAAAGGGAGATTTAACTCACTTAGCTGAACAAACGCACAGCAGAGCAGATTGAAGGATACGTTTCTTCTGTGTTTTAGGCAGAGTTTTACTGCTATTTCGTTATATGCGGGAATAGTGCTGGAAATGCCTGTTTTGAGATCTCTCCACAGAAAGCGTTTCCAGACTTCCCCTTCAACACACGAGTTTAACTCTGTAAGTTGAATGCACACATTGAAGACCGTTCTGTTAGGTAGCTCCGTTTTGGTTTTAGAAGCAGACAGTTCTCCTTACAGCATATACTCCCATTCACTGAGAAATGTCCAAACGCAGCTCTTACCAGAAACGTGTTTCTAACTCCTGAATCTAAAGGGAGATTTAACTCACTTAGCTGAACAAACGCACAGCAGAGCAGATTGAAGGATACGTTTCTTCTGTGTTTTAGGCAGAGTTTTACTGCTATTTCGTTATATGCGGGAATAGTGCTGGAAATGCCTGGAAATGCCTGTTTTGAGATCTCTCCACAGAAAGCGTTTCCAGACTTCCCCTTCAACACACGAGTTTAACTCTGTAAGTTGAATGCACACATTGAAGACCGTTCTGTTAGGTAGCTCCGTTTTGGTTTTAGAAGCAGACAGTTCTCCTTACAGCATATACTCCCATTCACTGAGAAATGTCCAAACGCAGCTCTTACCAGAAACGTGTTTCTAACTCCTGAATCTAAAGGGAGATTTAACTCACTTAGCTGAACAAACGCACAGCAGAGCAGATTGAAGGATACGTTTCTTCTGTGTTTTAGGCAGAGTTTTACTGCTATTTCGTTATATGCGGGAATAGTGCTGGAAATGCCTGTTTTGAGATCTCTCCACAGAAAGCGTTTCCAGACTTCCCCTTCAACACACGAGTTTAACTCTGTAAGTTGAATGCACACATTGAAGACCGTTCTGTTAGGTAGCTCCGTTTTGGTTTTAGAAGCAGACAGTTCTCCTTACAGCATATACTCCCATTCACTGAGAAATGTCCAAACGCAGCTCTTACCAGAAACGTGTTTCTAACTCCTGAATCTAAAGGGAGATTTACCTCACTTAGCTGAACAAACGCACAGCAGAGCAGATTGAAGGATACGTTTCTTCTGTGTTTTAGGCAGAGTTTTACTGCTATTTCGTTATATGCGGGAATAGTGCTGGAAATGCCTGGAAATGCCTGTTTTGAGATCTCTCCACAGAAAGCGTTTCCAGACTTCCCCTTCAACACACGAGTTTAACTATGTAAGTTGAATGCACACATTGAAGACCGTTCTGTTAGGTAGCTCCGTTTTGGTTTTAGAAGCAGACAGTTCTCCTTACAGCATATACTCCCATTCACTGAGAAATGTCCAAACGCAGCTCTTACCAGAAACGTGTTTCTAACTCCTGAATCTAAAGGGAGATTTAACTCACTTAGCTGAACAAACGCACAGCAGAGCAGATTGAAGGATACGTTTCTTCTGTGTTTTAGGCAGAGTTTTACTGCTATTTCGTTATATGCGGGAATAGTGCTGGAAATGCCTGGAAATGCCTGTTTTGAGATCTCTCCACAGAAAGCGTTTCCAGACTTCCCCTTCAACACACGAGTTTAACTCTGTAAGTTGAATGCACACATTGAAGACCGTTCTGTTAGGTAGCTCCGTTTTGGTTTTAGAAGCAGACAGTTCTCCTTACAGCATATACTCCCATTCACTGAGAAATGTCCAAACGCAGCTCTTACCAGAAACGTGTTTCTAACTCCTGAATCTAAAGGGAGATTTAACTCACTTAGCTGAACAAACGCACAGCAGAGCAGATTGAAGGATACGTTTCTTCTGTGTTTTAGGCAGAGTTTTACTGCTATTTCGTTATATGCGGGAATAGTGCTGGAAATGCCTGGAAATGCCTGTTTTGAGATCTCTCCACAGAAAGCGTTTCCAGACTTCCCCTTCAACACACGAGTTTAACTCTGTAAGTTGAATGCACACATTGAAGACCGTTCTGTTAGGTAGCTCCGTTTTGGTTTTAGAAGCAGACAGTTCTCCTTACAGCATATACTCCCATTCACTGAGAAATGTCCAAACGCAGCTCTTACCAGAAACGTGTTTCTAACTCCTGAATCTAAAGGGAGATTTAACTCACTTAGCTGAACAAACGCACAGCAGAGCAGATTGAAGGATACGTTTCTTCTGTGTTTTAGGCAGAGTTTTACTGCTATTTCGTTATATGCGGGAATAGTGCTGGAAATGCCTGTTTTGAGATCTCTCCACAGAAAGCGTTTCCAGACTTCCCCTTCAACACACGAGTTTAACTCTGTAAGTTGAATGCACACATTGAAGACCGTTCTGTTAGGTAGCTCCGTTTTGGTTTTAGAAGCAGACAGTTCTCCTTACAGCATATACTCCCATTCACTGAGAAATGTCCAAACGCAGCTCTTACCAGAAACGTGTTTCTAACTCCTGAATCTAAAGGGAGATTTAACTCACTTAGCTGAACAAACGCACAGCAGAGCAGATTGAAGGATACGTTTCTTCTGTGTTTTAGGCAGAGTTTTACTGCTATTTCGTTATATGCGGGAATAGTGCTGGAAATGCCTGGAAATGCCTGTTTTGAGATCTCTCCACAGAAAGCGTTTCCAGACTTCCCCTTCAACACACGAGTTTAACTCTGTAAGTTGAATGCACACATTGAAGACCGTTCTGTTAGGTAGCTCCGTTTTGGTTTTAGAAGCAGACAGTTCTCCTTACAGCATATACTCCCATTCACTGAGAAATGTCCAAACGCAGCTCTTACCAGAAACGTGTTTCTAACTCCTGAATCTAAAGGGAGATTTAACTCACTTAGCTGAACAAACGCACAGCAGAGCAGATTGAAGGATACGTTTCTTCTGTGTTTTAGGCAGAGTTTTACTGCTATTTCGTTATATGCGGGAATAGTGCTGGAAATGCCTGGAAATGCCTGTTTTGAGATCTCTCCACAGAAAGCGTTTCCAGACTTCCCCTTCAACACACGAGTTTAACTCTGTAAGTTGAATGCACACATTGAAGACCGTTCTGTTAGGTAGCTCCGTTTTGGTTTTAGAAGCAGACAGTTCTCCTTACAGCATATACTCCCATTCACTGAGAAATGTCCAAACGCAGCTCTTACCAGAAACGTGTTTCTAACTCCTGAATCTAAAGGGAGATTTAACTCACTTAGCTGAACAAACGCACAGCAGAGCAGATTGAAGGATACGTTTCTTCTGTGTTTTAGGCAGAGTTTTACTGCTATTTCGTTATATGCGGGAATAGTGCTGGAAATGCCTGTTTTGAGATCTCTCCACAGAAAGCGTTTCCAGACTTCCCCTTCAACACACGAGTTTAACTCTCTAAGTTGAATGCACACATTGAAGACGGTTCTGTTAGGTAGCTCCGTTTTGGTTTTAGAAGCAGACAGTTCTCCTTACAGCATATACTCCCATTCACTGAGAAATGTCCAAACGCAGCTCTTACCAGAAACGTGTTTCTAACTCCTGAATCTAAAGGGAGATTTAACTCACTTAGCTGAACAAACGCACAGCAGAGCAGATTGAAGGATACGTTTCTTCTGTGTTTTAGGCAGAGTTTTACTGCTATTTCGTTATATGCGGGAATAGTGCTGGAAATGCCTGTTTTGAGATCTCTCCACAGAAAGCGTTTCCAGACTTCCCCTCCAACACACGAGTTTAACTCTGTAAGTTGAATGCACACATTGAAGACCGTTCTGTTAGGTAGCTCCGTTTTGGTTTTAGAAGCAGACAGTTCTCCTTACAGCATATACTCCCATTCACTGAGAAATGTCCAAACGCAGCTCTTACCAGAAACGTGTTTCTAACTCCTGAATCTAAAGGGAGATTTAACTCACTTAGCTGAACAAACGCACAGCAGAGCAGATTGAAGGATACGTTTCTTCTGTGTTTTAGGCAGAGTTTTACTGCTATTTCGTTATATGCGGGAATAGTGCTGGAAATGCCTGTTTTGAGATCTCTCCACAGAAAGCGTTTCCAGACTTCCCCTTCAACACACGAGTTTAACTCTGTAAGTTGAATGCACACATTGAAGACCGTTCTGTTAGGTAGCTCCGTTTTGGTTTTAGAAGCAGACAGTTCTCCTTACAGCATATACTCCCATTCACTGAGAAATGTCCAAACGCAGCTCTTACCAGAAACGTGTTTCTAACTCCTGAATCTAAAGGGAGATTTACCTCACTTAGCTGAACAAACGCACAGCAGAGCAGATTGAAGGATACGTTTCTTCTGTGTTTTAGGCAGAGTTTTACTGCTATTTCGTTATATGCGGGAATAGTGCTGGAAATGCCTGGAAATGCCTGTTTTGAGATCTCTCCACAGAAAGCGTTTCCAGACTTCCCCTTCAACACACGAGTTTAACTCTGTAAGTTGAATGCACACATTGAAGACCGTTCTGTTAGGTAGCTCCGTTTTGGTTTTAGAAGCAGACAGTTCTCCTTACAGCATATACTCCCATTCACTGAGAAATGTCCAAACGCAGCTCTTACCAGAAACGTGTTTCTAACTCCTGAATCTAAAGGGAGATTTAACTCACTTAGCTGAACAAACGCACAGCAGAGCAGATTGAAGGATACGTTTCTTCTGTGTTTTAGGCAGAGTTTTACTGCTATTTCGTTATATGCGGGAATAGTGCTGGAAATGCCTGGAAATGCCTGTTTTGAGATCTCTCCACAGAAAGCGTTTCCAGACTTCCCCTTCAACACACGAGTTTAACTCTGTAAGTTGAATGCACACATTGAAGACCGTTCTGTTAGGTAGCTCCGTTTTGGTTTTAGAAGCAGACAGTTCTCCTTACAGCATATACTCCCATTCACTGAGAAATGTCCAAACGCAGCTCTTACCAGAAACGTGTTTCTAACTCCTGAATCTAAAGGGAGATTTAACTCACTTAGCTGAACAAACGCACAGCAGAGCAGATTGAAGGATACGTTTCTTCTGTGTTTTAGGCAGAGTTTTACTGCTATTTCGTTATATGCGGGAATAGTGCTGGAAATGCCTGTTTTGAGATCTCTCCACAGAAAGCGTTTCCAGACTTCCCCTTCAACACACGAGTTTAACTCTGTAAGTTGAATGCACACATTGAAGACCGTTCTGTTAGGTAGCTCCGTTTTGGTTTTAGAAGCAGACAGTTCTCCTTACAGCATATACTCCCATTCACTGAGAAATGTCCAAACGCAGCTCTTACCAGAAACGTGTTTCTAACTCCTGAATCTAAAGGGAGATTTAACTCACTTAGCTGAACAAACGCACAGCAGAGCAGATTGAAGGATACGTTTCTTCTGTGTTTTAGGCAGAGTTTTACTGCTATTTCGTTATATGCGGGAATAGTGCTGGAAATGCCTGGAAATGCCTGTTTTGAGATCTCTCCACAGAAAGCGTTTCCAGACTTCCCCTTCAACACACGAGTTTAACTCTGTAAGTTGAATGCACACATTGAAGACCGTTCTGTTAGGTAGCTCCGTTTTGGTTTTAGAAGCAGACAGTTCTCCTTACAGCATATACTCCCATTCACTGAGAAATGTCCAAACGCAGCTCTTACCAGAAACGTGTTTCTAACTCCTGAATCTAAAGGGAGATTTAACTCACTTAGCTGAACAAACGCACAGCAGAGCAGATTGAAGGATACGTTTCTTCTGTGTTTTAGGCAGAGTTTTACTGCTATTTCGTTATATGCGGGAATAGTGCTGGAAATGCCTGGAAATGCCTGTTTTGAGATCTCTCCACAGAAAGCGTTTCCAGACTTCCCCTTCAACACACCAGTTTAACTCTGTAAGTTGAATGCACACATTGAAGACCGTTCTGTTAGGTAGCTCCGTTTTGGTTTTAGAAGCAGACAGTTCTCCTTACAGCATATACTCCCATTCACTGAGAAATGTCCAAACGCAGCTCTTACCAGAAACGTGTTTCTAACTCCTGAATCTAAAGGGAGATTTAACTCACTTAGCTGAACAAACGCACAGCAGAGCAGATTGAAGGATACGTTTCTTCTGTGTTTTAGGCAGAGTTTTACTGCTATTTCGTTATATGCGGGAATAGTGCTGGAAATGCCTGTTTTGAGATCTCTCCACAGAAAGCGTTTCCAGACTTCCCCTTCAACACACGAGTTTAACTCTGTAAGTTGAATGCACACATTGAAGACCGTTCTGTTAGGTAGCTCCGTTTTGGTTTTAGAAGCAGACAGTTCTCCTTACAGCATATACTCCCATTCACTGAGAAATGTCCAAACGCAGCTCTTACCAGAAACGTGTTTCTAACTCCTGAATCTAAAGGGAGATTTACCTCACTTAGCTGAACAAACGCACAGCAGAGCAGATTGAAGGATACGTTTCTTCTGTGTTTTAGGCAGAGTTTTACTGCTATTTCGTTATATGCGGGAATAGTGCTGGAAATGCCTGGAAATGCCTGTTTTGAGATCTCTCCATAGAAAGCGTTTCCAGACTTCCCCTTCAACACACGAGTTTAACTCTGTAAGTTGAATGCACACATTGAAGACCGTTCTGTTAGGTAGCTCCGTTTTGGTTTTAGAAGCAGACAGTTCTCCTTACAGCATATACTCCCATTCACTGAGAAATGTCCAAACGCAGCTCTTACCAGAAACGTGTTTCTAACTCCTGAATCTAAAGGGAGATTTAACTCACTTAGCTGAACAAACGCACAGCAGAGCAGATTGAAGGATACGTTTCTTCTGTGTTTTAGGCAGAGTTTTACTGCTATTTCGTTATATGCGGGAATAGTGCTGGAAATGCCTGGAAATGCCTGTTTTGAGATCTCTCCACAGAAAGCGTTTCCAGACTTCCCCTTCAACACACGAGTTTAACTCTGTAAGTTGAATGCACACATTGAAGACCGTTCTGTTAGGTAGCTCCGTTTTGGTTTTAGAAGCAGACAGTTCTCCTTACAGCATATACTCCCATTCACTGAGAAATGTCCAAACGCAGCTCTTACCAGAAACGTGTTTCTAACTCCTGAATCTAAAGGGAGATTTAACTCACTTAGCTGAACAAACGCACAGCAGAGCAGATTGAAGGATACGTTTCTTCTGTGTTTTAGGCAGAGTTTTACTGCTATTTCGTTATATGCGGGAATAGTGCTGGAAATGCCTGGAAATGCCTGTTTTGAGATCTCTCCACAGAAAGCGTTTCCAGACTTCCCCTTCAACACACGAGTTTAACTCTGTAAGTTGAATGCACACATTGAAGACCGTTCTGTTAGGTAGCTCCGTTTTGGTTTTAGAAGCAGACAGTTCTCCTTACAGCATATACTCCCATTCACTGAGAAATGTCCAAACGCAGCTCTTACCAGAAACGTGTTTCTAACTCCTGAATCTAAAGGGAGATTTAACTCACTTAGCTGAACAAACGCACAGCAGAGCAGATTGAAGGATACGTTTCTTCTGTGTTTTAGGCAGAGTTTTACTGCTATTTCGTTATATGCGGGAATAGTGCTGGAAATGCCTGGAAATGCCTGTTTTGAGATCTCTCCACAGAAAGCGTTTCCAGACTTCCCCTTCAACACACGAGTTTAACTCTGTAAGTTGAATGCACACATTGAAGACCGTTCTGTTAGGTAGCTCCGTTTTGGTTTTAGAAGCAGACAGTTCTCCTTACAGCATATACTCCCATTCACTGAGAAATGTCCAAACGCAGCTCTTACCAGAAACGTGTTTCTAACTCCTGAATCTAAAGGGAGATTTAACTCACTTAGCTGAACAAACGCACAGCAGAGCAGATTGAAGGATACGTTTCTTCTGTGTTTTAGGCAGAGTTTTACTGCTATTTCGTTATATGCGGGAATAGTGCTGGAAATGCCTGTTTTGAGATCTCTCCACAGAAAGCGTTTCCAGACTTCCCCTTCAACACACGAGTTTAACTCTGTAAGTTGAATGCACACATTGAAGACCGTTCTGTTAGGTAGCTCCGTTTTGGTTTTAGAAGCAGACAGTTCTCCTTACAGCATATACTCCCATTCACTGAGAAATGTCCAAACGCAGCTCTTACCAGAAACGTGTTTCTAACTCCTGAATCTAAAGGGAGATTTAACTCACTTAGCTGAACAAACGCACAGCAGAGCAGATTGAAGGATACGTTTCTTCTGTGTTTTAGGCAGAGTTTTACTGCTATTTCGTTATATGCGGGAATAGTGCTGGAAATGCCTGGAAATGCCTGTTTTGAGATCTCTCCACAGAAAGCGTTTCCAGACTTCCCCTTCAACACACGAGTTTAACTCTGTAAGTTGAATGCACACATTGAAGACCGTTCTGTTAGGTAGCTCCGTTTTGGTTTTAGAAGCAGACAGTTCTCCTTACAGCATATACTCCCATTCACTGAGAAATGTCCAAACGCAGCTCTTACCAGAAACGTGTTTCTAACTCCTGAATCTAAAGGGAGATTTAACTCACTTAGCTGAACAAACGCACAGCAGAGCAGATTGAAGGATACGTTTCTTCTGTGTTTTAGGCAGAGTTTTACTGCTATTTCGTTATATGCGGGAATAGTGCTGGAAATGCCTGTTTTGAGATCTCTCCACAGAAAGCGTTTCCAGACTTCCCCTTCAACACACGAGTTTAACTCTGTAAGTTGAATGCACACATTGAAGACCGTTCTGTTAGGTAGCTCCGTTTTGGTTTTAGAAGCAGACAGTTCTCCTTACAGCATATACTCCCATTCACTGAGAAATGTCCAAACGCAGCTCTTACCAGAAACGTGTTTCTAACTCCTGAATCTAAAGGGAGATTTAACTCACTTAGCTGAACAAACGCACAGCAGAGCAGATTGAAGGATACGTTTCTTCTGTGTTTTAGGCAGAGTTTTACTGCTATTTCGTTATATGCGGGAATAGTGCTGGAAATGCCTGGAAATGCCTGTTTTGAGATCTCTCCACAGAAAGCGTTTCCAGACTTCCCCTTCAACACACGAGTTTAACTCTGTAAGTTGAATGCACACATTGAAGACCGTTCTGTTAGGTAGCTCCGTTTTGGTTTTAGAAGCAGACAGTTCTCCTTACAGCATATAGTCCCATTCACTGAGAAATGTCCAAACGCAGCTCTTACCAGAAACGTGTTTCTAACTCCTGAATCTAAAGGGAGATTTAACTCACTTAGCTGAACAAACGCACAGCAGAGCAGATTGAAGGATACGTTTCTTCTGTGTTTTAGGCAGAGTTTTACTGCTATTTCGTTATATGCGGGAATAGTGCTGGAAATGCCTGGAAATGCCTGTTTTGAGATCTCTCCACAGAAAGCGTTTCCAGACTTCCCCTTCAACACACGAGTTTAACTCTGTAAGTTGAATGCACACATTGAAGACCGTTCTGTTAGGTAGCTCCGTTTTGGTTTTAGAAGCAGACAGTACTCCTTACAGCATATACTCCCATTCACTGAGAAATGTCCAAACGCAGCTCTTACCAGAAACGTGTTTCTAACTCCTGAATCTAAAGGGAGATTTAACTCACTTAGCTGAACAAACGCACAGCAGAGCAGATTGAAGGATACGTTTCTTCTGTGTTTTAGGCAGTTTTACTGCTATTTCGTTATATGCGGGAATAGTGCTGGAAATGCCTGTTTTGAGATCTCTCCACAGAAAGCGTTTCCAGACTTCCCCTTCAACACACGAGTTTAACTCTGTAAGTTGAATGCACACATTGAAGACCGTTCTGTTAGGTAGCTCCGTTTTGGTTTTAGAAGCAGACAGTTCTCCTTACAGCATATACTCCCATTCACTGAGAAATGTCCAAACGCAGCTCTTACCAGAAACGTGTTTCTAACTCCTGAATCTAAAGGGAGATTTAACTCACTTAGCTGAACAAACGCACAGCAGAGCAGATTGAAGGATACGTTTCTTCTGTGTTTTAGGCAGAGTTTTACTGCTATTTCGTTATATGCGGGAATAGTGCTGGAAATGCCTGTTTTGAGATCTCTCCACAGAAAGCGTTTCCAGACTTCCCCTTCAACACACGGGTTTAACTCTGTAAGTTGAATGCACACATTGAAGACCGTTCTGTTAGGTAGCTCCGTTTTGGTTTTAGAAGCAGACAGTTCTCCTTACAGCATATACTCCAATTCACTGAGAAATGTCCAAACGCAGCTCTTACCAGAAACGTGTTTCTAACTCCTGAATCTAAAGGGAGATTTAACTCACTTAGCTGAACAAACGCACAGCAGAGCAGATTGAAGGATACGTTTCTTCTGTGTTTTAGGCAGAGTTTTACTGCTATTTCGTTATATGCGGGAATAGTGCTGGAAATGATTGTTTTGAGATCTCTCCACAGAAAGCGTTTCCAGACTTCCCCTTCAACACACGAGTTTAACTCTGTAAGTTGAATGCACACATTGAAGACCGTTCTGTTAGGTAGCTCCGTTTTGGTTTTAGAAGCAGACAGTTCTCCTTACTGCATATACTCCCATTCACTGAGAAATGTCCAAACGCAGCTCTTACCAGAAACGTGTTTCTAACTCCTGAATCTAAAGGGAGATTTAACTCACTTAGCTGAACAAACGCACAGCAGAGCAGATTGAAGGATACGTTTCTTCTGTGTTTTAGGCAGAGTTTTACTGCTATTTCGTTATATGCGGGAATAGTGCTGGAAATGCCTGGAAATGCCTGTTTTGAGATCTCTCCACAGAAAGCGTTTCCAGACTTCCCCTTCAACACACGAGTTTAACTCTGTAAGTTGAATGCACACATTGAAGACCGTTCTGTTTGGTAGCTCCGTTTTGGTTTTAGAAGCAGACAGTTCTCCTTACAGCATATACTCCCATTCACTGAGAAATGTCCAAACGCAGCTCTTACCAGAAACGTGTTTCTAACTCCTGAATCTAAAGGGAGATTTAACTCACTTAGCTGAACAAACGCACAGCAGAGCAGATTGAAGGATACGTTTCTTCTGTGTTTTAGGCAGAGTTTTACTGCTATTTCGTTATATGCGGGAATAGTGCTGGAAATGCCTGGAAATGCCTGTTTTGAGATCTCTCCACAGAAAGCGTTTCCAGACTTCCCCTTCAACACACGAGTTTAACTCTGTAAGTTGAATGCACACATTGAAGACCGTTCTGTTAGGTAGCTCCGTTTTGGTTTTAGAAGCAGACAGTTCTCCTTACAGCATATACTCCCATTCACTGAGAAATGTCCAAATGCAGCTCTTACCAGAAACGTGTTTCTAACTCCTGAATCTAAAGGGAGATTTAACTCACTTAGCTGAACAAACGCACAGCAGAGCAGATTGAAGGATACGTTTCTTCTGTGTTTTAGGCAGAGTTTTACTGCTATTTCGTTATATGCGGGAATAGTGCTGGAAATGCCTGGAAATGCCTGTTTTGAGATCTCTCCACAGAAAGCGTTTCCAGACTTCCCCTTCAACACACGAGTTTAACTCTGTAAGTTGAATGCACACATTGAAGACCGTTCTGTTAGGTAGCTCCGTTTTGGTTTTAGAAGCAGACAGTTCTCCTTACAGCATATACTCCCATTCACTGAGAAATGTCCAAACGCAGCTCTTACCAGAAACGTGTTTCTAACTCCTGAATCTAAAGGGAGATTTAACTCACTTAGCTGAACAAACGCACAGCAGAGCAGATTGAAGGATACGTTTCTTCTGTGTTTTAGGCAGAGTTTTACTGCTATTTCGTTATATGCGGGAATAGTGCTGGAAATGCCTGTTTTGAGATCTCTCCACAGAAAGCGTTTCCAGACTTCCCCTTCAACACACGAGTTTAACTCTGTAAGTTGAATGCACACATTGAAGACCGTTCTGTTAGGTAGCTCCGTTTTGGTTTTAGAAGCAGACAGTTCTCCTTACAGCATATACTCCCATTCACTGAGAAATGTCCAAACGCAGCTCTTACCAGAAACGTGTTTCTAACTCCTGAATCTAAAGGGAGATTTAACTCACTTAGCTGAACAAACGCACAGCAGAGCAGATTGAAGGATACGTTTCTTCTGTGTTTTAGGCAGAGTTTTACTGCTATTTCGTTATATGCGGGAATAGTGCTGGAAATGCCTGTTTTGAGATCTCTCCACAGAAAGCGTTTCCAGACTTCCCCTTCAACACACGAGTTTAACTCTGTAAGTTGAATGCACACATTGAAGACCGTTCTGTTAGGTAGCTCCGTTTTGGTTTTAGAAGCAGACAGTTCTCCTTACAGCATATACTCCCATTCACTGAGAAATGTCCAAACGCAGCTCTTACCAGAAACGTGTTTCTAACTCCTGAATCTAAAGGGAGATTTAACTCACTTAGCTGAACAAACGCACAGCAGAGCAGATTGAAGGATACGTTTCTTCTGTGTTTTAGGCAGAGTTTTACTGCTATTTCGTTATATGCGGGAATAGTGCTGGAAATGCCTGGAAATGCCTGTTTTGAGATCTCTCCACAGAAAGCGTTTCCAGACTTCCCCTTCAACACACGAGTTTAACTCTGTAAGTTGAATGCACACATTGAAGACCGTTCTGTTAGGTAGCTCCGTTTTGGTTTTAGAAGCAGACAGTTCTCTTTACAGCATATACTCCCATTCACTGAGAAATGTCCAAACGCAGCTCTTACCAGAAACGTGTTTCTAACTCCTGAATCTAAAGGGAGATTTAACTCACTTAGCTGAACAAACGCACAGCAGAGCAGATTGAAGGATACGTTTCTTCTGTGTTTTAGGCAGAGTTTTACTGCTATTTCGTTATATGCGGGAATAGTGCTGGAAATGCCTGGAAATGCCTGTTTTGAGATCTCTCCACAGAAAGCGTTTCCAGACTTCCCCTTCAACACACGAGTTTAACTCTGTAAGTTGAATGCACACATTGAAGACCGTTCTGTTAGGTAGCTCCGTTTTGGTTTTAGAAGCAGACAGTTCTCCTTACAGCATATACTCCCATTCACTGAGAAATGTCCAAACGCAGCTCTTACCAGAAACGTGTTTCTAACTCCTGAATCTAAAGGGAGATTTAACTCACTTAGCTGAACAAACGCACAGCAGAGCAGATTGAAGGATACGTTTCTTCTGTGTTTTAGGCAGAGTTTTACTGCTATTTCGTTATATGCGGGAATAGTGCTGGAAATGCCTGTTTTGAGATCTCTCCACAGAAAGCGTTTCCAGACTTCCCCTTCAACACACGAGTTTAACTCTGTAAGTTGAATGCACACATTGAAGACCGTTCTGTTAGGTAGCTCCGTTTTGGTTTTAGAAGCAGACAGTTCTCCTTACAGCATATACTCCCATTCACTGAGAAATGTCCAAACGCAGCTCTTACCAGAAACGTGTTTCTAACTCCTGAATCTAAAGGGAGATTTAACTCACTTAGCTGAACAAACGCACAGCAGAGCAGATTGAAGGATACGTTTCTTCTGTGTTTTAGGCAGAGTTTTACTGCTATTTCGTTATATGCGGGAATAGTGCTGGAAATGCCTGGAAATGCCTGTTTTGAGATCTCTCCACAGAAAGCGTTTCCAGACTTCCCCTTCAACACACGAGTTTAACTCTGTAAGTTGAATGCACACATTGAAGACCGTTCTGTTAGGTAGCTCCGTTTTGGTTTTAGAAGCAGACAGTTCTCCTTACAGCATATACTCCCATTCACTGAGAAATGTCCAAACGCAGCTCTTACCAGAAACGTGTTTCTCACTCCTGAATCTAAAGGGAGATTTAACTCACTTAGCTGAACAAACGCACAGCAGAGCAGATTGAAGGATACGTTTCTTCTGTGTTTTAGGCAGAGTTTTACTGCTATTTCGTTATATGCGGGAATAGTGCTGGAAATGCCTGGAAATGCCTGTTTTGAGATCTCTCCACAGAAAGCGTTTCCAGACTTCCCCTTCAACACACGAGTTTAACTCTGTAAGTTGAATGCACACATTGAAGACCGTTCTGTTAGGTAGCTCCGTTTTGGTTTTAGAAGCAGACAGTTCTCTTTACAGCATATACTCCCATTCACTGAGAAATGTCCAAACGCAGCTCTTACCAGAAACGTGTTTCTAACTCCTGAATCTAAAGGGAGATTTAACTCACTTAGCTGAACAAACGCACAGCAGAGCAGATTGAAGGATACGTTTCTTCTGTGTTTTAGGCAGAGTTTTACTGCTATTTCGTTATATGCGGGAATAGTGCTGGAAATGCCTGGAAATGCCTGTTTTGAGATCTCTCCACAGAAAGCGTTTCCAGACTTCCCCTTCAACACACGAGTTTAACTCTGTAAGTTGAATGCACACATTGAAGACCGTTCTGTTAGGTAGCTCCGTTTTGGTTTTAGAAGCAGACAGTTCTCCTTACAGCATATACTCCCATTCACTGAGAAATGTCCAAACGCAGCTCTTACCAGAAACGTGTTTCTAACTCCTGAATCTAAAGGGAGATTTAACTCACTTAGCTGAACAAACGCACAGCAGAGCAGATTGAAGGATACGTTTCTTCTGTGTTTTAGGCAGAGTTTTACTGCTATTTCGTTATATGCGGGAATAGTGCTGGAAATGCCTGTTTTGAGATCTCTCCACAGAAAGCGTTTCCAGACTTCCCCTTCAACACACGAGTTTAACTCTGTAAGTTGAATGCACACATTGAAGACCGTTCTGTTAGGTAGCTCCGTTTTGGTTTTAGAAGCAGACAGTTCTCCTTACAGCATATACTCCCATTCACTGAGAAATGTCCAAACGCAGCTCTTACCAGAAACGTGTTTCTAACTCCTGAATCTAAAGGGAGATTTAACTCACTTAGCTGAACAAACGCACAGCAGAGCAGATTGAAGGATACGTTTCTTCTGTGTTTTAGGCAGAGTTTTACTGCTATTTCGTTATATGCGGGAATAGTGCTGGAAATGCCTGTTTTGAGATCTCTCCACAGAAAGCGTTTCCAGACTTCCCCTTCAACACACGAGTTTAACTCTGTAAGTTGAATGCACACATTGAAGACCGTTCTGTTAGGTAGCTCCGTTTTGGTTTTAGAAGCAGACAGTTCTCCTTACAGCATATACTCCCATTCACTGAGAAATGTCCAAACGCAGCTCTTACCAGAAACGTGTTTCTAACTCCTGAATCTAAAGGGAGATTTAACTCACTTAGCTGAACAAACGCACAGCAGAGCAGATTGAAGGATACGTTTCTTCTGTGTTTTAGGCAGAGTTTTACTGCTATTTCGTTATATGCGGGAATAGTGCTGGAAATGCCTGTTTTGAGATCTCTCCACAGAAAGCGTTTCCAGACTTCCCCTTCAACACACGAGTTTAACTCTGTAAGTTGAATGCACACATTGAAGACCGTTCTGTTAGGTAGCTCCGTTTTGGTTTTAGAAGCAGACAGTTCTCCTTACAGCATATACTCCCATTCACTGAGAAATGTCCAAACGCAGCTCTTACCAGAAACGTGTTTCTAACTCCTGAATCTAAAGGGAGATTTAACTCACTTAGCTGAACAAACGCACAGCAGAGCAGATTGAAGGATACGTTTCTTCTGTGTTTTAGGCAGAGTTTTACTGCTATTTCGTTATATGCGGGAATAGTGCTGGAAATGCCTGGAAATGCCTGTTTTGAGATCTCTCCACAGAAAGCGTTTCCAGACTTCCCCTTCAACACACGAGTTTAACTCTGTAAGTTGAATGCACACATTGAAGACCGTTCTGTTAGGTAGCTCCGTTTTGGTTTTAGAAGCAGACAGTTCTCCTTACAGCATATACTCCCATTCACTGAGAAATGTCCAAACGCAGCTCTTACCAGAAACGTGTTTCTAACTCCTGAATCTAAAGGGAGATTTAACTCACTTAGCTGAACAAACGCACAGCAGAGCAGATTGAAGGATACGTTTCTTCTGTGTTTTAGGCAGAGTTTTACTGCTATTTCGTTATATGCGGGAATAGTGCTGGAAATGCCTGGAAATGCCTGTTTTGAGATCTCTCCACAGAAAGCGTTTCCAGACTTCCCCTTCAACACACGAGTTTAACTCTGTAAGTTGAATGCACACATTGAAGACCGTTCTGTTAGGTAGCTCCGTTTTGGTTTTAGAAGCAGACAGTTCTCCTTACAGCATATACTCCCATTCACTGAGAAATGTCCAAACGCAGCTCTTACCAGAAACGTGTTTCTAACTCCTGAATCTAAAGGGAGATTTAACTCACTTAGCTGAACAAACGCACAGCAGAGCAGATTGAAGGATACGTTTCTTCTGTGTTTTAGGCAGAGTTTTACTGCTATTTCGTTATATGCGGGAATAGTGCTGGAAATGCCTGTTTTGAGATCTCTCCACAGAAAGCGTTTCCAGACTTCCCCTTCAACACACGAGTTTAACTCTGTAAGTTGAATGCACACATTGAAGACCGTTCTGTTAGGTAGCTCCGTTTTGGTTTTAGAAGCAGACAGTTCTCCTTACAGCATATACTCCCATTCACTGAGAAATGTCCAAACGCAGCTCTTACCAGAAACGTGTTTCTAACTCCTGAATCTAAAGGGAGATTTAACTCACTTAGCTGAACAAACGCACAGCAGAGCAGATTGAAGGATACGTTTCTTCTGTGTTTTAGGCAGAGTTTTACTGCTATTTCGTTATATGCGGGAATAGTGCTGGAAATGCCTGTTTTGAGATCTCTCCACAGAAAGCGTTTCCAGACTTCCCCTTCAACACACGAGTTTAACTCTGTAAGTTGAATGCACACATTGAAGACCATTCTGTTAGGTAGCTCCGTTTTGGTTTTAGAAGCAGACAGTTCTCCTTACAGCATATACTCCCATTCACTGAGAAATGTCCAAACGCAGCTCTTACCAGAAACGTGTTTCTAACTCCTGAATCTAAAGGGAGATTTAACTCACTTAGCTGAACAAACGCACAGCAGAGCAGATTGAAGGATACGTTTCTTCTGTGTTTTAGGCAGAGTTTTACTGCTATTTCGTTATATGCGGGAATAGTGCTGGAAATGCCTGGAAATGCCTGTTTTGAGATCTCTCCACAGAAAGCGTTTCCAGACTTCCCCTTCAACACACGAGTTTAACTCTGTAAGTTGAATGCACACATTGAAGACCGTTCTGTTAGGTAGCTCCGTTTTGGTTTTAGAAGCAGACAGTTCTCCTTACAGCATATACTCCCATTCACTGAGAAATGTCCAAACGCAGCTCTTACCAGAAACGTGTTTCTAACTCCTGAATCTAAAGGGAGATTTAACTCACTTAGCTGAACAAACGCACAGCAGAGCAGATTGAAGGATACGTTTCTTCTGTGTTTTAGGCAGAGTTTTACTGCTATTTCGTTATATGCGGGAATAGTGCTGGAAATGCCTGGAAATGCCTGTTTTGAGATCTCTCCACAGAAAGCGTTTCCAGACTTCCCCTTCAACACACGAGTTTAACTCTGTAAGTTGAATGCACACATTGAAGACCGTTCTGTTAGGTAGCTCCGTTTTGGTTTTAGAAGCAGACAGTTCTCCTTACAGCATATACTCCCATTCACTGAGAAATGTCCAAACGCAGCTCTTACCAGAAACGTGTTTCTAACTCCTGAATCTAAAGGGAGATTTAACTCACTTAGCTGAACAAACGCACAGCAGAGCAGATTGAAGGATACGTTTCTTCTGTGTTTTAGGCAGAGTTTTACTGCTATTTCGTTATATGCCGGAATAGTGCTGGAAATGCCTGGAAATGCCTGTTTTGAGATCTCTCCACAGAAAGCGTTTCCAGACTTCCCCTTCAACACACGAGTTTAACTCTGTAAGTTGAATGCACACATTGAAGACCGTTCTGTTAGGTAGCTCCGTTTTGGTTTTAGAAGCAGACAGTTCTCCTTACAGCATATACTCCCATTCACTGAGAAATGTCCAAACGCAGCTCTTACCAGAAACGTGTTTCTAACTCCTGAATCTAAAGGGAGATTTAACTCACTTAGCTGAACAAACGCACAGCAGAGCAGATTGAAGGATACGTTTCTTCTGTGTTTTAGGCAGAGTTTTACTGCTATTTCGTTATATGCGGGAATAGTGCTGGAAATGCCTGTTTTGAGATCTCTCCACAGAAAGCGTTTCCAGACTTCCCCTTCAACACACGAGTTTAACTCTGTAAGTTGAATGCACACATTGAAGACCGTTCTGTTAGGTAGCTCCGTTTTGGTTTTAGAAGCAGACAGTTCTCCTTACAGCATATACTCCCATTCACTGAGAAATGTCCAAACGCAGCTCTTACCAGAAACGTGTTTCTAACTCCTGAATCTAAAGGGAGATTTAACTCACTTAGCTGAACAAACGCACAGCAGAGCAGATTGAAGGATACGTTTCTTCTGTGTTTTAGGCAGAGTTTTACTGCTATTTCGTTATATGCGGGAATAGTGCTGGAAATGCCTGGAAATGCCTGTTTTGAGATCTCTCCACAGAAAGCGTTTCCAGACTTCCCCTTCAACACACGAGTTTAACTCTGTAAGTTGAATGCACACATTGAAGACCGTTCTGTTAGGTAGCTCCGTTTTGGTTTTAGAAGCAGACAGTTCTCCTTACAGCATATACTCCCATTCACTGAGAAATGTCCAAACGCAGCTCTTACCAGAAACGTGTTTCTAACTCCTGAATCTAAAGGGAGATTTAACTCACTTAGCTGAACAAACGCACAGCAGAGCAGATTGAAGGATACGTTTCTTCTGTGTTTTAGGCAGAGTTTTACTGCTATTTCGTTATATGCGGGAATAGTGCTGGAAATGCCTGTTTTGAGATCTCTCCACAGAAAGCGTTTCCAGACTTCCCCTTCAACACACGAGTTTAACTCTGTAAGTTGAATGCACACATTGAAGACCGTTCTGTTAGGTAGCTCCGTTTTGGTTTTAGAAGCAGACAGTTCTCCTTACAGCATATACTCCCATTCACTGAGAAATGTCCAAACGCAGCTCTTACCAGAAACGTGTTTCTAACTCCTGAATCTAAAGGGAGATTTAACTCACTTAGCTGAACAAACGCACAGCAGAGCAGATTGAAGGATACGTTTCTTCTGTGTTTTAGGCAGAGTTTTACTGCTATTTCGTTATATGCGGGAATAGTGCTGGAAATGCCTGGAAATGCCTGTTTTGAGATCTCTCCACAGAAAGCGTTTCCAGACTTCCCCTTCAACACACGAGTTTAACTCTGTAAGTTGAATGCACACATTGAAGACCGTTCTGTTAGGTAGCTCCGTTTTGGTTTTAGAAGCAGACAGTTCTCCTTACAGCATATACTCCCATTCACTGAGAAATGTCCAAACGCAGCTCTTACCAGAAACGTGTTTCTAACTCCTGAATCTAAAGGGAGATTTAACTCACTTAGCTGAACAAACGCACAGCAGAGCAGATTGAAGGATACGTTTCTTCTGTGTTTTAGGCAGAGTTTTACTGCTATTTCGTTATATGCGGGAATAGTGCTGGAAATGCCTGTTTTGAGATCTCTCCACAGAAAGCGTTTCCAGACTTCCCCTTCAACACACGAGTTTAACTCTGTAAGTTGAATGCACACATTGAAGACCGTTCTGTTAGGTAGCTCCGTTTTGGTTTTAGAAGCAGACAGTTCTCCTTACAGCATATACTCCCATTCACTGAGAAATGTCCAAACGCAGCTCTTACCAGAAACGTGTTTCTAACTCCTGAATCTAAAGGGAGATTTAACTCACTTAGCTGAACAAACGCACAGCAGAGCAGATTGAAGGATACGTTTCTTCTGTGTTTTAGGCAGAGTTTTACTGCTATTTCGTTATATGCGGGAATAGTGCTGGAAATGCCTGGAAATGCCTGTTTTGAGATCTCTCCACAGAAAGCGTTTCCAGACTTCCCCTTCAACACACGAGTTTAACTCTGTAAGTTGAATGCACACATTGAAGACCGTTCTGTTAGGTAGCTCCGTTTTGGTTTTAGAAGCAGACAGTTCTCCTTACAGCATATACTCCCATTCACTGAGAAATGTCCAAACGCAGCTCTTACCAGAAACGTGTTTCTAACTCCTGAATCTAAAGGGAGATTTAACTCACTTAGCTGAACAAACGCACAGCAGAGCAGATTGAAGGATACGTTTCTTCTGTGTTTTAGGCAGAGTTTTACTGCTATTTCGTTATATGCGGGAATAGTGCTGGAAATGCCTGTTTTGAGATCTCTCCACAGAAAGCGTTTCCAGACTTCCCCTTCAACACACGAGTTTAACTCTGTAAGTTGAATGCACACATTGAAGACCGTTCTGTTAGGTAGCTCCGTTTTGGTTTTAGAAGCAGACAGTTCTCCTTACAGCATATACTCCCATTCACTGAGAAATGTCCAAACGCAGCTCTTACCAGAAACGTGTTTCTAACTCCTGAATCTAAAGGGAGATTTAACTCACTTAGCTGAACAAACGCACAGCAGAGCAGATTGAAGGATACGTTTCTTCTGTGTTTTAGGCAGAGTTTTACTGCTATTTCGTTATATGCGGGAATAGTGCTGGAAATGCCTGGAAATGCCTGTTTTGAGATCTCTCCACAGAAAGCGTTTCCAGACTTCCCCTTCAACACACGAGTTTAACTCTGTAAGTTGAATGCACACATTGAAGACCGTTCTGTTAGGTAGCTCCGTTTTGGTTTTAGAAGCAGACAGTTCTCCTTACAGCATATACTCCCATTCACTGAGAAATGTCCAAACGCAGCTCTTACCAGAAACGTGTTTCTAACTCCTGAATCTAAAGGGAGATTTAACTCACTTAGCTGAACAAACGCACAGCAGAGCAGATTGAAGGATACGTTTCTTCTGTGTTTTAGGCAGAGTTTTACTGCTATTTCGTTATATGCGGGAATAGTGCTGGAAATGCCTGGAAATGCCTGTTTTGAGATCTCTCCACAGAAAGCGTTTCCAGACTTCCCCTTCAACACACGAGTTTAACTCTGTAAGTTGAATGCACACATTGAAGACCGTTCTGTTAGGTAGCTCCGTTTTGGTTTTAGAAGCAGACAGTTCTCCTTACAGCATATACTCCCATTCACTGAGAAATGTCCAAACGCAGCTCTTACCAGAAACGTGTTTCTAACTCCTGAATCTAAAGGGAGATTTAACTCACTTAGCTGAACAAACGCACAGCAGAGCAGATTGAAGGATACGTTTCTTCTGTGTTTTAGGCAGAGTTTTACTGCTATTTCGTTATATGCGGGAATAGTGCTGGAAATGCCTGTTTTGAGATCTCTCCACAGAAAGCGTTTCCAGACTTCCCCTTCAACACACGAGTTTAACTCTGTAAGTTGAATGCACACATTGAAGACCGTTCTGTTAGGTAGCTCCGTTTTGGTTTTAGAAGCAGACAGTTCTCCTTACAGCATATACTCCCATTCACTGAGAAATGTCCAAACGCAGCTCTTACCAGAAACGTGTTTCTAACTCCTGAATCTAAAGGGAGATTTAACTCACTTAGCTGAACAAACGCACAGCAGAGCAGATTGAAGGATACGTTTCTTCTGTGTTTTAGGCAGAGTTTTACTGCTATTTCGTTATATGCGGGAATAGTGCTGGAAATGCCTGGAAATGCCTGTTTTGAGATCTCTCCACAGAAAGCGTTTCCAGACTTCCCCTTCAACACACGAGTTTAACTCTGTAAGTTGAATGCACACATTGAAGACCGTTCTGTTAGGTAGCTCCGTTTTGGTTTTAGAAGCAGACAGTTCTCCTTACAGCATATACTCCCATTCACTGAGAAATGTCCAAACGCAGCTCTTACCAGAAACGTGTTTCTAACTCCTGAATCTAAAGGGAGATTTAACTCACTTAGCTGAACAAACGCACAGCAGAGCAGATTGAAGGATACGTTTCTTCTGTGTTTTAGGCAGAGTTTTACTGCTATTTCGTTATATGCGGGAATAGTGCTGGAAATGCCTGGAAATGCCTGTTTTGAGATCTCTCCACAGAAAGCGTTTCCAGACTTCCCCTTCAACACACGAGTTTAACTCTGTAAGTTGAATGCACACATTGAAGACCGTTCTGTTAGGTAGCTCCGTTTTGGTTTTAGAAGCAGACAGTTCTCCTTACAGCATATACTCCCATTCACTGAGAAATGTCCAAACGCAGCTCTTACCAGAAACGTGTTTCTAACTCCTGAATCTAAAGGGAGATTTAACTCACTTAGCTGAACAAACGCACAGCAGAGCAGATTGAAGGATACGTTTCTTCTGTGTTTTAGGCAGAGTTTTACTGCTATTTCGTTATATGCGGGAATAGTGCTGGAAATGCCTGTTTTGAGATCTCTCCACAGAAAGCGTTTCCAGACTTCCCCTTCAACACACGAGTTTAACTCTGTAAGTTGAATGCACACATTGAAGACCGTTCTGTTAGGTAGCTCCGTTTTGGTTTTAGAAGCAGACAGTTCTCCTTACAGCATATACTCCCATTCACTGAGAAATGTCCAAACGCAGCTCTTACCAGAAACGTGTTTCTAACTCCTGAATCTAAAGGGAGATTTAACTCACTTAGCTGAACAAACGCACAGCAGAGCAGATTGAAGGATACGTTTCTTCTGTGTTTTAGGCAGAGTTTTACTGCTATTTCGTTATATGCGGGAATAGTGCTGGAAATGCCTGGAAATGCCTGTTTTGAGATCTCTCCACAGAAAGCGTTTCCAGACTTCCCCTTCAACACACGAGTTTAACTCTGTAAGTTGAATGCACACATTGAAGACCGTTCTGTTAGGTAGCTCCGTTTTGGTTTTAGAAGCAGACAGTTCTCCTTACAGCATATACTCCCATTCACTGAGAAATGTCCAAACGCAGCTCTTACCAGAAACGTGTTTCTAACTCCTGAATCTAAAGGGAGATTTAACTCACTTAGCTGAACAAACGCACAGCAGAGCAGATTGAAGGATACGTTTCTTCTGTGTTTTAGGCAGAGTTTTACTGCTATTTCGTTATATGCGGGAATAGTGCTGGAAATGCCTGTTTTGAGATCTCTCCACAGAAAGCGTTTCCAGACTTCCCCTTCAACACACGAGTTTAACTCTGTAAGTTGAATGCACACATTGAAGACCGTTCTGTTAGGTAGCTCCGTTTTGGTTTTAGAAGCAGACAGTTCTCCTTACAGCATATACTCCCATTCACTGAGAAATGTCCAAACGCAGCTCTTACCAGAAACGTGTTTCTAACTCCTGAATCTAAAGGGAGATTTAACTCACTTAGCTGAACAAACGCACAGCAGAGCAGATTGAAGGATACGTTTCTTCTGTGTTTTAGGCAGAGTTTTACTGCTATTTCGTTATATGCGGGAATAGTGCTGGAAATGCCTGGAAATGCCTGTTTTGAGATCTCTCCACAGAAAGCGTTTCCAGACTTCCCCTTCAACACACGAGTTTAACTCTGTAAGTTGAATGCACACATTGAAGACCGTTCTGTTAGGTAGCTCCGTTTTGGTTTTAGAAGCAGACAGTTCTCCTTACAGCATATACTCCCATTCACTGAGAAATGTCCAAACGCAGCTCTTACCAGAAACGTGTTTCTAACTCCTGAATCTAAAGGGAGATTTAACTCACTTAGCTGAACAAACGCACAGCAGAGCAGATTGAAGGATACGTTTCTTCTGTGTTTTAGGCAGAGTTTTACTGCTATTTCGTTATATGCGGGAATAGTGCTGGAAATGCCTGGAAATGCCTGTTTTGAGATCTCTCCACAGAAAGCGTTTCCAGACTTCCCCTTCAACACACGAGTTTAACTCTGTAAGTTGAATGCACACATTGAAGACCGTTCTGTTAGGTAGCTCCGTTTTGGTTTTAGAAGCAGACAGTTCTCCTTACAGCATATACTCCCATTCACTGAGAAATGTCCAAACGCAGCTCTTACCAGAAACGTGTTTCTAACTCCTGAATCTAAAGGGAGATTTAACTCACTTAGCTGAACAAACGCACAGCAGAGCAGATTGAAGGATACGTTTCTTCTGTGTTTTAGGCAGAGTTTTACTGCTATTTCGTTATATGCGGGAATAGTGCTGGAAATGCCTGTTTTGAGATCTCTCCACAGAAAGCGTTTCCAGACTTCCCCTTCAACACACGAGTTTAACTCTGTAAGTTGAATGCACACATTGAAGACCGTTCTGTTAGGTAGCTCCGTTTTGGTTTTAGAAGCAGACAGTTCTCCTTACAGCATATACTCCCATTCACTGAGAAATGTCCAAACGCAGCTCTTACCAGAAACGTGTTTCTAACTCCTGAATCTAAAGGGAGATTTAACTCACTTAGCTGAACAAACGCACAGCAGAGCAGATTGAAGGATACGTTTCTTCTGTGTTTTAGGCAGAGTTTTACTGCTATTTCGTTATATGCGGGAATAGTGCTGGAAATGCCTGGAAATGCCTGTTTTGAGATCTCTCCACAGAAAGCGTTTCCAGACTTCCCCTTCAACACACGAGTTTAACTCTGTAAGTTGAATGCACACATTGAAGACCGTTCTGTTAGGTAGCTCCGTTTTGGTTTTAGAAGCAGACAGTTCTCCTTACAGCATATACTCCCATTCACTGAGAAATGTCCAAACGCAGCTCTTACCAGAAACGTGTTTCTAACTCCTGAATCTAAAGGGAGATTTAACTCACTTAGCTGAACAAACGCACAGCAGAGCAGATTGAAGGATACGTTTCTTCTGTGTTTTAGGCAGAGTTTTACTGCTATTTCGTTATATGCGGGAATAGTGCTGGAAATGCCTGTTTTGAGATCTCTCCACAGAAAGCGTTTCCAGACTTCCCCTTCAACACACGAGTTTAACTCTGTAAGTTGAATGCACACATTGAAGACCGTTCTGTTAGGTAACTCCGTTTTGGTTTTAGAAGCAGACAGTTCTCCTTACAGCATATACTCCCATTCACTGAGAAATGTCCAAACGCAGCTCTTACCAGAAACGTGTTTCTAACTCCTGAATCTAAAGGGAGATTTAACTCACTTAGCTGAACAAACGCACAGCAGAGCAGATTGAAGGATACGTTTCTTCTGTGTTTTAGGCAGAGTTTTACTGCTATTTCGTTATATGCGGGAATAGTGCTGGAAATGCCTGTTTTGAGATCTCTCCACAGAAAGCGTTTCCAGACTTCCCCTTCAACACACGAGTTTAACTCTGTAAGTTGAATGCACACATTGAAGACCGTTCTGTTAGGTAGCTCCGTTTTGGTTTTAGAAGCAGACAGTTCTCCTTACAGCACATACTCCCATTCACTGAGAAATGTCCGAACGCAGCTCTTACCAGAAACGTGTTTCTAACTCCTGAATCTAAAGGGAGATTTAACTCACTTAGCTGAACAAACGCACAGCAGAGCAGATTGAAGGATACGTTTCTTCTGTGTTTTAGGCAGAGTTTTACTGCTATTTCGTTATATGCGGGAATAGTGCTGGAAATGCCTGTTTTGAGATCTCTCCACAGAAAGCGTTTCCAGACTTCCCCTTCAACACACGAGTTTAACTCTGTAAGTTGAATGCACACATTGAAGACCGTTCTGTTAGGTAGCTCCGTTTTGGTTTTAGAAGCAGACAGTTCTCCTTACAGCATATACTCCCATTCACTGAGAAATGTCCAAACGCAGCTCTTACCAGAAACGTGTTTCTAACTCCTGAATCTAAAGGGAGATTTAACTCACTTAGCTGAACAAACGCACAGCAGAGCAGATTGAAGGATACGTTTCTTCTGTGTTTTAGGCAGAGTTTTACTGCTATTTCGTTATATGCGGGAATAGTGCTGGAAATGCCTGGAAATGCCTGTTTTGAGAACTCTCCACAGAAAGCGTTTCCAGACTTCCCCTTCAACACACGAGTTTAACTCTGTAAGTTGAATGCACACATTGAAGACCGTTCTGTTAGGTAGCTCCGTTTTGGTTTTAGAAGCAGACAGTTCTCCTTACAGCATATACTCCCATTCACTGAGAAATGTCCAAACGCAGCTCTTACCAGAAACGTGTTTCTAACTCCTGAATCTAAAGGGAGATTTAACTCACTTAGCTGAACAAACGCACAGCAGAGCAGATTGAAGGATACGTTTCTTCTGTGTTTTAGGCAGAGTTTTACTGCTATTTCGTTATATGCGGGAATAGTGCTGGAAATGCCTGTTTTGAGATCTCTCCACAGAAAGCGTTTCCAGACTTCCCCTTCAACACACGAGTTTAACTCTGTAAGTTGAATGCACACATTGAAGACCGTTCTGTTAGGTAGCTCCGTTTTGGTTTTAGAAGCAGACAGTTCTCCTTACAGCATATACTCCCATTCACTGAGAAATGTCCAAACGCAGCTCTTACCAGAAACGTGTTTCTAACTCCTGAATCTAAAGGGAGATTTAACTCACTTAGCTGAACAAACGCACAGCAGAGCAGATTGAAGGATACGTTTCTTCTGTGTTTTAGGCAGAGTTTTACTGCTATTTCGTTATATGCGGGAATAGTGCTGGAAATGCCTGTTTTGAGATCTCTCCACAGAAAGCGTTTCCAGACTTCCCCTTCAACACACGAGTTTAACTCTGTAAGTTGAATGCACACATTGAAGACCGTTCTGTTAGGTAACTCCGTTTTGGTTTTAGAAGCAGACAGTTCTCCTTACAGCATATACTCCCATTCACTGAGAAATGTCCAAACGCAGCTCTTACCAGAAACGTGTTTCTAACTCCTGAATCTAAAGGGAGATTTAACTCACTTAGCTGAACAAACGCACAGCAGAGCAGATTGAAGGATACGTTTCTTCTGTGTTTTAGGCAGAGTTTTACTGCTATTTCGTTATATGCGGGAATAGTGCTGGAAATGCCTGTTTTGAGATCTCTCCACAGAAAGCGTTTCCAGACTTCCCCTTCAACACACGAGTTTAACTCTGTAAGTTGAATGCACACATTGAAGACCGTTCTGTTAGGTAGCTCCGTTTTGGTTTTAGAAGCAGACAGTTCTCCTTACAGCATATACTCCCATTCACTGAGAAATGTCCAAACGCAGCTCTTACCAGAAACGTGTTTCTAACTCCTGAATCTAAAGGGAGATTTAACTCACTTAGCTGAACAAACGCACAGCAGAGCAGATTGAAGGATACGTTTCTTCTGTGTTTTAGGCAGAGTTTTACTGCTATTTCGTTATATGCGGGAATAGTGCTGGAAATGCCTGGAAATGCCTGTTTTGAGATCTCTCCACAGAAAGCGTTTCCAGACTTCCCCTTCAACACACGAGTTTAACTCTGTAAGTTGAATGCACACATTGAAGACCGTTCTGTTAGGTAGCTCCGTTTTGGTTTTAGAAGCAGACAGTTCTCCTTACAGCATATACTCCCATTCACTGAGAAATGTCCAAACGCAGCTCTTACCAGAAACGTGTTTCTAACTCCTGAATCTAAAGGGAGATTTAACTCACTTAGCTGAACAAACGCACAGCAGAGCAGATTGAAGGATACGTTTCTTCTGTGTTTTAGGCAGAGTTTTACTGCTATTTCGTTATATGCGGGAATAGTGCTGGAAATGCCTGTTTTGAGATCTCTCCACAGAAAGCGTTTCCAGACTTCCCCTTCAACACACGAGTTTAACTCTGTAAGTTGAATGCACACATTGAAGACCGTTCTGTTAGGTAGCTCCGTTTTGGTTTTAGAAGCAGACAGTTCTCCTTACAGCATATACTCCCATTCACTGAGAAATGTCCAAACGCAGCTCTTACCAGAAACGTGTTTCTAACTCCTGAATCTAAAGGGAGATTTAACTCACTTAGCTGAACAAACGCACAGCAGAGCAGATTGAAGGATACGTTTCTTCTGTGTTTTAGGCAGAGTTTTACTGCTATTTCGTTATATGCGGGAATAGTGCTGGAAATGCCTGGAAATGCCTGTTTTGAGATCTCTCCACAGAAAGCGTTTCCAGACTTCCCCTTCAACACACGAGTTTAACTCTGTAAGTTGAATGCACACATTGAAGACCGTTCTGTTAGGTAGCTCCGTTTTGGTTTTAGAAGCAGACAGTTCTCCTTACAGCATATACTCCCATTCACTGAGAAATGTCCAAACGCAGCTCTTACCAGAAACGTGTTTCTAACTCCTGAATCTAAAGGGAGATTTAACTCACTTAGCTGAACAAACGCACAGCAGAGCAGATTGAAGGATACGTTTCTTCTGTGTTTTAGGCAGAGTTTTACTGCTATTTCGTTATATGCGGGAATAGTGCTGGAAATGCCTGGAAATGCCTGTTTTGAGATCTCTCCACAGAAAGCGTTTCCAGACTTCCCCTTCAACACACGAGTTTAACTCTGTAAGTTGAATGCACACATTGAAGACCGTTCTGTTAGGTAGCTCCGTTTTGGTTTTAGAAGCAGACAGTTCTCCTTACAGCATATACTCCCATTCACTGAGAAATGTCCAAACGCAGCTCTTACCAGAAACGTGTTTCTAACTCCTGAATCTAAAGGGAGATTTAACTCACTTAGCTGAACAAACGCACAGCAGAGCAGATTGAAGGATACGTTTCTTCTGTGTTTTAGGCAGAGTTTTACTGCTATTTCGTTATATGCGGGAATAGTGCTGGAAATGCCTGTTTTGAGATCTCTCCACAGAAAGCGTTTCCAGACTTCCCCTTCAACACACGAGTTTAACTCTGTAAGTTGAATGCACACATTGAAGACCGTTCTGTTAGGTAGCTCCGTTTTGGTTTTAGAAGCAGACAGTTCTCCTTACAGCATATACTCCCATTCACTGAGAAATGTCCAAACGCAGCTCTTACCAGAAACGTGTTTCTAACTCCTGAATCTAAAGGGAGATTTAACTCACTTAGCTGAACAAACGCACAGCAGAGCAGATTGAAGGATACGTTTCTTCTGTGTTTTAGGCAGAGTTTTACTGCTATTTCGTTATATGCGGGAATAGTGCTGGAAATGCCTGGAAATGCCTGTTTTGAGATCTCTCCACAGAAAGCGTTTCCAGACTTCCCCTTAAACACACGAGTTTAACTCTGTAAGTTGAATGCACACATTGAAGACCGTTCTGTTAGGTAGCTCCGTTTTGGTTTTAGAAGCAGACAGTTCTCCTTACAGCATATACTCCCATTCACTGAGAAATGTCCAAACGCAGCTCTTACCAGAAACGTGTTTCTAACTCCTGAATCTAAAGGGAGATTTAACTCACTTAGCTGAACAAACGCACAGCAGAGCAGATTGAAGGATAAATTTCTTCTGTGTTTTAGGCAGAGTTTTACTGCTATTTCGTTATATGCGGGAATAGTGCTGGAAATGCCTGTTTTGAGATCTCTCCACAGAAAGCGTTTCCAGACTTCCCCTTCAACACACGAGTTTAACTCTGTAAGTTGAATGCACACATTGAAGACCGTTCTGTTAGGTAACTCCGTTTTGGTTTTAGAAGCAGACAGTTCTCCTTACAGCATATACTCCCATTCACTGAGAAATGTCCAAACGCAGCTCTTACCAGAAACGTGTTTCTAACTCCTGAATCTAAAGGGAGATTTAACTCACTTAGCTGAACAAACGCACAGCAGAGCAGATTGAAGGATACGTTTCTTCTGTGTTTTAGGCAGAGTTTTACTGCTATTTCGTTATATGCGGGAATAGTGCTGGAAATGCCTGTTTTGAGATCTCTCCACAGAAAGCGTTTCCAGACTTCCCCTTCAACACACGAGTTTAACTCTGTAAGTTGAATGCACACATTGAAGACCGTTCTGTTAGGTAGCTCCGTTTTGGTTTTAGAAGCAGACAGTTCTCCTTACAGCATATACTCCCATTCACTGAGAAATGTCCAAACGCAGCTCTTACCAGAAACGTGTTTCTAACTCCTGAATCTAAAGGGAGATTTAACTCACTTAGCTGAACAAACGCACAGCAGAGCAGATTGAAGGATACGTTTCTTCTGTGTTTTAGGCAGAGTTTTACTGCTATTTCGTTATATGCGGGAATAGTGCTGGAAATGCCTGGAAATGCCTGTTTTGAGATCTCTCCACAGAAAGCGTTTCCAGACTTCCCCTTCAACACACGAGTTTAACTCTGTAAGTTGAATGCACACATTGAAGACCGTTCTGTTAGGTAGCTCCGTTTTGGTTTTAGAAGCAGACAGTTCTCCTTACAGCATATACTCCCATTCACTGAGAAATGTCCAAACGCAGCTCTTACCAGAAACGTGTTTCTAACTCCTGAATCTAAAGGGAGATTTAACTCACTTAGCTGAACAAACGCACAGCAGAGCAGATTGAAGGATACGTTTCTTCTGTGTTTTAGGCAGAGTTTTACTGCTATTTCGTTATATGCGGGAATAGTGCTGGAAATGCCTGGAAATGCCTGTTTTGAGATCTCTCCACAGAAAGCGTTTCCAGACTTCCCCTTCAACACACGAGTTTAACTCTGTAAGTTGAATGCACACATTGATGACCGTTCTGTTAGGTAGCTCCGTTTTGGTTTTAGAAGCAGACAGTTCTCCTTACAGCATATACTCCCATTCACTGAGAAATGTCCAAACGCAGCTCTTACCAGAAACGTGTTTCTAACTCCTGAATCTAAAGGGAGATTTAACTCACTTAGCTGAACAAACGCACAGCAGAGCAGATTGAAGGATACGTTTCTTCTGTGTTTTAGGCAGAGTTTTACTGCTATTTCGTTATATGCGGGAATAGTGCTGGAAATGCCTGGAAATGCCTGTTTTGAGATCTCTCCACAGAAAGCGTTTCCAGACTTCCCCTTCAACACACGAGTTTAACTCTGTAAGTTGAATGCACACATTGAAGACCGTTCTGTTAGGTAGCTCCGTTTTGGTTTTAGAAGCAGACAGTTCTCCTTACAGCATATACTCCCATTCACTGAGAAATGTCCAAACGCAGCTCTTACCAGAAACGTGTTTCTAACTCCTGAATCTAAAGGGAGATTTAACTCACTTAGCTGAACAAACGCACAGCAGAGCAGATTGAAGGATACGTTTCTTCTGTGTTTTAGGCAGAGTTTTACTGCTATTTCGTTATATGCGGGAATAGTGCTGGAAATGCCTGTTTTGAGATCTCTCCACAGAAAGCGTTTCCAGACTTCCCCTTCAACACACGAGTTTAACTCTGTAAGTTGAATGCACACATTGAAGACCGTTCTGTTAGGTAGCTCCGTTTTGGTTTTAGAAGCAGACAGTTCTCCTTACAGCATATACTCCCATTCACTGAGAAATGTCCAAACGCAGCTCTTACCAGAAACGTGTTTCTAACTCCTGAATCTAAAGGGAGATTTAACTCACTTAGCTGAACAAACGCACAGCAGAGCAGATTGAAGGATACGTTTCTTCTGTGTTTTAGGCAGAGTTTTACTGCTATTTCGTTATATGCGGGAATAGTGCTGGAAATGCCTGGAAATGCCTGTTTTGAGATCTCTCCACAGAAAGCGTTTCCAGACTTCCCCTTCAACACACGAGTTTAACTCTGTAAGTTGAATGCACACATTGAAGACCGTTCTGTTAGGTAGCTCCGTTTTGGTTTTAGAAGCAGACAGTTCTCCTTACAGCATATACTCCCATTCACTGAGAAATGTCCAAACGCAGCTCTTACCAGAAACGTGTTTCTAACTCCTGAATCTAAAGGGAGATTTAACTCACTTAGCTGAACAAACGCACAGCAGAGCAGATTGAAGGATACGTTTCTTCTGTGTTTTAGGCAGAGTTTTACTGCTATTTCGTTATATGCGGGAATAGTGCTGGAAATGCCTGGAAATGCCTGTTTTGAGATCTCTCCACAGAAAGCGTTTCCAGACTTCCCCTTCAACACACGAGTTTAACTCTGTAAGTTGAATGCACACATTGAAGACCGTTCTGTTAGGTAGCTCCGTTTTGGTTTTAGAAGCAGACAGTTCTCCTTACAGCATATACTCCCATTCACTGAGAAATGTCCAAACGCAGCTCTTACCAGAAACGTGTTTCTAACTCCTGAATCTAAAGGGAGATTTAACTCACTTAGCTGAACAAACGCACAGCAGAGCAGATTGAAGGATACGTTTCTTCTGTGTTTTAGGCAGAGTTTTACTGCTATTTCGTTATATGCGGGAATAGTGCTGGAAATGCCTGGAAATGCCTGTTTTGAGATCTCTCCACAGAAAGCGTTTCCAGACTTCCCCTTCAACACACGAGTTTAACTCTGTAAGTTGAATGCACACATTGATGACCGTTCTGTTAGGTAGCTCCGTTTTGGTTTTAGAAGCAGACAGTTCTCCTTACAGCATATACTCCCATTCACTGAGAAATGTCCAAACGCAGCTCTTACCAGAAACGTGTTTCTAACTCCTGAATCTAAAGGGAGATTTAACTCACTTAGCTGAACAAACGCACAGCAGAGCAGATTGAAGGATACGTTTCTTCTGTGTTTTAGGCAGAGTTTTACTGCTATTTCGTTATATGCGGGAATAGTGCTGGAAATGCCTGGAAATGCCTGTTTTGAGATCTCTCCACAGAAAGCGTTTCCAGACTTCCCCTTCAACACACGAGTTTAACTCTGTAAGTTGAATGCACACATTGAAGACCGTTCTGTTAGGTAGCTCCGTTTTGGTTTTAGAAGCAGACAGTTCTCCTTACAGCATATACTCCCATTCACTGAGAAATGTCCAAACGCAGCTCTTACCAGAAACGTGTTTCTAACTCCTGAATCTAAAGGGAGATTTAACTCACTTAGCTGAACAAACGCACAGCAGAGCAGATTGAAGGATACGTTTCTTCTGTGTTTTAGGCAGAGTTTTACTGCTATTTCGTTATATGCGGGAATAGTGCTGGAAATGCCTGTTTTGAGATCTCTCCACAGAAAGCGTTTCCAGACTTCCCCTTCAACACACGAGTTTAACTCTGTAAGTTGAATGCACACATTGAAGACCGTTCTGTTAGGTAGCTCCGTTTTGGTTTTAGAAGCAGACAGTTCTCCTTACAGCATATACTCCCATTCACTGAGAAATGTCCAAACGCAGCTCTTACCAGAAACGTGTTTCTAACTCCTGAATCTAAAGGGAGATTTAACTCACTTAGCTGAACAAACGCACAGCAGAGCAGATTGAAGGATACGTTTCTTCTGTGTTTTAGGCAGAGTTTTACTGCTATTTCGTTATATGCGGGAATAGTGCTGGAAATGCCTGGAAATGCCTGTTTTGAGATCTCTCCACAGAAAGCGTTTCCAGACTTCCCCTTCAACACACGAGTTTAACTCTGTAAGTTGAATGCACACATTGAAGACCGTTCTGTTAGGTAGCTCCGTTTTGGTTTTAGAAGCAGACAGTTCTCCTTACAGCATATACTCCCATTCACTGAGAAATGTCCAAACGCAGCTCTTACCAGAAACGTGTTTCTAACTCCTGAATCTAAAGGGAGATTTAACTCACTTAGCTGAACAAACGCACAGCAGAGCAGATTGAAGGATACGTTTCTTCTGTGTTTTAGGCAGAGTTTTACTGCTATTTCGTTATATGCGGGAATAGTGCTGGAAATGCCTGTTTTGAGATCTCTCCACAGAAAGCGTTTCCAGACTTCCCCTTCAACACACGAGTTTAACTCTGTAAGTTGAATGCACACATTGAAGACCGTTCTGTTAGGTAACTCCGTTTTGGTTTTAGAAGCAGACAGTTCTCCTTACAGCATATACTCCCATTCACTGAGAAATGTCCAAACGCAGCTCTTACCAGAAACGTGTTTCTAACTCCTGAATCTAAAGGGAGATTTAACTCACTTAGCTGAACAAACGCACAGCAGAGCAGATTGAAGGATACGTTTCTTCTGTGTTTTAGGCAGAGTTTTACTGCTATTTCGTTATATGCGGGAATAGTGCTGGAAATGCCTGTTTTGAGATCTCTCCACAGAAAGCGTTTCCAGACTTCCCCTTCAACACACGAGTTTAACTCTGTAAGTTGAATGCACACATTGAAGACCGTTCTGTTAGGTAGCTCCGTTTTGGTTTTAGAAGCAGACAGTTCTCCTTACAGCATATACTCCCATTCACTGAGAAATGTCCAAACGCAGCTCTTACCAGAAACGTGTTTCTAACTCCTGAATCTAAAGGGAGATTTAACTCACTTAGCTGAACAAACGCACAGCAGAGCAGATTGAAGGATACGTTTCTTCTGTGTTTTAGGCAGAGTTTTACTGCTATTTCGTTATATGCGGGAATAGTGCTGGAAATGCCTGGAAATGCCTGTTTTGAGATCTCTCCACAGAAAGCGTTTCCAGACTTCCCCTTCAACACACGAGTTTAACTCTGTAAGTTGAATGCACACATTGAAGACCGTTCTGTTAGGTAGCTCCGTTTTGGTTTTAGAAGCAGACAGTTCTCCTTACAGCATATACTCCCATTCACTGAGAAATGTCCAAACGCAGCTCTTACCAGAAACGTGTTTCTAACTCCTGAATCTAAAGGGAGATTTAACTCACTTAGCTGAACAAACGCACAGCAGAGCAGATTGAAGGATACGTTTCTTCTGTGTTTTAGGCAGAGTTTTACTGCTATTTCGTTATATGCGGGAATAGTGCTGGAAATGCCTGTTTTGAGATCTCTCCACAGAAAGCGTTTCCAGACTTCCCCTTCAACACACGAGTTTAACTCTGTAAGTTGAATGCACACATTGAAGACCGTTCTGTTAGGTAGCTCCGTTTTGGTTTTAGAAGCAGACAGTTCTCCTTACAGCATATACTCCCATTCACTGAGAAATGTCCAAACGCAGCTCTTACCAGAAACGTGTTTCTAACTCCTGAATCTAAAGGGAGATTTAACTCACTTAGCTGAACAAACGCACAGCAGAGCAGATTGAAGGATACGTTTCTTCTGTGTTTTAGGCAGAGTTTTACTGCTATTTCGTTATATGCGGGAATAGTGCTGGAAATGCCTGGAAATGCCTGTTTTGTGATCTCTCCACAGAAAGCGTTTCCAGACTTCCCCTTCAACACACGAGTTTAACTCTGTAAGTTGAATGCACACATTGAAGACCGTTCTGTTAGGTAGCTCCGTTTTGGTTTTAGAAGCAGACAGTTCTCCTTACAGCATATACTCCCATTCACTGAGAAATGTCCAAACGCAGCTCTTACCAGAAACGTGTTTCTAACTCCTGAATCTAAAGGGAGATTTAACTCACTTAGCTGAACAAACGCACAGCAGAGCAGATTGAAGGATACGTTTCTTCTGTGTTTTAGGCAGAGTTTTACTGCTATTTCGTTATATGCGGGAATAGTGCAGGAAATGCCTGTTTTGAGATCTCTCCACAGAAAGCGTTTCCAGACTTCCCCTTCAACACACGAGTTTAACTCTGTAAGTTGAATGCACACATTGAAGACCGTTCTGTTAGGTAGCTCCGTTTTGGTTTTAGAAGCAGACAGTTCTCCTTACAGCATATACTCCCATTCACTGAGAAATGTCCAAACGCAGCTCTTACCAGAAACGTGTTTCTAACTCCTGAATCTAAAGGGAGATTTAACTCACTTAGCTGAACAAACGCACAGCAGAGCAGATTGAAGGATACGTTTCTTCTGTGTTTTAGGCAGAGTTTTACTGCTATTTCGTTATATGCGGGAATAGTGCTGGAAATGCCTGGAAATGCCTGTTTTGTGATCTCTCCACAGAAAGCGTTTCCAGACTTCCCCTTCAACACACGAGTTTAACTCTGTAAGTTGAATGCACACATTGAAGACCGTTCTGTTAGGTAGCTCCGTTTTGGTTTTAGAAGCAGACAGTTCTCCTTACAGCATATACTCCCATTCACTGAGAAATGTCCAAACGCAGCTCTTACCAGAAACGTGTTTCTAACTCCTGAATCTAAAGGGAGATTTAACTCACTTAGCTGAACAAACGCACAGCAGAGCAGATTGAAGGATACGTTTCTTCTGTGTTTTAGGCAGAGTTTTACTGCTATTTCGTTATATGCGGGAATAGTGCTGGAAATGCCTGTTTTGAGATCTCTCCACAGAAAGCGTTTCCAGACTTCCCCTTCAACACACGAGTTTAACTCTGTAAGTTGAATGCACACATTGAAGACCGTTCTGTTAGGTAGCTCCGTTTTGGTTTTAGAAGCAGACAGTTCTCCTTACAGCATATACTCCCATTCACTGAGAAATGTCCAAACGCAGCTCTTACCAGAAACGTGTTTCTAACTCCTGAATCTAAAGGGAGATTTAACTCACTTAGCTGAACAAACGCACAGCAGAGCAGATTGAAGGATACGTTTCTTCTGTGTTTTAGGCAGAGTTTTACTGCTATTTCGTTATATGCGGGAATAGTGCTGGAAATGCCTGGAAATGCCTGTTTTGAGATCTCTCCACAGAAAGCGTTTCCAGACTTCCCCTTCAACACACGAGTTTAACTCTGTAAGTTGAATGCACACATTGAAGACCGTTCTGTTAGGTAGCTCCGTTTTGGTTTTAGAAGCAGACAGTTCTCCTTACAGCATATACTCCCATTCACTGAGAAATGTCCAAACGCAGCTCTTACCAGAAACGTGTTTCTAACTCCTGAATCTAAAGGGAGATTTAACTCACTTAGCTGAACAAACGCACAGCAGAGCAGATTGAAGGATACGTTTCTTCTGTGTTTTAGGCAGAGTTTTACTGCTATTTCGTTATATGCGGGAATAGTGCTGGAAATGCCTGGAAATGCCTGTTTTGAGATCTCTCCACAGAAAGCGTTTCCAGACTTCCCCTTCAACACACGAGTTTAACTCTGTAAGTTGAATGCACACATTGAAGACCGTTCTGTTAGGTAGCTCCGTTTTGGTTTTAGAAGCAGACAGTTCTCCTTACAGCATATACTCCCATTCACTGAGAAATGTCCAAACGCAGCTCTTACCAGAAACGTGTTTCTAACTCCTGAATCTAAAGGGAGATTTAACTCACTTAGCTGAACAAACGCACAGCAGAGCAGATTGAAGGATACGTTTCTTCTGTGTTTTAGGCAGAGTTTTACTGCTATTTCGTTATATGCGGGAATAGTGCTGGAAATGCCTGGAAATGCCTGTTTTGAGATCTCTCCACAGAAAGCGTTTCCAGACTTCCCCTTCAACACACGAGTTTAACTCTGTAAGTTGAATGCACACATTGAAGACCGTTCTGTTAGGTAGCTCCGTTTTGGTTTTAGAAGCAGACAGTTCTCCTTACAGCATATACTCCCATTCACTGAGAAATGTCCAAACGCAGCTCTTACCAGAAACGTGTTTCTAACTCCTGAATCTAAAGGGAGATTTAACTCACTTAGCTGAACAAACGCACAGCAGAGCAGATTGAAGGATACGTTTCTTCTGTGTTTTAGGCAGAGTTTTACTGCTATTTCGTTATATGCGGGAATAGTGCTGGAAATGCCTGTTTTGAGATCTCTCCACAGAAAGCGTTTCCAGACTTCCCCTTCAACACACGAGTTTAACTCTGTAAGTTGAATGCACACATTGAAGACCGTTCTGTTAGGTAGCTCCGTTTTGGTTTTAGAAGCAGACAGTTCTCCTTACAGCATATACTCCCATTCACTGAGAAATGTCCAAACGCAGCTCTTACCAGAAACGTGTTTCTAACTCCTGAATCTAAAGGGAGATTTAACTCACTTAGCTGAACAAACGCACAGCAGAGCAGATTGAAGGATACGTTTCTTCTGTGTTTTAGGCAGAGTTTTACTGCTATTTCGTTATATGCGGGAATAGTGCTGGAAATGCCTGTTTTGAGATCTCTCCACAGAAAGCGTTTCCAGACTTCCCCTTCAACACACGAGTTTAACTCTGTAAGTTGAATGCACACATTGAAGACCGTTCTGTTAGGTAGCTCCGTTTTGGTTTTAGAAGCAGACAGTTCTCCTTACAGCATATACTCCCATTCACTGAGAAATGTCCAAACGCAGCTCTTACCAGAAACGTGTTTCTAACTCCTGAATCTAAAGGGAGATTTAACTCACTTAGCTGAACAAACGCACAGCAGAGCAGATTGAAGGATACGTTTCTTCTGTGTTTTAGGCAGAGTTTTACTGCTATTTCGTTATATGCGGGAATAGTGCTGGAAATGCCTGGAAATGCCTGTTTTGAGATCTCTCCACAGAAAGCGTTTCCAGACTTCCCCTTCAACACACGAGTTTAACTCTGTAAGTTGAATGCACACATTGAAGACCGTTCTGTTAGGTAGCTCCGTTTTGGTTTTAGAAGCAGACAGTTCTCCTTACAGCATATACTCCCATTCACTGAGAAATGTCCAAACGCAGCTCTTACCAGAAACGTGTTTCTAACTCCTGAATCTAAAGGGAGATTTAACTCACTTAGCTGAACAAACGCACAGCAGAGCAGATTGAAGGATACGTTTCTTCTGTGTTTTAGGCAGAGTTTTACTGCTATTTCGTTATATGCGGGAATAGTGCTGGAAATGCCTGTTTTGAGATCTCTCCACAGAAAGCGTTTCCAGACTTCCCCTTCAACACACGAGTTTAACTCTGTAAGTTGAATGCACACATTGAAGACCGTTCTGTTAGGTAGCTCCGTTTTGGTTTTAGAAGCAGACAGTTCTCCTTACAGCATATACTCCCATTCACTGAGAAATGTCCAAACGCAGCTCTTACCAGAAACGTGTTTCTAACTCCTGAATCTAAAGGGAGATTTAACTCACTTAGCTGAACAAACGCACAGCAGAGCAGATTGAAGGATACGTTTCTTCTGTGTTTTAGGCAGAGTTTTACTGCTATTTCGTTATATGCGGGAATAGTGCTGGAAATGCCTGTTTTGAGATCTCTCCACAGAAAGCGTTTCCAGACTTCCCCTTCAACACACGAGTTTAACTCTGTAAGTTGAATGCACACATTGAAGACCGTTCTGTTAGGTAGCTCCGTTTTGGTTTTAGAAGCAGACAGTTCTCCTTACAGCATATACTCCCATTCACTGAGAAATGTCCAAACGCAGCTCTTACCAGAAACGTGTTTCTAACTCCTGAATCTAAAGGGAGATTTAACTCACTTAGCTGAACAAACGCACAGCAGAGCAGATTGAAGGATACGTTTCTTCTGTGTTTTAGGCAGAGTTTTACTGCTATTTCGTTATATGCGGGAATAGTGCTGGAAATGCCTGGAAATGCCTGTTTTGAGATCTCTCCACAGAAAGCGTTTCCAGACTTCCCCTTCAACACACGAGTTTAACTCTGTAAGTTGAATGCACACATTGAAGACCGTTCTGTTAGGTAGCTCCGTTTTGGTTTTAGAAGCAGACAGTTCTCCTTACAGCATATACTCCCATTCACTGAGAAATGTCCAAACGCAGCTCTTACCAGAAACGTGTTTCTAACTCCTGAATCTAAAGGGAGATTTAACTCACTTAGCTGAACAAACGCACAGCAGAGCAGATTGAAGGATACGTTTCTTCTGTGTTTTAGGCAGAGTTTTACTGCTATTTCGTTATATGCGGGAATAGTGCTGGAAATGCCTGTTTTGAGATCTCTCCACAGAAAGCGTTTCCAGACTTCCCCTTCAACACACGAGTTTAACTCTGTAAGTTGAATGCACACATTGAAGACCGTTCTGTTAGGTAGCTCCGTTTTGGTTTTAGAAGCAGACAGTTCTCCTTACAGCATATACTCCCATTCACTGAGAAATGTCCAAACGCAGCTCTTACCAGAAACGTGTTTCTAACTCCTGAATCTAAAGGGAGATTTAACTCACTTAGCTGAACAAACGCACAGCAGAGCAGATTGAAGGATACGTTTCTTCTGTGTTTTAGGCAGAGTTTTACTGCTATTGCGTTATATGCGGGAATAGTGCTGGAAATGCCTGTTTTGAGATCTCTCCACAGAAAGCGTTTCCAGACTTCCCCTTCAACACACGAGTTTAACTCTGTAAGTTGAATGCACACATTGAAGACCGTTCTGTTAGGTAGCTCCGTTTTGGTTTTAGAAGCAGACAGTTCTCCTTACAGCATATACTCCCATTCACTGAGAAATGTCCAAACGCAGCTCTTACCAGAAACGTGTTTCTAACTCCTGAATCTAAAGGGAGATTTAACTCACTTAGCTGAACAAACGCACAGCAGAGCAGATTGAAGGATACGTTTCTTCTGTGTTTTAGGCAGAGTTTTACTGCTATTTCGTTATATGCGGGAATAGTGCTGGAAATGCCTGTTTTGAGATCTCTCCACAGAAAGCGTTTCCAGACTTCCCCTTCAACACACGAGTTTAACTCTGTAAGTTGAATGCACACATTGAAGACCGTTCTGTTAGGTAGCTCCGTTTTGGTTTTAGAAGCAGACAGTTCTCCTTACAGCATATACTCCCATTCACTGAGAAATGTCCAAACGCAGCTCTTACCAGAAACGTGTTTCTAACTCCTGAATCTAAAGGGAGATTTAACTCACTTAGCTGAACAAACGCACAGCAGAGCAGATTGAAGGATACGTTTCTTCTGTGTTTTAGGCAGAGTTTTACTGCTATTTCGTTATATGCGGGAATAGTGCTGGAAATGCCTGTTTTGAGATCTCTCCACAGAGAGCGTTTCCAGACTTCCCCTTCAACACACGAGTTTAACTCTCTAAGTTGAATGCACACATTGAAGACCGTTCTGTTAGGTAGCTCCGTTTTGGTTTTAGAAGCAGACAGTTCTCCTTACAGCATATACTCCCATTCACTGAGAAATGTCCAAACGCAGCTCTTACCAGAAACGTGTTTCTAACTCCTGAATCTAAAGGGAGATTTAACTCACTTAGCTGAACAAACGCACAGCAGAGCAGATTGAAGGATACGTTTCTTCTGTGTTTTAGGCAGAGTTTTACTGCTATTTCGTTATATGCGGGAATAGTGCTGGAAATGCCTGGAAATGCCTGTTTTGAGATCTCTCCACAGAAAGCGTTTCCAGACTTCCCCTTCAACACACGAGTTTAACTCTGTAAGTTGAATGCACACATTGAAGACCGTTCTGTTAGGTAGCTCCGTTTTGGTTTTAGAAGCAGACAGTTCTCCTTACAGCATATACTCCCATTCACTGAGAAATGTCCAAACGCAGCTCTTACCAGAAACGTGTTTCTAACTCCTGAATCTAAAGGGAGATTTAACTCACTTAGCTGAACAAACGCACAGCAGAGCAGATTGAAGGATACGTTTCTTCTGTGTTTTAGGCAGAGTTTTACTGCTATTTCGTTATATGCGGGAATAGTGCTGGATATGCCTGTTTTGAGATCTCTCCACAGAAAGCGTTTCCAGACTTCCCCTTCAACACACGAGTTTAACTCTGTAAGTTGAATGCACACATTGAAGACCGTTCTGTTAGGTAGCTCCGTTTTGGTTTTAGAAGCAGACAGTTCTCCTTACAGCATATACTCCCATTCACTGAGAAATGTCCAAACGCAGCTCTTACCAGAAACGTGTTTCTAACTCCTGAATCTAAAGGGAGATTTAACTCACTTAGCTGAACAAACGCACAGCAGAGCAGATTGAAGGATACGTTTCTTCTGTGTTTTAGGCAGAGTTTTACTGCTATTGCGTTATATGCGGGAATAGTGCTGGAAATGCCTGTTTTGAGATCTCTCCACAGAAAGCGTTTCCAGACTTCCCCTTCAACACACGAGTTTAACTCTGTAAGTTGAATGCACACATTGAAGACCGTTCTGTTAGGTAGCTCCGTTTTGGTTTTAGAAGCAGACAGTTCTCCTTACAGCATATACTCCCATTCACTGAGAAATGTCCAAACGCAGCTCTTACCAGAAACGTGTTTCTAACTCCTGAATCTAAAGGGAGATTTAACTCACTTAGCTGAACAAACGCACAGCAGAGCAGATTGAAGGATACGTTTCTTCTGTGTTTTAGGCAGAGTTTTACTGCTATTTCGTTATATGCGGGAATAGTGCTGGAAATGCCTGTTTTGAGATCTCTCCACAGAAAGCGTTTCCAGACTTCCCCTTCAACACACGAGTTTAACTCTGTAAGTTGAATGCACACATTGAAGACCGTTCTGTTAGGTAGCTCCGTTTTGGTTTTAGAAGCAGACAGTTCTCCTTACAGCATATACTCCCATTCACTGAGAAATGTCCAAACGCAGCTCTTACCAGAAACGTGTTTCTAACTCCTGAATCTAAAGGGAGATTTAACTCACTTAGCTGAACAAACGCACAGCAGAGCAGATTGAAGGATACGTTTCTTCTGTGTTTTAGGCAGAGTTTTACTGCTATTTCGTTATATGCGGGAATAGTGCTGGAAATGCCTGGAAATGCCTGTTTTGAGATCTCTCCACAGAAAGCGTTTCCAGACTTCCCCTTCAACACACGAGTTTAACTCTGTAAGTTGAATGCACACATTGAAGACCGTTCTGTTAGGTAGCTCCGTTTTGGTTTTAGAAGCAGACAGTTCTCCTTACAGCATATACTCCCATTCACTGAGAAATGTCCAAACGCAGCTCTTACCAGAAACGTGTTTCTAACTCCTGAATCTAAAGGGAGATTTAACTCACTTAGCTGAACAAACGCACAGCAGAGCAGATTGAAGGATACGTTTCTTCTGTGTTTTAGGCAGAGTTTTACTGCTATTTCGTTATATGCGGGAATAGTGCTGGAAATGCCTGTTTTGAGATCTCTCCACAGAAAGCGTTTCCAGACTTCCCCTTCAACACACGAGTTTAACTCTGTAAGTTGAATGCACACGTTGAAGACCGTTCTGTTAGGTAGCTCCGTTTTGGTTTTAGAAGCAGACAGTTCTCCTTACAGCATATACTCCCACTCACTGAGAAATGTCCAAACGCAGCTCTTACCAGAAACGTGTTTCTAACTCCTGAATCTAAAGGGAGATTTAACTCACTTAGCTGAACAAACGAACAGCAGAGCAGATTGAAGGATACGTTTCTTCTGTGTTTTAGGCAGAGTTTTACTGCTATTTCGTTATATGCGGGAATAGTGCTGGAAATGCCTGGAAATGCCTGTTTTGAGATCTCTCCACAGAAAGCGTTTCCAGACTTCCCCTTCAACACACGAGTTTAACTCTGTAAGTTGAATGCACACATTGAAGACCGTTTTGTTAGGTAGCTCCGTTTTGGTTTTAGAAGCAGACAGTTCTCCTTACAGCATATACTCCCATTCACTGAGAAATGTCCAAACGCAGCTCTTACCAGAAACGTGTTTCTAACTCCTGAATCTAAAGGGAGATTTAACTCACTTAGCTGAACAAACGCACAGCAGAGCAGATTGAAGGATACGTTTCTTCTGTGTTTTAGGCAGAGTTTTACTGCTATTTCGTTATATGCGGGAATAGTGCTGGAAATGCCTGGAAATGCCTGTTTTGAGATCTCTCCACAGAAAGCGTTTCCAGACTTCCCCTTCAACACACGAGTTTAACTCTGTAAGTTGAATGCACACATTGAAGACCGTTCTGTTAGGTAGCTCCGTTTTGGTTTTAGAAGCAGACAGTTCTCCTTACAGCATATACTCCCATTCACTGAGAAATGTCCAAACGCAGCTCTTACCAGAAACGTGTTTCTAACTCCTGAATCTAAAGGGAGATTTAACTCACTTAGCTGAACAAACGCACAGCAGAGCAGATTGAAGGATACGTTTCTTCTGTGTTTTAGGCAGAGTTTTACTGCTATTTCGTTATATGCGGGAATAGTGCTGGAAATGCCTGTTTTGAGATCTCTCCACAGAAAGCGTTTCCAGACTTCCCCTTCAACACACGAGTTTAACTCTGTAAGTTGAATGCACACATTGAAGACCGTTCTGTTAGGTAGCTCCGTTTTGGTTTTAGAAGCAGACAGTTCTCCTTACAGCATATACTCCCATTCACTGAGAAATGTCCAAACGCAGCTCTTACCAGAAACGTGTTTCTAACTCCTGAATCTAAAGGGAGATTTAACTCACTTAGCTGAACAAACGCACAGCAGAGCAGATTGAAGGATACGTTTCTTCTGTGTTTTAGGCAGAGTTTTACTGCTATTTCATTATATGCGGGAATAGTGCTGGAAATGCCTGTTTTGAGATCTCTCCACAGAAAGCGTTTCCAGACTTCCCCTTCAACACACGAGTTTAACTCTGTAAGTTGAATGCACACATTGAAGACCGTTCTGTTAGGTAGCTCCGTTTTGGTTTTAGAAGCAGACAGTTCTCCTTACAGCATATACTCCCATTCACTGAGAAATGTCCAAACGCAGCTCTTACCAGAAACGTGTTTCTAACTCCTGAATCTAAAGGGAGATTTAACTCACTTAGCTGAACAAACGCACAGCAGAGCAGATTGAAGGATACGTTTCTTCTGTGTTTTAGGCAGAGTTTTACTGCTATTTCGTTATATGCGGGAATAGTGCTGGAAATGCCTGGAAATGCCTTTTTGAGATCTCTCCACAGAAAGCGTTTCCAGACTTCCCCTTCAACACACGAGTTTAACTCTGTAAGTTGAATGCACACATTGAAGACCGTTCTGTTAGGTAGCTCCGTTTTGGTTTTAGAAGCAGACAGTTCTCCTTACAGCATATACTCCCATTCACTGAGAAATGTCCAAACGCAGCTCTTACCAGAAACGTGTTTCTAACTCCTGAATCTAAAGGGAGATTTAACTCACTTAGCTGAACAAACGCACAGCAGAGCAGATTGAAGGATACGTTTCTTCTGTGTTTTAGGCAGAGTTTTACTGCTATTTCGTTATATGCGGGAATAGTGCTGGAAATGCCTGGAAATGCCTGTTTTGAGATCTCTCCACAGAAAGCGTTTCCAGACTTCCCCTTCAACACACGAGTTTAACTCTGTAAGTTGAATGCACACATTGAAGACCGTTCTGTTAGGTAGCTCCGTTTTGGTTTTAGAAGCAGACAGTTCTCCTTACAGCATATACTACCATTCACTGAGAAATGTCCAAACGCAGCTCTTACCAGAAACGTGTTTCTAACTCCTGAATCTAAAGGGAGATTTAACTCACTTAGCTGAACAAACGCACAGCAGAGCAGATTGAAGGATACGTTTCTTCTGTGTTTTAGGCAGAGTTTTACTGCTATTTCGTTATATGCGGGAATAGTGCTGGAAATGCCTGTTTTGAGATCTCTCCACAGAAAGCGTTTCCAGACTTCCCCTTCAACACACGAGTTTAACTCTGTAAGTTGAATGCACACATTGAAGACCGTTCTGTTAGGTAGCTCCGTTTTGGTTTTAGAAGCAGACAGTTCTCCTTACAGCATATACTCCCATTCACTGAGAAATGTCCAAACGCAGCTCTTACCAGAAACGTGTTTCTAACTCCTGAATCTAAAGGGAGATTTAACTCACTTAGCTGAACAAACGCACAGCAGAGCAGATTGAAGGATACGTTTCTTCTGTGTTTTAGGCAGAGTTTTACTGCTATTTCGTTATATTCGGGAATAGTGCTGGAAATGCCTGGAAATGCCTGTTTTGAGATCTCTCCACAGAAAGCGTTTCCAGACTTCCCCTTCAACACACGAGTTTAACTCTGTAAGTTGAATGCACACATTGAAGACCGTTCTGTTAGGTAGCTCCGTTTTGGTTTTAGAAGCAGACAGTTCTCCTTACAGCATATACTCCCATTCACTGAGAAATGTCCAAACGCAGCTCTTACCAGAAACGTGTTTCTAACTCCTGAATCTAAAGGGAGATTTAACTCACTTAGCTGAACAAACGCACAGCAGAGCAGATTGAAGGATACGTTTCTTCTGTGTTTTAGGCAGAGTTTTACTGCTATTTCGTTATATGCGGGAATAGTGCTGGAAATGCCTGTTTTGAGATCTCTCCACAGAAAGCGTTTCCAGACTTCCCCTTCAACACACGAGTTTAACTCTGTAAGTTGAATGCACACATTGAAGACCGTTCTGTTAGGTAGCTCCGTTTTGGTTTTAGAAGCAGACAGTTCTCCTTACAGCATATACTCCCATTCACTGAGAAATGTCCAAACGCAGCTCTTACCAGAAACGTGTTTCTAACTCCTGAATCTAAAGGGAGATTTAACTCACTTAGCTGAACAAACGCACAGCAGAGCAGATTGAAGGATACGTTTCTTCTGTGTTTTAGGCAGAGTTTTACTGCTATTTCGTTATATGCGGGAATAGTGCTGGAAATGCCTGGAAATGCCTGTTTTGAGATCTCTCCACAGAAAGCGTTTCCAGACTTCCCCTTCAACACACGAGTTTAACTCTGTAAGTTGAATGCACACATTGAAGACCGTTCTGTTAGGTAGCTCCGTTTTGGTTTTAGAAGCAGACAGTTCTCCTTACAGCATATACTCCCATTCACTGAGAAATGTCCAAACGCAGCTCTTACCAGAAACGTGTTTCTAACTCCTGAATCTAAAGGGAGATTTAACTCACTTAGCTGAACAAACGCACAGCAGAGCAGATTGAAGGATACGTTTCTTCTGTGTTTTAGGCAGAGTTTTACTGCTATTTCGTTATATGCGGGAATAGTGCTGGAAATGCCTGGAAATGCCTGTTTTGAGATCTCTCCACAGAAAGCGTTTCCAGACTTCCCCTTCAACACACGAGTTTAACTCTGTAAGTTGAATGCACACATTGAAGACCGTTCTGTTAGGTAGCTCCGTTTTGGTTTTAGAAGCAGACAGTTCTCCTTACAGCATATACTCCCATTCACTGAGAAATGTCCAAACGCAGCTCTTACCAGAAACGTGTTTCTAACTCCTGAATCTAAAGGGAGATTTAACTCACTTAGCTGAACAAACGCACAGCAGAGCAGATTGAAGGATACGTTTCTTCTGTGTTTTAGGCAGAGTTTTACTGCTATTTCGTTATATGCGGGAATAGTGCTGGAAATGCCTGTTTTGAGATCTCTCCACAGAAAGCGTTTCCAGACTTCCCCTTCAACACACGAGTTTAACTCTGTAAGTTGAATGCACACATTGAAGACCGTTCTGTTAGGTAGCTCCGTTTTGGTTTTAGAAGCAGACAGTTCTCCTTACAGCATATACTCCCATTCACTGAGAAATGTCCAAACGCAGCTCTTACCAGAAACGTGTTTCTAACTCCTGAATCTAAAGGGAGATTTAACTCACTTAGCTGAACAAACGCACAGCAGAGCAGATTGAAGGATACGTTTCTTCTGTGTTTTAGGCAGAGTTTTACTGCTATTTCGTTATATGCGGGAATAGTGCTGGAAATGCCTGTTTTGAGATCTCTCCACAGAAAGCGTTTCCAGACTTCCCCTTCAACACACGAGTTTAACTCTGTAAGTTGAATGCACACATTGAAGACCTTCTGTTAGGTAGCTCCGTTTTGGTTTTAGAAGCAGACAGTTCTCCTTACAGCATATACTCCCATTCACTGAGAAATGTCCAAACGCAGCTCTTACCAGAAACCTGTTTCTAACTCCTGAATCTAAAGGGAGATTTAACTCACTTAGCTGAACAAACGCACAGCAGAGCAGATTGAAGGATACGTTTCTTCTGTGTTTTAGGCAGAGTTTTACTGCTATTTCGTTATATGCGGGAATAGTGCTGGAAATGCCTGGAAATGCCTGTTTTGAGATCTCTCCACAGAAAGCGTTTCCAGACTTCCCCTTCAACACACGAGTTTAACTCTGTAAGTTGAATGCACACATTGAAGACCGTTCTGTTAGGTAGCTCCGTTTTGGTTTTAGAAGCAGACAGTTCTCCTTACAGCATATACTCCCATTCACTGAGAAATGTCCAAACGCAGCTCTTACCAGAAACGTGTTTCTAACTCCTGAATCTAAAGGGAGATTTAACTCACTTAGCTGAACAAACGCACAGCAGAGCAGATTGAAGGATACGTTTCTTCTGTGTTTTAGGCAGAGTTTTACTGCTATTTCGTTATATGCGGGAATAGTGCTGGAAATGCCTGTTTTGAGATCTCTCCACAGAAAGCGTTTCCAGACGTCCCCTTCAACACACGAGTTTAACTCTGTAAGTTGAATGCACACATTGAAGACCGTTCTGTTAGGTAGCTCCGTTTTGGTTTTAGAAGCAGACAGTTCTCCTTACAGCATATACTCCCATTCACTTAGAAATGTGCAAACGCAGCTCTTACCAGAAACGTGTTTCTAACTCCTGAATCTAAAGGGAGATTTAACTCACATAGCTGAACAATCGCACAGCAGAGCAGATTGAAGGATACGTTTCTTCTGTGTTTTAGGCAGAGTTTTACTGCTTTTTCGTTATATGTGGGAATAGTGCTGGAAATGCCTGGAAATGCCTGTTTTGAGATCTCTCCACAGAAATCGTTTCCAGACTTCCCCTTCAACACACGAGTTTAACTCTGTAAGTTGAATGCACACATTGAAGACCGTTCTGTTAGGTAGCTCCGTTTTGGTTTTAGAAGCAGACAGTTCTCCTTACAGCATATACTCCCATTCACTGAGAAATGTCCAAACGCAGCTCTTACCAGAAACGTGTTTCTAACTCCTGAATCTAAAGGGAGATTTAACTCACTTAGCTGAACAAACGCACAGCAGAGCAGATTGAAGGATACGTTTCTTCTGTGTTTTAGGCAGAGTTTTACTGCTATTTCGTTATATGCGGGAATAGTGCTGGAAATGCCTGGAAATGCCTGTTTTGAGATCTCTCCACAGAAAGCGTTTCCAGACTTCCCCTTCAACACACGAGTTTAACTCTGTAAGTTGAATGCACACATTGAAGACCGTTCTGTTAGGTAGCTCCGTTTTGGTTTTAGAAGCAGACAGTTCTCCTTACAGCATATACTCCCATTCACTGAGAAATGTCCAAACGCAGCTCTTACCAGAAACGTGTTTCTAACTCCTGAATCTAAAGGGAGATTTAACTCACTTAGCTGAACAAACGCACAGCAGAGCAGATTGAAAGATACGTTTCTTCTGTGTTTTAGGCAGAGTTTTACTGCTATTTCGTTATATGCGGGAATAGTGCTGGAAATGCCTGGAAATGCCTGTTTTGAGATCTCTCCACAGAAAGCGTTTCCAGACTTCCCCTTCAACACACGAGTTTAACTCTGTAAGTTGAATGCACACATTGAAGACCGTTCTGTTAGGTAGCTCCGTTTTGGTTTTAGAAGCAGACAGTTCTCCTTACAGCATATACTCCCATTCACTGAGAAATGTCCAAACGCAGCTCTTACCAGAAACGTGTTTCTAACTCCTGAATCTAAAGGGAGATTTAACTCACTTAGCTGAACAAACGCACAGCAGAGCAGATTGAAGGATACGTTTCTTCTGTGTTTTAGGCAGAGTTTTACTGCTATTTCGTTATATGCGGGAATAGTGCTGGAAATGCCTGTTTTGAGATCTCTCCACAGAAAGCGTTTCCAGACTTCCCCTTCAACACACGAGTTTAACTCTGTAAGTTGAATGCACACATTGAAGACCGTTCTGTTAGGTAGCTCCGTTTTGGTTTTAGAAGCAGACAGTTCTCCTTACAGCATATACTCCCATTCACTGAGAAATGTCCAAACGCAGCTCTTACCAGAAACGTGTTTCTAACTCCTGAATCTAAAGGGAGATTTAACTCACTTAGCTGAACAAACGCACAGCAGAGCAGATTGAAGGATACGTTTCTTCTGTGTTTTAGGCAGAGTTTTACTGCTATTTCGTTATATGCGGGAATAGTGTTGGAAATGCCTGGAAATGCCTGTTTTGAGATCTCTCCACAGAAAGCGTTTCCAGACTTCCCCTTCAACACACGAGTTTAACTCTGTAAGTTGAATGCACACATTGAAGACCGTTCTGTTAGGTAGCTCCGTTTTGGTTTTAGAAGCAGACAGTTCTCCTTACAGCATATACTCCCATTCACTGAGAAATGTCCAAACGCAGCTCTTACCAGAAACGTGTTTCTAACTCCTGAATCTAAAGGGAGATTTAACTCACTTAGCTGAACAAACGCACAGCAGAGCAGATTGAAGGATACGTTTCTTCTGTGTTTTAGGCAGAGTTTTACTGCTATTTCGTTATATGCGGGAATAGTGCTGGAAATGCCTGGAAGTGCCTGTTTTGAGATCTCTCCACAGAAAGCGTTTCCAGACTTCCCCTTCAACACACGAGTTTAACTCTGTAAGTTGAATGCACACATTGAAGACCGTTCTGTTAGGTAGCTCCGTTTTGGTTTTAGAAGCAGACAGTTCTCCTTACAGCATATACTCCCATTCACTGAGAAATGTCCAAACGCAGCTCTTACCAGAAACGTGTTTCTAACTCCTGAATCTAAAGGGAGATTTAACTCACTTAGCTGAACAAACGCACAGCAGAGCAGATTGAAGGATACGTTTCTTCTGTGTTTTAGGCAGAGTTTTACTGCTATTTCGTTATATGCGGGAATAGTGTTGGAAATGCCTGGAAATGCCTGTTTTGAGATCTCTCCACAGAAAGCGTTTCCAGACTTCCCCTTCAACACACGAGTTTAACTCTGTAAGTTGAATGCACACATTGAAGACCGTTCTGTTAGGTAGCTCCGTTTTGGTTTTAGAAGCAGACAGTTCTCCTTACAGCATATACTCCCATTCACTGAGAAATGTCCAAACGCAGCTCTTACCAGAAACGTGTTTCTAACTCCTGAATCTAAAGGGAGATTTAACTCACTTAGCTGAACAATCGCACAGCAGAGCAGATTGAAGGATACGTTTCTTCTGTGTTTTAGGCAGAGTTTTACTGCTATTTCGTTATATGCGGGAATAGTGCTGGAAATGCCTGGAAGTGCCTGTTTTGAGATCTCTCCACAGAAAGCGTTTCCAGACTTCCCCTTCAACACACGAGTTTAACTCTGTAAGTTGAATGCACACATTGAAGACCGTTCTGTTAGGTAGCTCCGTTTTGGTTTTAGAAGCAGACAGTTCTCCTTACAGCATATACTCCCATTCACTGAGAAATGTCCAAACGCAGCTCTTACCAGAAACGTGTTTCTAACTCCTGAATCTAAAGGGAGATTTAACTCACTTAGCTGAACAAACGCACAGCAGAGCAGATTGAAGGATACGTTTCTTCTGTGTTTTAGGCAGAGTTTTACTGCTATTTCGTTATATGCGGGAATAGTGCTGGAAATGCCTGTTTTGAGATCTCTCCACAGAAAGCGTTTCCAGACTTCCCCTTCAACACACGAGTTTAACTCTGTAAGTTGAATGCACACATTGAAGACCGTTCTGTTAGGTAGCTCCGTTTTGGTTTTAGAAGCAGACAGTTCTCCTTACAGCATATACTCCCATTCACTGAGAAATGTCCAAACGCAGCTATTACCAGAAACGTGTTTCTAACTCCTGAATCTAAAGGGAGATTTAACTCACTTAGCTGAACAAACGCACAGCAGAGCAGATTGAAGGATACGTTTCTTCTGTGTTTTAGGCAGAGTTTTACTGCTATTTCGTTATATGCGGGAATAGTGCTGGAAATGCCTGTTTTGAGATCTCTCCACAGAAAGCGTTTCCAGACTTCCCCTTCAACACACGAGTTTAACTCTGTAAGTTGAATGCACACATTGAAGACCGTTCTGTTAGGTAGCTCCGTTTTGGTTTTAGAAGCAGACAGTTCTCCTTACAGCATATACTCCCATTCACTGAGAAATGTCCAAACGCAGCTCTTACCAGAAACGTGTTTCTAACTCCTGAATCTAAAGGGAGATTTAACTCACTTAGCTGAACAAACGCACAGCAGAGCAGATTGAAGGATACGTTTCTTCTGTGTTTTAGGCAGAGTTTTACTGCTATTTCGTTATATGCGGGAATAGTGCTGGAAATGCCTGTTTTGAGATCTCTCCACAGAAAGCGTTTCCAGACTTCCCCTTCAACACACGAGTTTAACTCTGTAAGTTGAATGCACACATTGAAGACCGTTCTGTTAGGTAGCTCCGTTTTGGTTTTAGAAGCAGACAGTTCTCCTTACAGCATATACTCCCATTCACTGAGAAATGTCCAAACGCAGCTCTTACCAGAAACGTGTTTCTAACTCCTGAATCTAAAGGGAGATTTAACTCACTTAGCTGAACAAACGCACAGCAGAGCAGATTGAAGGATACGTTTCTTCTGTGTTTTAGGCAGAGTTTTACTGCTATTTCGTTATATGCGGGAATAGTGCTGGAAATGCCTGTTTTGAGATCTCTCCACAGAAAGCGGTTCCAGACTTCCCCTTCAACACACGAGTTTAACTCTGTAAGTTGAATGCACACATTGAAGACCGTTCTGTTAGGTAGCTCCGTTTTGGTTTTAGAAGCAGACACTTCTCCTTACAGCATATACTCCCATTCACTGAGAAATGTCCAAACGCAGCTCTTACCAGAAACGTGTTTCTAACTCCTGAATCTAAAGGGAGATTTAACTCACTTAGCTGAACAAACGCACAGCAGAGCAGATTGAAGGATACGTTTCTTCTGTGTTTTAGGCAGAGTTTTACTGCTATTTCATTATATGCGGGAATGGTGCTGGAAATGCCTGTTTTGAGATCTCTCCACAGAAAGCGTTTCCAGACTTCCCCTTCAACACACGAGTTTAACTCTGTAAGTTGAATGCACACATTGAAGACCGTTCTGTTAGGTAGCTCCGTTTTGGTTTTAGAAGCAGACAGTTCTCCTTACAGCATATACTCCCATTCACTGAGAAATGTCCAAACGCAGCTCTTACCAGAAACGTGTTTCTAACTCCTGAATCTAAAGGGAGATTTAACTCACTTAGCTGAACAAACGCACAGCAGAGCAGATTGAAGGATACGTTTCTTCTGTGTTTTAGGCAGAGTTTTACTGCTATTTCGTTATATGCGGGAATAGTGCTGGAAATGCCTGGAAATGCCTTTTTGAGATCTCTCCACAGAAAGCGTTTCCAGACTTCCCCTTCAACACACGAGTTTAACTCTGTAAGTTGAATGCACACATTGAAGACCGTTCTGTTAGGTAGCTCCGTTTTGGTTTTAGAAGCAGACAGTTCTCCTTACAGCATATACTCCCATTCACTGAGAAATGTCCAAACGCAGCTCTTACCAGAAACGTGTTTCTAACTCCTGAATCTAAAGGGAGATTTAACTCACTTAGCTGAACAAACGCACAGCAGAGCAGATTGAAGGATACGTTTCTTCTGTGTTTTAGGCAGAGTTTTACTGCTATTTCGTTATATGCGGGAATAGTGCTGGAAATGCCTGTTTTGAGATCTCTCCACAGAAAGCGTTTCCAGACTTCCCCTTCAACACACGAGTTTAACTCTGTAAGTTGAATGCACACATTGAAGACCGTTCTGTTAGGTAGCTCCGTTTTGGTTTTAGAAGCAGACAGTTCTCCTTACAGCATATACTCCCATTCACTTAGAAATGTCCAAACGCAGCTCTTACCAGAAACGTGTTTCTAACTCCTGAATCTAAAGGGAGATTTAACTCACATAGCTGAACAAACGCACAGCAGAGCAGATTGAAGGATACGTTTCTTCTGTGTTTTAGGCAGAGTTTTACTGCTATTTCGTTATATGTGGGAATAGTGCTGGAAATGCCTGGAAATGCCTGTTTTGAGATCTCTCCACAGAAATCGTTTCCAGACTTCCCCTTCAACACACGAGTTTAACTCTGTAAGTTGAATGCACACATTGAAGACCGTTCTGTTAGGTAGCTCCGTTTTGGTTTTAGAAGCAGACAGTTCTCCTTACAGCATATACTCCCATTCACTGAGAAATGTCCAAACGCAGCTCTTACCAGAAACGTGTTTCTAACTCCTGAATCTAAAGGGAGATTTAACTCACTTAGCTGAACAAACGCACAGCAGAGCAGATTGAAGGATACGTTTCTTCTGTGTTTTAGGCAGAGTTTTACTGCTATTTCGTTATATGCGGGAATAGTGCTGGAAATGCCTGGAAATGCCTGTTTTGAGATCTCTCCACAGAAAGCGTTTCCAGACTTCCCCTTCAACACACGAGTTTAACTCTGTAAGTTGAATGCACACATTGAAGACCGTTCTGTTAGGTAGCTCCGTTTTGGTTTTAGAAGCAGACAGTTCTCCTTACAGCATATACTCCCATTCACTGAGAAATGTCCAAACGCAGCTCTTACCAGAAACGTGTTTCTAACTCCTGAATCTAAAGGGAGATTTAACTCACTTAGCTGAACAAACGCACAGCAGAGCAGATTGAAGGATACGTTTCTTCTGTGTTTTAGGCAGAGTTTTACTGCTATTTCGTTATATGCGGGAATAGTGCTGGAAATGCCTGGAAATGCCTGTTTTGAGATCTCTCCACAGAAAGCGTTTCCAGACTTCCCCTTCAACACACGAGTTTAACTCTGTAAGTTCAATGCACACATTGAAGACCGTTCTGTTAGGTAGCTCCGTTTTGGTTTTAGAAGCAGACAGTTCTCCTTACAGCATATACTCCCATTCACTGAGAAATGTCCAAACGCAGCTCTTACCAGAAACGTGTTTCTAACTCCTGAATCTAAAGGGAGATTTAACTCACTTAGCTGAACAAACGCACAGCAGAGCAGATTGAAGGATACGTTTCTTCTGTGTTTTAGGCAGAGTTTTACTGCTATTTCGTTATATGCGGGAATAGTGCTGGAAATGCCTGTTTTGAGATCTCTCCACAGAAAGCGTTTCCAGACTTCCCCTTCAACACACGAGTTTAACTCTGTAAGTTGAATGCACACATTGAAGACCGTTCTGTTAGGTAGCTCCGTTTTGGTTTTAGAAGCAGACAGTTCTCCTTACAGCATATACTCCCATTCACTGAGAAATGTCCAAACGCAGCTCTTACCAGAAACGTGTTTCTAACTCCTGAATCTAAAGGGAGATTTAACTCACTTAGCTGAACAAACGCACAGCAGAGCAGATTGAAGGATACGTTTCTTCTGTGTTTTAGGCAGAGTTTTACTGCTATTTCGTTATATGCGGGAATAGTGCTGGAAATGCCTGGAAATGCCTGTTTTGAGATCTCTCCACAGAAAGCGTTTCCAGACTTCCCCTTCAACACACGAGTTTAACTCTGTAAGTTGAATGCACACATTGAAGACCGTTCTGTTAGGTAGCTCCGTTTTGGTTTTAGAAGCAGACAGTTCTCCTTACAGCATATACTCCCATTCACTGAGAAATGTCCAAACGCAGCTCTTACCAGAAACGTGTTTCTAACTCCTGAATCTAAAGGGAGATTTAACTCACTTAGCTGAACAAACGCACAGCAGAGCAGATTGAAGGATACGTTTCTTCTGTGTTTTAGGCAGAGTTTTACTGCTATTTCGTTATATGCGGGAATAGTGCTGGAAATGCCTGGAAGTGCCTGTTTTGAGATCTCTCCACAGAAAGCGTTTCCAGACTTCCCCTTCAACACACGAGTTTAACTCTGTAAGTTGAATGCACACATTGAAGACCGTTCTGTTAGGTAGCTCCGTTTTGGTTTTAGAAGCAGACAGTTCTCCTTACAGCATATACTCCCATTCACTGAGAAATGTCCAAACGCAGCTCTTACCAGAAACGTGTTTCTAACTCCTGAATCTAAAGGGAGATTTAACTCACTTAGCTGAACAAACGCACAGCAGAGCAGATTGAAGGATACGTTTCTTCTGTGTTTTAGGCAGAGTTTTACTGCTATTTCGTTATATGCGGGAATAGTGTTGGAAATGCCTGGAAATGCCTGTTTTGAGATCTCTCCACAGAAAGCGTTTCCAGACTTCCCCTTCAACACACGAGTTTAACTCTGTAAGTTGAATGCACACATTGAAGACCGTTCTGTTAGGTAGCTCCGTTTTGGTTTTAGAAGCAGACAGTTCTCCTTACAGCATATACTCCCATTCACTGAGAAATGTCCAAACGCAGCTCTTACCAGAAACGTGTTTCTAACTCCTGAATCTAAAGGGAGATTTAACTCACTTAGCTGAACAATCGCACAGCAGAGCAGATTGAAGGATACGTTTCTTCTGTGTTTTAGGCAGAGTTTTACTGCTATTTCGTTATATGCGGGAATAGTGCTGGAAATGCCTGGAAGTGCCTGTTTTGAGATCTCTCCACAGAAAGCGTTTCCAGACTTCCCCTTCAACACACGAGTTTAACTCTGTAAGTTGAATGCACACATTGAAGACCGTTCTGTTAGGTAGCTCCGTTTTGGTTTTAGAAGCAGACAGTTCTCCTTACAGCATATACTCCCATTCACTGAGAAATGTCCAAACGCAGCTCTTACCAGAAACGTGTTTCTAACTCCTGAATCTAAAGGGAGATTTAACTCACTTAGCTGAACAAACGCACAGCAGAGCAGATTGAAGGATACGTTTCTTCTGTGTTTTAGGCAGAGTTTTACTGCTATTTCGTTATATGCGGGAATAGTGCTGGAAATGCCTGTTTTGAGATCTCTCCACAGAAAGCGTTTCCAGACTTCCCCTTCAACACACGAGTTTAACTCTGTAAGTTGAATGCACACATTGAAGACCGTTCTGTTAGGTAGCTCCGTTTTGGTTTTAGAAGCAGACAGTTCTCCTTACAGCATATACTCCCATTCACTGAGAAATGTCCAAACGCAGCTATTACCAGAAACGTGTTTCTAACTCCTGAATCTAAAGGGAGATTTAACTCACTTAGCTGAACAAACGCACAGCAGAGCAGATTGAAGGATACGTTTCTTCTGTGTTTTAGGCAGAGTTTTACTGCTATTTCGTTATATGCGGGAATAGTGCTGGAAATGCCTGTTTTGAGATCTCTCCACAGAAAGCGTTTCCAGACTTCCCCTTCAACACACGAGTTTAACTCTGTAAGTTGAATGCACACATTGAAGACCGTTCTGTTAGGTAGCTCCGTTTTGGTTTTAGAAGCAGACAGTTCTCCTTACAGCATATACTCCCATTCACTGAGAAATGTCCAAACGCAGCTCTTACCAGAAACGTGTTTCTAACTCCTGAATCTAAAGGGAGATTTAACTCACTTAGCTGAACAAACGCACAGCAGAGCAGATTGAAGGATACGTTTCTTCTGTGTTTTAGGCAGAGTTTTACTGCTATTTCGTTATATGCGGGAATAGTGCTGGAAATGCCTGTTTTGAGATCTCTCCACAGAAAGCGTTTCCAGACTTCCCCTTCAACACACGAGTTTAACTCTGTAAGTTGAATGCACACATTGAAGACCGTTCTGTTAGGTAGCTCCGTTTTGGTTTTAGAAGCAGACAGTTCTCCTTACAGCATATACTCCCATTCACTGAGAAATGTCCAAACGCAGCTCTTACCAGAAACGTGTTTCTAACTCCTGAATCTAAAGGGAGATTTAACTCACTTAGCTGAACAAACGCACAGCAGAGCAGATTGAAGGATACGTTTCTTCTGTGTTTTAGGCAGAGTTTTACTGCTATTTCGTTATATGCGGGAATAGTGCTGGAAATGCCTGTTTTGAGATCTCTCCACAGAAAGCGGTTCCAGACTTCCCCTTCAACACACGAGTTTAACTCTGTAAGTTGAATGCACACATTGAAGACCGTTCTGTTAGGTAGCTCCGTTTTGGTTTTAGAAGCAGACACTTCTCCTTACAGCATATACTCCCATTCACTGAGAAATGTCCAAACGCAGCTCTTACCAGAAACGTGTTTCTAACTCCTGAATCTAAAGGGAGATTTAACTCACTTAGCTGAACAAACGCACAGCAGAGCAGATTGAAGGATACGTTTCTTCTGTGTTTTAGGCAGAGTTTTACTGCTATTTCATTATATGCGGGAATGGTGCTGGAAATGCCTGTTTTGAGATCTCTCCACAGAAAGCGTTTCCAGACTTCCCCTTCAACACACGAGTTTAACTCTGTAAGTTGAATGCACACATTGAAGACCGTTCTGTTAGGTAGCTCCGTTTTGGTTTTAGAAGCAGACAGTTCTCCTTACAGCATATACTCCCATTCACTGAGAAATGTCCAAACGCAGCTCTTACCAGAAACGTGTTTCTAACTCCTGAATCTAAAGGGAGATTTAACTCACTTAGCTGAACAAACGCACAGCAGAGCAGATTGAAGGATACGTTTCTTCTGTGTTTTAGGCAGAGTTTTACTGCTATTTCGTTATATGCGGGAATAGTGCTGGAAATGCCTGGAAATGCCTTTTTGAGATCTCTCCACAGAAAGCGTTTCCAGACTTCCCCTTCAACACACGAGTTTAACTCTGTAAGTTGAATGCACACATTGAAGACCGTTCTGTTAGGTAGCTCCGTTTTGGTTTTAGAAGCAGACAGTTCTCCTTACAGCATATACTCCCATTCACTGAGAAATGTCCAAACGCAGCTCTTACCAGAAACGTGTTTCTAACTCCTGAATCTAAAGGGAGATTTAACTCACTTAGCTGAACAAACGCACAGCAGAGCAGATTGAAGGATACGTTTCTTCTGTGTTTTAGGCAGAGTTTTACTGCTATTTCGTTATATGCGGGAATAGTGCTGGAAATGCCTGTTTTGAGATCTCTCCACAGAAAGCGTTTCCAGACTTCCCCTTCAACACACGAGTTTAACTCTGTAAGTTGAATGCACACATTGAAGACCGTTCTGTTAGGTAGCTCCGTTTTGGTTTTAGAAGCAGACAGTTCTCCTTACAGCATATACTCCCATTCACTTAGAAATGTCCAAACGCAGCTCTTACCAGAAACGTGTTTCTAACTCCTGAATCTAAAGGGAGATTTAACTCACATAGCTGAACAAACGCACAGCAGAGCAGATTGAAGGATACGTTTCTTCTGTGTTTTAGGCAGAGTTTTACTGCTATTTCGTTATATGTGGGAATAGTGCTGGAAATGCCTGGAAATGCCTGTTTTGAGATCTCTCCACAGAAATCGTTTCCAGACTTCCCCTTCAACACACGAGTTTAACTCTGTAAGTTGAATGCACACATTGAAGACCGTTCTGTTAGGTAGCTCCGTTTTGGTTTTAGAAGCAGACAGTTCTCCTTACAGCATATACTCCCATTCACTGAGAAATGTCCAAACGCAGCTCTTACCAGAAACGTGTTTCTAACTCCTGAATCTAAAGGGAGATTTAACTCACTTAGCTGAACAAACGCACAGCAGAGCAGATTGAAGGATACGTTTCTTCTGTGTTTTAGGCAGAGTTTTACTGCTATTTCGTTATATGCGGGAATAGTGCTGGAAATGCCTGGAAATGCCTGTTTTGAGATCTCTCCACAGAAAGCGTTTCCAGACTTCCCCTTCAACACACGAGTTTAACTCTGTAAGTTGAATGCACACATTGAAGACCGTTCTGTTAGGTAGCTCCGTTTTGGTTTTAGAAGCAGACAGTTCTCCTTACAGCATATACTCCCATTCACTGAGAAATGTCCAAACGCAGCTCTTACCAGAAACGTGTTTCTAACTCCTGAATCTAAAGGGAGATTTAACTCACTTAGCTGAACAAACGCACAGCAGAGCAGATTGAAGGATACGTTTCTTCTGTGTTTTAGGCAGAGTTTTACTGCTATTTCGTTATATGCGGGAATAGTGCTGGAAATGCCTGGAAATGCCTGTTTTGAGATCTCTCCACAGAAAGCGTTTCCAGACTTCCCCTTCAACACACGAGTTTAACTCTGTAAGTTGAATGCACACATTGAAGACCGTTCTGTTAGGTAGCTCCGTTTTGGTTTTAGAAGCAGACAGTTCTCCTTACAGCATATACTCCCATTCACTGAGAAATGTCCAAACGCAGCTCTTACCAGAAACGTGTTTCTAACTCCTGAATCTAAAGGGAGATTTAACTCACTTAGCTGAACAAACGCACAGCAGAGCAGATTGAAGGATACGTTTCTTCTGTGTTTTAGGCAGAGTTTTACTGCTATTTCGTTATATGCGGGAATAGTGCTGGAAATGCCTGTTTTGAGATCTCTCCACAGAAAGCGTTTCCAGACTTCCCCTTCAACACACGAGTTTAACTCTGTAAGTTGAATGCACACATTGAAGACCGTTCTGTTAGGTAGCTCCGTTTTGGTTTTAGAAGCAGACAGTTCTCCTTACAGCATATACTCCCATTCACTGAGAAATGTCCAAACGCAGCTCTTACCAGAAACGTGTTTCTAACTCCTGAATCTAAAGGGAGATTTAACTCACTTAGCTGAACAAACGCACAGCAGAGCAGATTGAAGGATACGTTTCTTCTGTGTTTTAGGCAGAGTTTTACTGCTATTTCGTTATATGCGGGAATAGTGCTGGAAATGCCTGGAAATGCCTGTTTTGAGATCTCTCCACAGAAAGCGTTTCCAGACTTCCCCTTCAACACACGAGTTTAACTCTGTAAGTTGAATGCACACATTGAAGACCGTTCTGTTAGGTAGCTCCGTTTTGGTTTTAGAAGCAGACAGTTCTCCTTACAGCATATACTCCCATTCACTGAGAAATGTCCAAACGCAGCTCTTACCAGAAACGTGTTTCTAACTCCTGAATCTAAAGGGAGATTTAACTCACTTAGCTGAACAAACGCACAGCAGAGCAGATTGAAGGATACGTTTCTTCTGTGTTTTAGGCAGAGTTTTACTGCTATTTCGTTATATGCGGGAATAGTGCTGGAAATGCCTGTTTTGAGATCTCTCCACAGAAAGCGTTTCCAGACTTCCCCTTCAACACACGAGTTTAACTCTGTAAGTTGAATGCACCCATTGAAGACCGTTCTGTTAGGTAGCTCCGTTTTGGTTTTAGAAGCAGACAGTTCTCCTTACAGCATATACTCCCATTCACTGAGAAATGTCCAAACGCAGCTCTTACCAGAAACGTGTTTCTAACTCCTGAATCTAAAGGGAGATTTAACTCACTTAGCTGAACAAACGCACAGCAGAGCAGATTGAAGGATACGTTTCTTCTGTGTTTTAGGCAGAGTTTTACTGCTATTTCGTTATATGCGGGAATAGTGCTGGAAATGCCTGTTTTGAGATCTCTCCACAGAAAGCGTTTCCAGACTTCCCCTTCAACACACGAGTTTAACTCTGTAAGTTGAATGCACACATTGAAGACCTTCTGTTAGGTAGCTCCGTTTTGGTTTTAGAAGCAGACAGTTCTCCTTACAGCATATACTCCCATTCACTGAGAAATGTCCAAACGCAGCTCTTACCAGAAACGTGTTTCTAACTCCTGAATCTAAAGGGAGATTTAACTCACTTAGCTGAACAAACGCACAGCAGAGCAGATTGAAGGATACGTTTCTTCTGTGTTTTAGGCAGAGTTTTACTGCTATTTCGTTATATGCGGGAATAGTGCTGGAAATGCCTGTTTTGAGATCTCTCCACAGAAAGCGTTTCCAGACTTCCCCTTCAACACACGAGTTTAACTCTGTAAGTTGAATGCACACATTGAAGACCTTCTGTTAGGTAGCTCCGTTTTGGTTTTAGAAGCAGACAGTTCTCCTTACAGCATATACTCCCATTCACTGAGAAATGTCCAAACGCAGCTCTTACCAGAAACGTGTTTCTAACTCCTGAATCTAAAGGGAGATTTAACTCACTTAGCTGAACAAACGCACAGCAGAGCAGATTGAAGGATACGTTTCTTCTGTGTTTTAGGCAGAGTTTTACTGCTATTTCGTTATATGCGGGAATAGTGCTGGAAATGCCTGGAAATGCCTGTTTTGAGATCTCTCCACAGAAAGCGTTTCCAGACTTCCCCTTCAACACACGAGTTTAACTCTGTAAGTTGAATGCACACATTGAAGACCGTTCTGTTAGGTAGCTCCGTTTTGGTTTTAGAAGCAGACAGTTCTCCTTACAGCATATACTCCCATTCACTGAGAAATGTCCAAACGCAGCTCTTACCAGAAACGTGTTTCTAACTCCTGAATCTAAAGGGAGATTTAACTCACTTAGCTGAACAAACGCACAGCAGAGCAGATTGAAGGATACGTTTCTTCTGTGTTTTAGGCAGAGTTTTACTGCTATTTCGTTATATGCGGGAATAGTGCTGGAAATGCCTGTTTTGAGATCTCTCCACAGAAAGCGTTTCCAGACTTCCCCTTCAACACACGAGTTTAACTCTGTAAGTTGAATGCACACATTGAAGACCGTTCTGTTAGGTAGCTCCGTTTTGGTTTTAGAAGCAGACAGTTCTCCTTACAGCATATACTCCCATTCACTGAGAAATGTCCAAACGCAGCTCTTACCAGAAACGTGTTTCTAACTCCTGAATCTAAAGGGAGATTTAACTCACTTAGCTGAACAAACGCACAGCAGAGCAGATTGAAGGATACGTTTCTTCTGTGTTTTAGGCAGAGTTTTACTGCTATTTCGTTATATGCGGGAATAGTGCTGGAAATGCCTGTTTTGAGATCTCTCCACAGAAAGCGTTTCCAGACTTCCCCTTCAACACACGAGTTTAACTCTGTAAGTTGAATGCACACATTGAAGACCGTTCTGTTAGGTAGCTCCGTTTTGGTTTTAGAAGCAGACAGTTCTCCTTACAGCATATACTCCCATTCACTGAGAAATGTCCAAACGCAGCTCTTACCAGAAACGTGTTTCTAACTCCTGAATCTAAAGGGAGATTTAACTCACTTAGCTGAACAAACGCACAGCAGAGCAGATTGAAGGATACGTTTCTTCTGTGTTTTAGGCAGAGTTTTACTGCTATTTCGTTATATGCGGGAATAGTGCTGGAAATGCCTGGAAATGCCTGTTTTGAGAACTCTCCACAGAAAGCGTTTCCAGACTTCCCCTTCAACACACGAGTTTAACTCTGTAAGTTGAATGCACACATTGAAGACCGTTCTGTTAGGTAGCTCCGTTTTGGTTTTAGAAGCAGACAGTTCTCCTTACAGCATATACTCCCATTCACTGAGAAATGTCCAAACGCAGCTCTTACCAGAAACGTGTTTCTAACTCCTGAATCTAAAGGGAGATTTAACTCACTTAGCTGAACAAACGCACAGCAGAGCAGATTGAAGGATACGTTTCTTCTGTGTTTTAGGCAGAGTTTTACTGCTATTTCGTTATATGCGGGAATAGTGCTGGAAATGCCTGTTTTGAGATCTCTCCACAGAAAGCGTTTCCAGACTTCCCCTTCAACACACGAGTTTAACTCTGTAAGTTGAATGCACACATTGAAGACCGTTCTGTTAGGTAGCTCCGTTTTGGTTTTAGAAGCAGACAGTTCTCCTTACAGCATATACTCCCATTCACTGAGAAATGTCCAAACGCAGCTCTTACCAGAAACGTGTTTCTAACTCCTGAATCTAAAGGGAGATTTAACTCACTTAGCTGAACAAACGCACAGCAGAGCAGATTGAAGGATACGTTTCTTCTGTGTTTTAGGCAGAGTTTTACTGCTATTTCGTTATATGCGGGAATAGTGCTGGAAATGCCTGTTTTGAGATCTCTCCACAGAAAGCGTTTCCAGACTTCCCCTTCAACACACGAGTTTAACTCTGTAAGTTGAATGCACACATTGAAGACCGTTCTGTTAGGTAACTCCGTTTTGGTTTTAGAAGCAGACAGTTCTCCTTACAGCATATACTCTCATTCACTGAGAAATGTCCAAACGCAGCTCTTACCAGAAACGTGTTTCTAACTCCTGAATCTAAAGGGAGATTTAACTCACTTAGCTGAACAAACGCACAGCAGAGCAGATTGAAGGATACGTTTCTTCTGTGTTTTAGGCAGAGTTTTACTGCTATTTCGTTATATGCGGGAATAGTGCTGGAAATGCCTGTTTTGAGATCTCTCCACAGAAAGCGTTTCCAGACTTCCCCTTCAACACACGAGTTTAACTCTGTAAGTTGAATGCACACATTGAAGACCGTTCTGTTAGGTAGCTCCGTTTTGGTTTTAGAAGCAGACAGTTCTCCTTACAGCATATACTCCCATTCACTGAGAAATGTCCAAACGCAGCTCTTACCAGAAACGTGTTTCTAACTCCTGAATCTAAAGGGAGATTTAACTCACTTAGCTGAACAAACGCACAGCAGAGCAGATTGAAGGATACGTTTCTTCTGTGTTTTAGGCAGAGTTTTACTGCTATTTCGTTATATGCGGGAATAGTGCTGGAAATGCCTGGAAATGCCTGTTTTGAGATCTCTCCACAGAAAGCGTTTCCAGACTTCCCCTTCAACACACGAGTTTAACTCTGTAAGTTGAATGCACACATTGAAGACCGTTCTGTTAGGTAGCTCCGTTTTGGTTTTAGAAGCAGACAGTTCTCCTTACAGCATATACTCCCATTCACTGAGAAATGTCCAAACGCAGCTCTTACCAGAAACGTGTTTCTAACTCCTGAATCTAAAGGGAGATTTAACTCACTTAGCTGAACAAACGCACAGCAGAGCAGATTGAAGGATACGTTTCTTCTGTGTTTTAGGCAGAGTTTTACTGCTATTTCGTTATATGCGGGAATAGTGCTGGAAATGCCTGGAAATGCCTGTTTTGAGATCTCTCCACAGAAAGCGTTTCCAGACTTCCCCTTCAACACACGAGTTTAACTCTGTAAGTTGAATGCACACATTGAAGACCGTTCTGTTAGGTAGCTCCGTTTTGGTTTTAGAAGGAGACAGTTCTCCTTACAGCATATACTCCCATTCACTGAGAAATGTCCAAACGCAGCTCTTACCAGAAACGTGTTTCTAACTCCTGAATCTAAAGGGAGATTTAACTCACTTAGCTGAACAAACGCACAGCAGAGCAGATTGAAGGATACGTTTCTTCTGTGTTTTAGGCAGAGTTTTACTGCTATTTCGTTATATGCGGGAATAGTGCTGGAAATGCCTGTTTTGAGATCTCTCCACAGAAAGCGTTTCCAGACTTCCCCTTCAACACACGAGTTTAACTCTGTAAGTTGAATGCACACATTGAAGACCGTTCTGTTAGGTAGCTCCGTTTTGGTTTTAGAAGCAGACAGTTCTCCTTACAGCATATACTCCCATTCACTGAGAAATGTCCAAACGCAGCTCTTACCAGAAACGTGTTTCTAACTCCTGAATCTAAAGGGAGATTTAACTCACTTAGCTGAACAAACGCACAGCAGAGCAGATTGAAGGATACGTTTCTTCTGTGTTTTAGGCAGAGTTTTACTGCTATTTCCTTATATGCGGGAATAGTGCTGGAAATGCCTGGAAATGCCTGTTTTGAGATCTCTCCACAGAAAGCGTTTCCAGACTTCCCCTTCAACACACGAGTTTAACTCTGTAAGTTGAATGCACACATTGAAGACCGTTCTGTTAGGTAGCTCCGTTTTGGTTTTAGAAGCAGACAGTTCTCCTTACAGCATATACTCCCATTCACTGAGAAATGTCCAAACGCAGCTCTTACCAGAAACGTGTTTCTAACTCCTGAATCTAAAGGGAGATTTAACTCACTTAGCTGAACAAACGCACAGCAGAGCAGATTGAAGGATACGTTTCTTCTGTGTTTTAGGCAGAGTTTTACTGCTATTTCGTTATATGCGGGAATAGTGCTGGAAATGCCTGTTTTGAGATCTCTCCACAGAAAGCGTTTCCAGACTTCCCCTTCAACACACGAGTTTAACTCTGTAAGTTGAATGCACACATTGAAGACCGTTCTGTTAGGTAGCTCCGTTTTGGTTTTAGAAGCAGACAGTTCTCCTTACAGCATATACTCCCATTCACTGAGAAATGTCCAAACGCAGCTCTTACCAGAAACGTGTTTCTAACTCCTGAATCTAAAGGGAGATTTAACTCACTTAGCTGAACAAACGCACAGCAGAGCAGATTGAAGGATACGTTTCTTCTGTGTTTTAGGCAGAGTTTTACTGCTATTTCGTTATATGCGGGAATAGTGCTGGAAATGCCTGGAAATGCCTGTTTTGAGATCTCTCCACAGAAAGCGTTTCCAGACTTCCCCTTCATCACACGAGTTTAACTCTGTAAGTTGAATGCACACATTGAACACCGTTCTGTTAGGTAGCTCCGTTTTGGTTTTAGAAGCAGACAGTTCTCCTTACAGCATATACTCCCATTCACTGAGAAATGTCCAAACGCAGCTCTTACCAGAAACGTGTTTCTAACTCCTGAATCTAAAGGGAGATTTAACTCACTTAGCTGAACAAACGCACAGCAGAGCAGATTGAAGGATACGTTTCTTCTGTGTTTTAGGCAGAGTTTTACTGCTATTTCGTTATATGCGGGAATAGTGCTGGAAATGCCTGGAAATGCCTGTTTTGAGATCTCTCCACAGAAAGCGTTTCCAGACTTCCCCTTCAACACACGAGTTTAACTCTGTAAGTTGAATGCACACATTGAAGACCGTTCTGTTAGGTAGCTCCGTTTTGGTTTTAGAAGCAGACAGTTCTCCTTACAGCATATACTCCCATTCACTGAGAAATGTCCAAACGCAGCTCTTACCAGAAACGTGTTTCTAACTCCTGAATCTAAAGGGAGATTTAACTCACTTAGCTGAACAAACGCACAGCAGAGCAGATTGAAGGATACGTTTCTTCTGTGTTTTAGGCAGAGTTTTACTGCTATTTCGTTATATGCGGGAATAGTGCTGGAAATGCCTGTTTTGAGATCTCTCCACAGAAAGCGTTTCCAGACTTCCCCTTCAACACACGAGTTTAACTCTGTAAGTTGAATGCACACATTGAAGACCGTTCTGTTAGGTAGCTCCGTTTTGGTTTTAGAAGCAGACAGTTCTCCTTACAGCATATACTCCCATTCACTGAGAAATGTCCAAACGCAGCTCTTACCAGAAACGTGTTTCTAACTCCTGAATCTAAAGGGAGATTTAACTCACTTAGCTGAACAAACGCACAGCAGAGCAGATTGAAGGATACGTTTCTTCTGTGTTTTAGGCAGAGTTTTACTGCTATTTCGTTATATGCGGGAATAGTGCTGGAAATGCCTGGAAATGCCTGTTTTGAGATCTCTCCACAGAAAGCGTTTCCAGACTTCCCCTTCAACACACGAGTTTAACTCTGTAAGTTGAATGCACACATTGAAGACCGTTCTGTTAGGTAGCTCCGTTTTGGTTTTAGAAGCAGACAGTTCTCCTTACAGCATATACTCCCATTCACTGAGAAATGTCCAAACGCAGCTCTTACCAGAAACGTGTTTCTAACTCCTGAATCTAAAGGGAGATTTAACTCACTTAGCTGAACAAACGCACAGCAGAGCAGATTGAAGGATACGTTTCTTCTGTGTTTTAGGCAGAGTTTTACTGCTATTTCGTTATATGCGGGAATAGTGCTGGAAATGCCTGGAAATGCCTGTTTTGAGATCTCTCCACAGAAAGCGTTTCCAGACTTCCCCTTCAACACACGAGTTTAACTCTGTAAGTTGAATGCACACATTGAAGACCGTTCTGTTAGGTAGCTCCGTTTTGGTTTTAGAAGCAGACAGTTCTCCTTACAGCATATACTCCCATTCACTGAGAAATGTCCAAACGCAGCTCTTACCAGAAACGTGTTTCTAACTCCTGAATCTAAAGGGAGATTTAACTCACTTAGCTGAACAAACGCACAGCAGAGCAGATTGAAGGATACGTTTCTTCTGTGTTTTAGGCAGAGTTTTACTGCTATTTCGTTATATGCGGGAATAGTGCTGGAAATGCCTGGAAATGCCTGTTTTGAGATCTCTCCACAGAAAGCGTTTCCAGACTTCCCCTTCAACACACGAGTTTAACTCTGTAAGTTGAATGCACACATTGAAGACCGTTCTGTTAGGTAGCTCCGTTTTGGTTTTAGAAGCAGACAGTTCTCCTTACAGCATATACTCCCATTCACTGAGAAATGTCCAAACGCAGCTCTTACCAGAAACGTGTTTCTAACTCCTGAATCTAAAGGGAGATTTAACTCACTTAGCTGAACAAACGCACAGCAGAGCAGATTGAAGGATACGTTTCTTCTGTGTTTTAGGCAGAGTTTTACTGCTATTTCGTTATATGCGGGAATAGTGCTGGAAATGCCTGTTTTGAGATCTCTCCACAGAAAGCGTTTCCAGACTTCCCCTTCAACACACGAGTTTAACTCTGTAAGTTGAATGCACACATTGAAGACCGTTCTGTTAGGTAGCTCCGTTTTGGTTTTAGAAGCAGACAGTTCTCCTTACAGCATATACTCCCATTCACTGAGAAATGTCCAAACGCAGCTCTTACCAGAAACGTGTTTCTAACTCCTGAATCTAAAGGGAGATTTAACTCACTTAGCTGAACAAACGCACAGCAGAGCAGATTGAAGGATACGTTTCTTCTGTGTTTTAGGCAGAGTTTTACTGCTATTTCGTTATATGCGGGAATAGTGCTGGAAATGCCTGGAAATGCCTGTTTTGAGATCTCTCCACAGAAAGCGTTTCCAGACTTCCCCTTCAACACACGAGTTTAACTCTGTAAGTTGAATGCACACATTGAAGACCGTTCTGTTAGGTAGCTCCGTTTTGGTTTTAGAAGCAGACAGTTCTCCTTACAGCATATACTCCCATTCACTGAGAAATGTCCAAACGCAGCTCTTACCAGAAACGTGTTTCTAACTCCTGAATCTAAAGGGAGATTTAACTCACTTAGCTGAACAAACGCACAGCAGAGCAGATTGAAGGATACGTTTCTTCTGTGTTTTAGGCAGAGTTTTACTGCTATTTCGTTATATGCGGGAATAGTGCTGGAAATGCCTGTTTTGAGATCTCTCCACAGAAAGCGTTTCCAGACTTCCCCTTCAACACACGAGTTTAACTCTGTAAGTTGAATGCACACATTGAAGACCGTTCTGTTAGGTAGCTCCGTTTTGGTTTTAGAAGCAGACAGTTCTCCTTACAGCATATACTCCCATTCACTGAGAAATGTCCAAACGCAGCTCTTACCAGAAACGTGTTTCTAACTCCTGAATCTAAAGGGAGATTTAACTCACTTAGCTGAACAAACGCACAGCAGAGCAGATTGAAGGATACGTTTCTTCTGTGTTTTAGGCAGAGTTTTACTGCTATTTCGTTATATGCGGGAATAGTGCTGGAAATGCCTGGAAATGCCTGTTTTGAGATCTCTCCACAGAAAGCGTTTCCAGACTTCCCCTTCAACACACGAGTTTAACTCTGTAAGTTGAATGCACACATTGAAGACCGTTCTGTTAGGTAGCTCCGTTTTGGTTTTAGAAGCAGACAGTTCTCCTTACAGCATATACTCCCATTCACTGAGAAATGTCCAAACGCAGCTCTTACCAGAAACGTGTTTCTAACTCCTGAATCTAAAGGGAGATTTAACTCACTTAGCTGAACAAACGCACAGCAGAGCAGATTGAAGGATACGTTTCTTCTGTGTTTTAGGCAGAGTTTTACTGCTATTTCGTTATATGCGGGAATAGTGCTGGAAATGCCTGGAAATGCCTGTTTTGAGATCTCTCCACAGAAAGCGTTTCCAGACTTCCCCTTCAACACACGAGTTTAACTCTGTAAGTTGAATGCACACATTGAAGACCGTTCTGTTAGGTAGCTCCGTTTTGGTTTTAGAAGCAGACAGTTCTCCTTACAGCATATACTCCCATTCACTGAGAAATGTCCAAACGCAGCTCTTACCAGAAACGTGTTTCTAACTCCTGAATCTAAAGGGAGATTTAACTCACTTAGCTGAACAAACGCACAGCAGAGCAGATTGAAGGATACGTTTCTTCTGTGTTTTAGGCAGAGTTTTACTGCTATTTCGTTATATGCGGGAATAGTGCTGGAAATGCCTGTTTTGAGATCTCTCCACAGAAAGCGTTTCCAGACTTCCCCTTCAACACACGAGTTTAACTCTGTAAGTTGAATGCACACATTGAAGACCGTTCTGTTAGGTAGCTCCGTTTTGGTTTTAGAAGCAGACAGTTCTCCTTACAGCATATACTCCCATTCACTGAGAAATGTCCAAACGCAGCTCTTACCAGAAACGTGTTTCTAACTCCTGAATCTAAAGGGAGATTTAACTCACTTAGCTGAACAAACGCACAGCAGAGCAGATTGAAGGATACGTTTCTTCTGTGTTTTAGGCAGAGTTTTACTGCTATTTCGTTATATGCGGGAATAGTGCTGGAAATGCCTGGAAATGCCTGTTTTGAGATCTCTCCACAGAAAGCGTTTCCAGACTTCCCCTTCAACACACGAGTTTAACTCTGTAAGTTGAATGCACACATTGAAGACCGTTCTGTTAGGTAGCTCCGTTTTGGTTTTAGAAGCAGACAGTTCTCCTTACAGCATATACTCCCATTCACTGAGAAATGTCCAAACGCAGCTCTTACCAGAAACGTGTTTCTAACTCCTGAATCTAAAGGGAGATTTAACTCACTTAGCTGAACAAACGCACAGCAGAGCAGATTGAAGGATACGTTTCTTCTGTGTTTTAGGCAGAGTTTTACTGCTATTTCGTTATATGCCGGAATAGTGCTGGAAATGCCTGGAAATGCCTGTTTTGAGATCTCTCCACAGAAAGCGTTTCCAGACTTCCCCTTCAACACACGAGTTTAACTCTGTAAGTTGAATGCACACATTGAAGACCGTTCTGTTAGGTAGCTCCGTTTTGGTTTTAGAAGCAGACAGTTCTCCTTACAGCATATACTCCCATTCACTGAGAAATGTCCAAACGCAGCTCTTACCAGAAACGTGTTTCTAACTCCTGAATCTAAAGGGAGATTTAACTCACTTAGCTGAACAAACGCACAGCAGAGCAGATTGAAGGATACGTTTCTTCTGTGTTTTAGGCAGAGTTTTACTGCTATTTCGTTATATGCGGGAATAGTGCTGGAAATGCCTGTTTTGAGATCTCTCCACAGAAAGCGTTTCCAGACTTCCCCTTCAACACACGAGTTTAACTCTGTAAGTTGAATGCACACATTGAAGACCGTTCTGTTAGGTAGCTCCGTTTTGGTTTTAGAAGCAGACAGTTCTCCTTACAGCATATACTCCCATTCACTGAGAAATGTCCAAACGCAGCTCTTACCAGAAACGTGTTTCTAACTCCTGAATCTAAAGGGAGATTTAACTCACTTAGCTGAACAAACGCACAGCAGAGCAGATTGAAGGATACGTTTCTTCTGTGTTTTAGGCAGAGTTTTACTGCTATTTCGTTATATGCGGGAATAGTGCTGGAAATGCCTGGAAATGCCTGTTTTGAGATCTCTCCACAGAAAGCGTTTCCAGACTTCCCCTTCAACACACGAGTTTAACTCTGTAAGTTGAATGCACACATTGAAGACCGTTCTGTTAGGTAGCTCCGTTTTGGTTTTAGAAGCAGACAGTTCTCCTTACAGCATATACTCCCATTCACTGAGAAATGTCCAAACGCAGCTCTTACCAGAAACGTGTTTCTAACTCCTGAATCTAAAGGGAGATTTAACTCACTTAGCTGAACAAACGCACAGCAGAGCAGATTGAAGGATACGTTTCTTCTGTGTTTTAGGCAGAGTTTTACTGCTATTTCGTTATATGCGGGAATAGTGCTGGAAATGCCTGTTTTGAGATCTCTCCACAGAAAGCGTTTCCAGACTTCCCCTTCAACACACGAGTTTAACTCTGTAAGTTGAATGCACACATTGAAGACCGTTCTGTTAGGTAGCTCCGTTTTGGTTTTAGAAGCAGACAGTTCTCCTTACAGCATATACTCCCATTCACTGAGAAATGTCCAAACGCAGCTCTTACCAGAAACGTGTTTCTAACTCCTGAATCTAAAGGGAGATTTAACTCACTTAGCTGAACAAACGCACAGCAGAGCAGATTGAAGGATACGTTTCTTCTGTGTTTTAGGCAGAGTTTTACTGCTATTTCGTTATATGCGGGAATAGTGCTGGAAATGCCTGGAAATGCCTGTTTTGAGATCTCTCCACAGAAAGCGTTTCCAGACTTCCCCTTCAACACACGAGTTTAACTCTGTAAGTTGAATGCACACATTGAAGACCGTTCTGTTAGGTAGCTCCGTTTTGGTTTTAGAAGCAGACAGTTCTCCTTACAGCATATACTCCCATTCACTGAGAAATGTCCAAACGCAGCCCTTACCAGAAACGTGTTTCTAACTCCTGAATCTAAAGGGAGATTTAACTCACTTAGCTGAACAAACGCACAGCAGAGCAGATTGAAGGATACGTTTCTTCTGTGTTTTAGGCAGAGTTTTACTGCTATTTCGTTATATGCGGGAATAGTGCTGGAAATGCCTGTTTTGAGATCTCTCCACAGAAAGCGTTTCCAGACTTCCCCTTCAACACACGAGTTTAACTCTGTAAGTTGAATGCACACATTGAAGACCGTTCTGTTAGGTAGCTCCGTTTTGGTTTTAGAAGCAGACAGTTCTCCTTACAGCACATACTCCCATTCACTGAGAAATGTCCAAACGCAGCTCTTACCAGAAACGTGTTTCTAACTCCTGAATCTAAAGGGAGATTTAACTCACTTAGCTGAACAAACGCACAGCAGAGCAGATTGAAGGATACGTTTCTTCTGTGTTTTAGGCAGAGTTTTACTGCTATTTCGTTATATGCGGGAATAGTGCTGGAAATGCCTGTTTTGAGATCTCTCCACAGAAAGCGTTTCCAGACTTCCCCTTCAACACACGAGTTTAACTCTGTAAGTTGAATGCACACATTGAAGACCGTTCTGTTAGGTAGCTCCGTTTTGGTTTTAGAAGCAGACAGTTCTCCTTACAGCATATACTCCCATTCACTGAGAAATGTCCAAACGCAGCTCTTACCAGAAACGTGTTTCTAACTCCTGAATCTAAAGGGAGATTTAACTCACTTAGCTGAACAAACGCACAGCAGAGCAGATTGAAGGATACGTTTCTTCTGTGTTTTAGGCAGAGTTTTACTGCTATTTCGTTATATGCGGGAATAGTGCTGGAAAGGCCTGTTTTGAGATCTCTCCACAGAAAGCGTTTCCAGACTTCCCCTTCAACACACGAGTTTAACTCTGTAAGTTGAATGCACCCATTGAAGACCGTTCTGTTAGGTAGCTCCGTTTTGGTTTTAGAAGCAGACAGTTCTCCTTACAGCATATACTCCCATTCACTGAGAAATGTCCAAACGCAGCTCTTACCAGAAACGTGTTTCTAACTCCTGAATCTAAAGGGAGATTTAACTCACTTAGCTGAACAAACGCACAGCAGAGCAGATTGAAGGATACGTTTCTTCTGTGTTTTAGGCAGAGTTTTACTGCTATTTCGTTATATGCGGGAATAGTGCTGGAAATGCCTGTTTTGAGATCTCTCCACAGAAAGCGTTTCCAGACTTCCCCTTCAACACACGAGTTTAACTCTGTAAGTTGAATGCACACATTGAAGACCTTCTGTTAGGTAGCTCCGTTTTGGTTTTAGAAGCAGACAGTTCTCCTTACAGCATATACTCCCATTCACTGAGAAATGTCCAAACGCAGCTCTTACCAGAAACGTGTTTCTAACTCCTGAATCTAAAGGGAGATTTAACTCACTTAGCTGAACAAACGCACAGCAGAGCAGATTGAAGGATACGTTTCTTCTGTGTTTTAGGCAGAGTTTTACTGCTATTTCGTTATATGCGGGAATAGTGCTGGAAATGCCTGTTTTGAGATCTCTCCACAGAAAGCGTTTCCAGACTTCCCCTTCAACACACGAGTTTAACTCTGTAAGTTGAATGCACACATTGAAGACCTTCTGTTAGGTAGCTCCGTTTTGGTTTTAGAAGCAGACAGTTCTCCTTACAGCATATACTCCCATTCACTGAGAAATGTCCAAACGCAGCTCTTACCAGAAACGTGTTTCTAACTCCTGAATCTAAAGGGAGATTTAACTCACTTAGCTGAACAAACGCACAGCAGAGCAGATTGAAGGATACGTTTCTTCTGTGTTTTAGGCAGAGTTTTACTGCTATTTCGTTATATGCGGGAATAGTGCTGGAAATGCCTGGAAATGCCTGTTTTGAGATCTCTCCACAGAAAGCGTTTCCAGACTTCCCCTTCAACACACGAGTTTAACTCTGTAAGTTGAATGCACACATTGAAGACCGTTCTGTTAGGTAGCTCCGTTTTGGTTTTAGAAGCAGACAGTTCTCCTTACAGCATATACTCCCATTCACTGAGAAATGTCCAAACGCAGCTCTTACCAGAAACGTGTTTCTAACTCCTGAATCTAAAGGGAGATTTAACTCACTTAGCTGAACAAACGCACAGCAGAGCAGATTGAAGGATACGTTTCTTCTGTGTTTTAGGCAGAGTTTTACTGCTATTTCGTTATATGCGGGAATAGTGCTGGAAATGCCTGTTTTGAGATCTCTCCACAGAAAGCGTTTCCAGACTTCCCCTTCAACACACGAGTTTAACTCTGTAAGTTGAATGCACACATTGAAGACCGTTCTGTTAGGTAGCTCCGTTTTGGTTTTAGAAGCAGACAGTTCTCCTTACAGCATATACTCCCATTCACTGAGAAATGTCCAAACGCAGCTCTTACCAGAAACGTGTTTCTAACTCCTGAATCTAAAGGGAGATTTAACTCACTTAGCTGAACAAACGCACAGCAGAGCAGATTGAAGGATACGTTTCTTCTGTGTTTTAGGCAGAGTTTTACTGCTATTTCGTTATATGCGGGAATAGTGCTGGAAATGCCTGTTTTGAGATCTCTCCACAGAAAGCGTTTCCAGACTTCCCCTTCAACACACGAGTTTAACTCTGTAAGTTGAATGCACACATTGAAGACCGTTCTGTTAGGTAGCTCCGTTTTGGTTTTAGAAGCAGACAGTTCTCCTTACAGCATATACTCCCATTCACTGAGAAATGTCCAAACGCAGCTCTTACCAGAAACGTGTTTCTAACTCCTGAATCTAAAGGGAGATTTAACTCACTTAGCTGAACAAACGCACAGCAGAGCAGATTGAAGGATACGTTTCTTCTGTGTTTTAGGCAGAGTTTTGCTGCTATTTCGTTATATGCGGGAATAGTGCTGGAAATGCCTGGAAATGCCTGTTTTGAGAACTCTCCACAGAAAGCGTTTCCAGACTTCCCCTTCAACACACGAGTTTAACTCTGTAAGTTGAATGCACACATTGAAGACCGTTCTGTTAGGTAGCTCCGTTTTGGTTTTAGAAGCAGACAGTTCTCCTTACAGCATATACTCCCATTCACTGAGAAATGTCCAAACGCAGCTCTTACCAGAAACGTGTTTCTAACTCCTGAATCTAAAGGGAGATTTAACTCACTTAGCTGAACAAACGCACAGCAGAGCAGATTGAAGGATACGTTTCTTCTGTGTTTTAGGCAGAGTTTTACTGCTATTTCGTTATATGCGGGAATAGTGCTGGAAATGCCTGTTTTGAGATCTCTCCACAGAAAGCGTTTCCAGACTTCCCCTTCAACACACGAGTTTAACTCTGTAAGTTGAATGCACACATTGAAGACCGTTCTGTTAGGTAGCTCCGTTTTGGTTTTAGAAGCAGACAGTTCTCCTTACAGCATATACTCCCATTCACTGAGAAATGTCCAAACGCAGCTCTTACCAGAAACGTGTTTCTAACTCCTGAATCTAAAGGGAGATTTAACTCACTTAGCTGAACAAACGCACAGCAGAGCAGATTGAAGGATACGTTTCTTCTGTGTTTTAGGCAGAGTTTTACTGCTATTTCGTTATATGCGGGAATAGTGCTGGAAATGCCTGTTTTGAGATCTCTCCACAGAAAGCGTTTCCAGACTTCCCCTTCAACACACGAGTTTAACTCTGTAAGTTGAATGCACACATTGAAGACCGTTCTGTTAGGTAACTCCGTTTTGGTTTTAGAAGCAGACAGTTCTCCTTACAGCATATACTCTCATTCACTGAGAAATGTCCAAACGCAGCTCTTACCAGAAACGTGTTTCTAACTCCTGAATCTAAAGGGAGATTTAACTCACTTAGCTGAACAAACGCACAGCAGAGCAGATTGAAGGATACGTTTCTTCTGTGTTTTAGGCAGAGTTTTACTGCTATTTCGTTATATGCGGGAATAGTGCTGGAAATGCCTGTTTTGAGATCTCTCCACAGAAAGCGTTTCCAGACTTCCCCTTCAACACACGAGTTTAACTCTGTAAGTTGAATGCACACATTGAAGACCGTTCTGTTAGGTAGCTCCGTTTTGGTTTTAGAAGCAGACAGTTCTCCTTACAGCATATACTCCCATTCACTGAGAAATGTCCAAACGCAGCTCTTACCAGAAACGTGTTTCTAACTCCTGAATCTAAAGGGAGATTTAACTCACTTAGCTGAACAAACGCACAGCAGAGCAGATTGAAGGATACGTTTCTTCTGTGTTTTAGGCAGAGTTTTACTGCTATTTCGTTATATGCGGGAATAGTGCTGGAAATGCCTGGAAATGCCTGTTTTGAGATCTCTCCACAGAAAGCGTTTCCAGACTTCCCCTTCAACACACGAGTTTAACTCTGTAAGTTGAATGCACACATTGAAGACCGTTCTGTTAGGTAGCTCCGTTTTGGTTTTAGAAGCAGACAGTTCTCCTTACAGCATATACTCCCATTCACTGAGAAATGTCCAAACGCAGCTCTTACCAGAAACGTGTTTCTAACTCCTGAATCTAAAGGGAGATTTAACTCACTTAGCTGAACAAACGCACAGCAGAGCAGATTGAAGGATACGTTTCTTCTGTGTTTTAGGCAGAGTTTTACTGCTATTTCGTTATATGCGGGAATAGTGCTGGAAATGCCTGGAAATGCCTGTTTTGAGATCTCTCCACAGAAAGCGTTTCCAGACTTCCCCTTCAACACACGAGTTTAACTCTGTAAGTTGAATGCACACATTGAAGACCGTTCTGTTAGGTAGCTCCGTTTTGGTTTTAGAAGGAGACAGTTCTCCTTACAGCATATACTCCCATTCACTGAGAAATGTCCAAACGCAGCTCTTACCAGAAACGTGTTTCTAACTCCTGAATCTAAAGGGAGATTTAACTCACTTAGCTGAACAAACGCACAGCAGAGCAGATTGAAGGATACGTTTCTTCTGTGTTTTAGGCAGAGTTTTACTGCTATTTCGTTATATGCGGGAATAGTGCTGGAAATGCCTGTTTTGAGATCTCTCCACAGAAAGCGTTTCCAGACTTCCCCTTCAACACACGAGTTTAACTCTGTAAGTTGAATGCACACATTGAAGACCGTTCTGTTAGGTAGCTCCGTTTTGGTTTTAGAAGCAGACAGTTCTCCTTACAGCATATACTCCCATTCACTGAGAAATGTCCAAACGCAGCTCTTACCAGAAACGTGTTTCTAACTCCTGAATCTAAAGGGAGATTTAACTCACTTAGCTGAACAAACGCACAGCAGAGCAGATTGAAGGATACGTTTCTTCTGTGTTTTAGGCAGAGTTTTACTGCTATTTCCTTATATGCGGGAATAGTGCTGGAAATGCCTGGAAATGCCTGTTTTGAGATCTCTCCACAGAAAGCGTTTCCAGACTTCCCCTTCAACACACGAGTTTAACTCTGTAAGTTGAATGCACACATTGAAGACCGTTCTGTTAGGTAGCTCCGTTTTGGTTTTAGAAGCAGACAGTTCTCCTTACAGCATATACTCCCATTCACTGAGAAATGTCCAAACGCAGCTCTTACCAGAAACGTGTTTCTAACTCCTGAATCTAAAGGGAGATTTAACTCACTTAGCTGAACAAACGCACAGCAGAGCAGATTGAAGGATACGTTTCTTCTGTGTTTTAGGCAGAGTTTTACTGCTATTTCGTTATATGCGGGAATAGTGCTGGAAATGCCTGTTTTGAGATCTCTCCACAGAAAGCGTTTCCAGACTTCCCCTTCAACACACGAGTTTAACTCTGTAAGTTGAATGCACACATTGAAGACCGTTCTGTTAGGTAGCTCCGTTTTGGTTTTAGAAGCAGACAGTTCTCCTTACAGCATATACTCCCATTCACTGAGAAATGTCCAAACGCAGCTCTTACCAGAAACGTGTTTCTAACTCCTGAATCTAAAGGGAGATTTAACTCACTTAGCTGAACAAACGCACAGCAGAGCAGATTGAAGGATACGTTTCTTCTGTGTTTTAGGCAGAGTTTTACTGCTATTTCGTTATATGCGGGAATAGTGCTGGAAATGCCTGGAAATGCCTGTTTTGAGATCTCTCCACAGAAAGCGTTTCCAGACTTCCCCTTCATCACACGAGTTTAACTCTGTAAGTTGAATGCACACATTGAACACCGTTCTGTTAGGTAGCTCCGTTTTGGTTTTAGAAGCAGACAGTTCTCCTTACAGCATATACTCCCATTCACTGAGAAATGTCCAAACGCAGCTCTTACCAGAAACGTGTTTCTAACTCCTGAATCTAAAGGGAGATTTAACTCACTTAGCTGAACAAACGCACAGCAGAGCAGATTGAAGGATACGTTTCTTCTGTGTTTTAGGCAGAGTTTTACTGCTATTTCGTTATATGCGGGAATAGTGCTGGAAATGCCTGGAAATGCCTGTTTTGAGATCTCTCCACAGAAAGCGTTTCCAGACTTCCCCTTCAACACACGAGTTTAACTCTGTAAGTTGAATGCACACATTGAAGACCGTTCTGTTAGGTAGCTCCGTTTTGGTTTTAGAAGCAGACAGTTCTCCTTACAGCATATACTCCCATTCACTGAGAAATGTCCAAACGCAGCTCTTACCAGAAACGTGTTTCTAACTCCTGAATCTAAAGGGAGATTTAACTCACTTAGCTGAACAAACGCACAGCAGAGCAGATTGAAGGATACGTTTCTTCTGTGTTTTAGGCAGAGTTTTACTGCTATTTCGTTATATGCGGGAATAGTGCTGGAAATGCCTGTTTTGAGATCTCTCCACAGAAAGCGTTTCCAGACTTCCCCTTCAACACACGAGTTTAACTCTGTAAGTTGAATGCACACATTGAAGACCGTTCTGTTAGGTAGCTCCGTTTTGGTTTTAGAAGCAGACAGTTCTCCTTACAGCATATACTCCCATTCACTGAGAAATGTCCAAACGCAGCTCTTACCAGAAACGTGTTTCTAACTCCTGAATCTAAAGGGAGATTTAACTCACTTAGCTGAACAAACGCACAGCAGAGCAGATTGAAGGATACGTTTCTTCTGTGTTTTAGGCAGAGTTTTACTGCTATTTCCTTATATGCGGGAATAGTGCTGGAAATGCCTGGAAATGCCTGTTTTGAGATCTCTCCACAGAAAGCGTTTCCAGACTTCCCCTTCAACACACGAGTTTAACTCTGTAAGTTGAATGCACACATTGAAGACCGTTCTGTTAGGTAGCTCCGTTTTGGTTTTAGAAGCAGACAGTTCTCCTTACAGCATATACTCCCATTCACTGAGAAATGTCCAAACGCAGCTCTTACCAGAAACGTGTTTCTAACTCCTGAATCTAAAGGGAGATTTAACTCACTTAGCTGAACAAACGCACAGCAGAGCAGATTGAAGGATACGTTTCTTCTGTGTTTTAGGCAGAGTTTTACTGCTATTTCGTTATATGCGGGAATAGTGCTGGAAATGCCTGTTTTGAGATCTCTCCACAGAAAGCGTTTCCAGACTTCCCCTTCAACACACGAGTTTAACTCTGTAAGTTGAATGCACACATTGAAGACCGTTCTGTTAGGTAGCTCCGTTTTGGTTTTAGAAGCAGACAGTTCTCCTTACAGCATATACTCCCATTCACTGAGAAATGTCCAAACGCAGCTCTTACCAGAAACGTGTTTCTAACTCCTGAATCTAAAGGGAGATTTAACTCACTTAGCTGAACAAACGCACAGCAGAGCAGATTGAAGGATACGTTTCTTCTGTGTTTTAGGCAGAGTTTTACTGCTATTTCGTTATATGCGGGAATAGTGCTGGAAATGCCTGGAAATGCCTGTTTTGAGATCTCTCCACAGAAAGCGTTTCCAGACTTCCCCTTCAACACACGAGTTTAACTCTGTAAGTTGAATGCACACATTGAAGACCGTTCTGTTAGGTAGCTCCGTTTTGGTTTTAGAAGCAGACAGTTCTCCTTACAGCATATACTCCCATTCACTGAGAAATGTCCAAACGCAGCTCTTACCAGAAACGTGTTTCTAACTCCTGAATCTAAAGGGAGATTTAACTCACTTAGCTGAACAAACGCACAGCAGAGCAGATTGAAGGATACGTTTCTTCTGTGTTTTAGGCAGAGTTTTACTGCTATTTCGTTATATGCGGGAATAGTGCTGGAAATGCCTGTTTTGAGATCTCTCCACAGAAAGCGTTTCCAGACTTCCCCTTCAACACACGAGTTTAACTCTGTAAGTTGAATGCACACATTGAAGACCGTTCTGTTAGGTAGCTCCGTTTTGGTTTTAGAAGCAGACAGTTCTCCTTACAGCATATACTCCCATTCACTGAGAAATGTCCAAACGCAGCTCTTACCAGAAACGTGTTTCTAACTCCTGAATCTAAAGGGAGATTTAACTCACTTAGCTGAACAAACGCACAGCAGAGCAGATTGAAGGATACGTTTCTTCTGTGTTTTAGGCAGAGTTTTACTGCTATTTCGTTATATGCGGGAATAGTGCTGGAAATGCCTGGAAATGCCTGTTTTGAGATCTCTCCACAGAAAGCGTTTCCAGACTTCCCCTTCAACACACGAGTTTAACTCTGTAAGTTGAATGCACACATTGAAGACCGTTCTGTTAGGTAGCTCCGTTTTGGTTTTAGAAGCAGACAGTTCTCCTTACAGCATATACTCCCATTCACTGAGAAATGTCCAAACGCAGCTCTTACCAGAAACGTGTTTCTAACTCCTGAATCTAAAGGGAGATTTAACTCACTTAGCTGAACAAACGCACAGCAGAGCAGATTGAAGGATACGTTTCTTCTGTGTTTTAGGCAGAGTTTTACTGCTATTTCGTTATATGCGGGAATAGTGCTGGAAATGCCTGTTTTGAGATCTCTCCACAGAAAGCGTTTCCAGACTTCCCCTTCAACACACGAGTTTAACTCTGTAAGTTGAATGCACACATTGAAGACCGTTCTGTTAGGTAGCTCCGTTTTGGTTTTAGAAGCAGACAGTTCTCCTTACAGCATATACTCCCATTCACTGAGAAATGTCCAAACGCAGCTCTTACCAGAAACGTGTTTCTAACTCCTGAATCTAAAGGGAGATTTAACTCACTTAGCTGAACAAACGCACAGCAGAGCAGATTGAAGGATACGTTTCTTCTGTGTTTTAGGCAGAGTTTTACTGCTATTTCGTTATATGCGGGAATAGTGCTGGAAATGCCTGGAAATGCCTGTTTTGAGATCTCTCCACAGAAAGCGTTTCCAGACTTCCCCTTCAACACACGAGTTTAACTCTGTAAGTTGAATGCACACATTGAAGACCGTTCTGTTAGGTAGCTCCGTTTTGGTTTTAGAAGCAGACAGTTCTCCTTACAGCATATACTCCCATTCACTGAGAAATGTCCAAACGCAGCTCTTACCAGAAACGTGTTTCTAACTCCTGAATCTAAAGGGAGATTTAACTCACTTAGCTGAACAAACGCACAGCAGAGCAGATTGAAGGATACGTTTCTTCTGTGTTTTAGGCAGAGTTTTACTGCTATTTCGTTATATGCGGGAATAGTGCTGGAAATGCCTGGAAATGCCTGTTTTGAGATCTCTCCACAGAAAGCGTTTCCAGACTTCCCCTTCAACACACGAGTTTAACTCTGTAAGTTGAATGCACACATTGAAGACCGTTCTGTTAGGTAGCTCCGTTTTGGTTTTAGAAGCAGACAGTTCTCCTTACAGCATATACTCCCATTCACTGAGAAATGTCCAAACGCAGCTCTTACCAGAAACGTGTTTCTAACTCCTGAATCTAAAGGGAGATTTAACTCACTTAGCTGAACAAACGCACAGCAGAGCAGATTGAAGGATACGTTTCTTCTGTGTTTTAGGCAGAGTTTTACTGCTATTTCGTTATATGCGGGAATAGTGCTGGAAATGCCTGTTTTGAGATCTCTCCACAGAAAGCGTTTCCAGACTTCCCCTTCAACACACGAGTTTAACTCTGTAAGTTGAATGCACACATTGAAGACCGTTCTGTTAGGTAGCTCCGTTTTGGTTTTAGAAGCAGACAGTTCTCCTTACAGCATATACTCCCATTCACTGAGAAATGTCCAAACGCAGCTCTTACCAGAAACGTGTTTCTAACTCCTGAATCTAAAGGGAGATTTAACTCACTTAGCTGAACAAACGCACAGCAGAGCAGATTGAAGGATACGTTTCTTCTGTGTTTTAGGCAGAGTTTTACTGCTATTTCGTTATATGCGGGAATAGTGCTGGAAATGCCTGGAAATGCCTGTTTTGAGATCTCTCCACAGAAAGCGTTTCCAGACTTCCCCTTCAACACACGAGTTTAACTCTGTAAGTTGAATGCACACATTGAAGACCGTTCTGTTAGGTAGCTCCGTTTTGGTTTTAGAAGCAGACAGTTCTCCTTACAGCATATACTCCCATTCACTGAGAAATGTCCAAACGCAGCTCTTACCAGAAACGTGTTTCTAACTCCTGAATCTAAAGGGAGATTTAACTCACTTAGCTGAACAAACGCACAGCAGAGCAGATTGAAGGATACGTTTCTTCTGTGTTTTAGGCAGAGTTTTACTGCTATTTCGTTATATGCCGGAATAGTGCTGGAAATGCCTGGAAATGCCTGTTTTGAGATCTCTCCACAGAAAGCGTTTCCAGACTTCCCCTTCAACACACGAGTTTAACTCTGTAAGTTGAATGCACACATTGAAGACCGTTCTGTTAGGTAGCTCCGTTTTGGTTTTAGAAGCAGACAGTTCTCCTTACAGCATATACTCCCATTCACTGAGAAATGTCCAAACGCAGCTCTTACCAGAAACGTGTTTCTAACTCCTGAATCTAAAGGGAGATTTAACTCACTTAGCTGAACAAACGCACAGCAGAGCAGATTGAAGGATACGTTTCTTCTGTGTTTTAGGCAGAGTTTTACTGCTATTTCGTTATATGCGGGAATAGTGCTGGAAATGCCTGTTTTGAGATCTCTCCACAGAAAGCGTTTCCAGACTTCCCCTTCAACACACGAGTTTAACTCTGTAAGTTGAATGCACACATTGAAGACCGTTCTGTTAGGTAGCTCCGTTTTGGTTTTAGAAGCAGACAGTTCTCCTTACAGCATATACTCCCATTCACTGAGAAATGTCCAAACGCAGCTCTTACCAGAAACGTGTTTCTAACTCCTGAATCTAAAGGGAGATTTAACTCACTTAGCTGAACAAACGCACAGCAGAGCAGATTGAAGGATACGTTTCTTCTGTGTTTTAGGCAGAGTTTTACTGCTATTTCGTTATATGCGGGAATAGTGCTGGAAATGCCTGGAAATGCCTGTTTTGAGATCTCTCCACAGAAAGCGTTTCCAGACTTCCCCTTCAACACACGAGTTTAACTCTGTAAGTTGAATGCACACATTGAAGACCGTTCTGTTAGGTAGCTCCGTTTTGGTTTTAGAAGCAGACAGTTCTCCTTACAGCATATACTCCCATTCACTGAGAAATGTCCAAACGCAGCTCTTACCAGAAACGTGTTTCTAACTCCTGAATCTAAAGGGAGATTTAACTCACTTAGCTGAACAAACGCACAGCAGAGCAGATTGAAGGATACGTTTCTTCTGTGTTTTAGGCAGAGTTTTACTGCTATTTCGTTATATGCGGGAATAGTGCTGGAAATGCCTGTTTTGAGATCTCTCCACAGAAAGCGTTTCCAGACTTCCCCTTCAACACACGAGTTTAACTCTGTAAGTTGAATGCACACATTGAAGACCGTTCTGTTAGGTAGCTCCGTTTTGGTTTTAGAAGCAGACAGTTCTCCTTACAGCATATACTCCCATTCACTGAGAAATGTCCAAACGCAGCTCTTACCAGAAACGTGTTTCTAACTCCTGAATCTAAAGGGAGATTTAACTCACTTAGCTGAACAAACGCACAGCAGAGCAGATTGAAGGATACGTTTCTTCTGTGTTTTAGGCAGAGTTTTACTGCTATTTCGTTATATGCGGGAATAGTGCTGGAAATGCCTGGAAATGCCTGTTTTGAGATCTCTCCACAGAAAGCGTTTCCAGACTTCCCCTTCAACACACGAGTTTAACTCTGTAAGTTGAATGCACACATTGAAGACCGTTCTGTTAGGTAGCTCCGTTTTGGTTTTAGAAGCAGACAGTTCTCCTTACAGCATATACTCCCATTCACTGAGAAATGTCCAAACGCAGCTCTTACCAGAAACGTGTTTCTAACTCCTGAATCTAAAGGGAGATTTAACTCACTTAGCTGAACAAACGCACAGCAGAGCAGATTGAAGGATACGTTTCTTCTGTGTTTTAGGCAGAGTTTTACTGCTATTTCGTTATATGCGGGAATAGTGCTGGAAATGCCTGTTTTGAGATCTCTCCACAGAAAGCGTTTCCAGACTTCCCCTTCAACACACGAGTTTAACTCTGTAAGTTGAATGCACACATTGAAGACCGTTCTGTTAGGTAGCTCCGTTTTGGTTTTAGAAGCAGACAGTTCTCCTTACAGCACATACTCCCATTCACTGAGAAATGTCCAAACGCAGCTCTTACCAGAAACGTGTTTCTAACTCCTGAATCTAAAGGGAGATTTAACTCACTTAGCTGAACAAACGCACAGCAGAGCAGATTGAAGGATACGTTTCTTCTGTGTTTTAGGCAGAGTTTTACTGCTATTTCGTTATATGCGGGAATAGTGCTGGAAATGCCTGTTTTGAGATCTCTCCACAGAAAGCGTTTCCAGACTTCCCCTTCAACACACGAGTTTAACTCTGTAAGTTGAATGCACACATTGAAGACCGTTCTGTTAGGTAGCTCCGTTTTGGTTTTAGAAGCAGACAGTTCTCCTTACAGCATATACTCCCATTCACTGAGAAATGTCCAAACGCAGCTCTTACCAGAAACGTGTTTCTAACTCCTGAATCTAAAGGGAGATTTAACTCACTTAGCTGAACAAACGCACAGCAGAGCAGATTGAAGGATACGTTTCTTCTGTGTTTTAGGCAGAGTTTTACTGCTATTTCGTTATATGCGGGAATAGTGCTGGAAATGCCTGTTTTGAGATCTCTCCACAGAAAGCGTTTCCAGACTTCCCCTTCAACACACGAGTTTAACTCTGTAAGTTGAATGCACACATTGAAGACCGTTCTGTTAGGTAGCTCCGTTTTGGTTTTAGAAGCAGACAGTTCTCCTTACAGCATATACTCCCATTCACTGAGAAATGTCCAAACGCAGCTCTTACCAGAAACGTGTTTCTAACTCCTGAATCTAAAGGGAGATTTAACTCACTTAGCTGAACAAACGCACAGCAGAGCAGATTGAAGGATACGTTTCTTCTGTGTTTTAGGCAGAGTTTTACTGCTATTTCGTTATATGCGGGAATAGTGCTGGAAATGCCTGTTTTGAGATCTCTCCACAGAAAGCGTTTCCAGACTTCCCCTTCAACACACGAGTTTAACTCTGTAAGTTGAATGCACACATTGAAGACCGTTCTGTTAGGTAGCTCCGTTTTGGTTTTAGAAGCAGACAGTTCTCCTTACAGCATATACTCCCATTCACTGAGAAATGTCCAAACGCAGCTCTTACCAGAAACGTGTTTCTAACTCCTGAATCTAAAGGGAGATTTAACTCACTTAGCTGAACAAACGCACAGCAGAGCAGATTGAAGGATACGTTTCTTCTGTGTTTTAGGCAGAGTTTTACTGCTATTTCGTTATATGCGGGAATAGTGCTGGAAATGCCTGTTTTGAGATCTCTCCACAGAAAGCGTTTCCAGACTTCCCCTTCAACACACGAGTTTAACTCTGTAAGTTGAATGCACACATTGAAGACCGTTCTGTTAGGTAGCTCCGTTTTGGTTTTAGAAGCAGACAGTTCTCCTTACAGCATATACTCCCATTCACTGAGAAATGTCCAAACGCAGCTCTTACCAGAAACGTGTTTCTAACTCCTGAATCTAAAGGGAGATTTAACTCACTTAGCTGAACAAACGCACAGCAGAGCAGATTGAAGGATACGTTTCTTCTGTGTTTTAGGCAGAGTTTTACTGCTATTTCGTTATATGCGGGAATAGTGCTGGAAATGCCTGGAAATGCCTGTTTTGAGATCTCTCCACAGAAAGCGTTTCCAGACTTCCCCTTCAACACACGAGTTTAACTCTGTAAGTTGAATGCACACATTGAAGACCGTTCTGTTAGGTAGCTCCGTTTTGGTTTTAGAAGCAGACAGTTCTCCTTACAGCATATACTCCCATTCACTGAGAAATGTCCAAACGCAGCTCTTACCAGAAACGTGTTTCTAACTCCTGAATCTAAAGGGAGATTTAACTCACTTAGCTGAACAAACGCACAGCAGAGCAGATTGAAGGATACGTTTCTTCTGTGTTTTAGGCAGAGTTTTACTGCTATTTCGTTATATGCGGGAATAGTGCTGGAAATGCCTGTTTTGAGATCTCTCCACAGAAAGCGTTTCCAGACTTCCCCTTCAACACACGAGTTTAACTCTGTAAGTTGAATGCACACATTGAAGACCGTTCTGTTAGGTAGCTCCGTTTTGGTTTTAGAAGCAGACAGTTCTCCTTACAGCATATACTCCCATTCACTGAGAAATGTCCAAACGCAGCTCTTACCAGAAACGTGTTTCTAACTCCTGAATCTAAAGGGAGATTTAACTCACTTAGCTGAACAAACGCACAGCAGAGCAGATTGAAGGATACGTTTCTTCTGTGTTTTAGGCAGAGTTTTACTGCTATTTCGTTATATGCGGGAATAGTGCTGGAAATGCCTGGAAATGCCTGTTTTGAGATCTCTCCACAGAAAGCGTTTCCAGACTTCCCCTTCAACACACGAGTTTAACTCTGTAAGTTGAATGCACACATTGAAGACCGTTCTGTTAGGTAGCTCCGTTTTGGTTTTAGAAGCAGACAGTTCTCCTTACAGCATATACTCCCATTCACTGAGAAATGTCCAAACGCAGCTCTTACCAGAAACGTGTTTCTAACTCCTGAATCTAAAGGGAGATTTAACTCACTTAGCTGAACAAACGCACAGCAGAGCAGATTGAAGGATACGTTTCTTCTGTGTTTTAGGCAGAGTTTTACTGCTATTGCGTTATATGCGGGAATAGTGCTGGAAATGCCTGTTTTGAGATCTCTCCACAGAAAGCGTTTCCAGACTTCCCCTTCAACACACGAGTTTAACTCTGTAAGTTGAATGCACACATTGAAGACCGTTCTGTTAGGTAGCTCCGTTTTGGTTTTAGAAGCAGACAGTTCTCCTTACAGCATATACTCCCATTCACTGAGAAATGTCCAAACGCAGCTCTTACCAGAAACGTGTTTCTAACTCCTGAATCTAAAGGGAGATTTAACTCACTTAGCTGAACAAACGCACAGCAGAGCAGATTGAAGGATACGTTTCTTCTGTGTTTTAGGCAGAGTTTTACTGCTATTTCGTTATATGCGGGAATAGTGCTGGAAATGCCTGGAAATGCCTGTTTTGAGATCTCTCCACAGAAAGCGTTTCCAGACTTCCCCTTCAACACACGAGTTTAACTCTGTAAGTTGAATGCACACATTGAAGACCGTTCTGTTAGGTAGCTCCGTTTTGGTTTTAGAAGCAGACAGTTCTCCTTACAGCATATACTCCCATTCACTGAGAAATGTCCAAACGCAGCTCTTACCAGAAACGTGTTTCTAACTCCTGAATCTAAAGGGAGATTTAACTCACTTAGCTGAACAAACGCACAGCAGAGCAGATTGAAGGATACGTTTCTTCTGTGTTTTAGGCAGAGTTTTACTGCTATTTCGTTATATGCGGGAATAGTGCTGGAAATGCCTGTTTTGAGATCTCTCCACAGAAAGCGTTTCCAGACTTCCCCTTCAACACACGAGTTTAACTCTGTAAGTTGAATGCACACATTGAAGACCGTTCTGTTAGGTAACTCCGTTTTGGTTTTAGAAGCAGACAGTTCTCCTTACAGCATATACTCCCATTCACTGAGAAATGTCCAAACGCAGCTCTTACCAGAAACGTGTTTCTAACTCCTGAATCTAAAGGGAGATTTAACTCACTTAGCTGAACAAACGCACAGCAGAGCAGATTGAAGGATACGTTTCTTCTGTGTTTTAGGCAGAGTTTTACTGCTATTTCGTTATATGCGGGAATAGTGCTGGAAATGCCTGTTTTGAGATCTCTCCACAGAAAGCGTTTCCAGACTTCCCCTTCAACACACGAGTTTAACTCTGTAAGTTGAATGCACACATTGAAGACCGTTCTGTTAGGTAGCTCCGTTTTGGTTTTAGAAGCAGACAGTTCTCCTTACAGCATATACTCCCATTCACTGAGAAATGTCCAAACGCAGCTCTTACCAGAAACGTGTTTCTAACTCCTGAATCTAAAGGGAGATTTAACTCACTTAGCTGAACAAACGCACAGCAGAGCAGATTGAAGGATACGTTTCTTCTGTGTTTTAGGCAGAGTTTTACTGCTATTTCGTTATATGCGGGAATAGTGCTGGAAATGCCTGGAAATGCCTGTTTTGAGATCTCTCCACAGAAAGCGTTTCCAGACTTCCCCTTCAACACACGAGTTTAACTCTGTAAGTTGAATGCACACATTGAAGACCGTTCTGTTAGGTAGCTCCGTTTTGGTTTTAGAAGCAGACAGTTCTCCTTACAGCATATACTCCCATTCACTGAGAAATGTCCAAACGCAGCTCTTACCAGAAACGTGTTTCTAACTCCTGAATCTAAAGGGAGATTTAACTCACTTAGCTGAACAAACGCACAGCAGAGCAGATTGAAGGATACGTTTCTTCTGTGTTTTAGGCAGAGTTTTACTGCTATTTCGTTATATGCGGGAATAGTGCTGGAAATGCCTGTTTTGAGATCTCTCCACAGAAAGCGTTTCCAGACTTCCCCTTCAACACACGAGTTTAACTCTGTAAGTTGAATGCACACATTGAAGACCGTTCTGTTAGGTAGCTCCGTTTTGGTTTTAGAAGCAGACAGTTCTCCTTACAGCATATACTCCCATTCACTGAGAAATGTCCAAACGCAGCTCTTACCAGAAACGTGTTTCTAACTCCTGAATCTAAAGGGAGATTTAACTCACTTAGCTGAACAAACGCACAGCAGAGCAGATTGAAGGATACGTTTCTTCTGTGTTTTAGGCAGAGTTTTACTGCTATTTCGTTATATGCGGGAATAGTGCTGGAAATGCCTGGAAATGCCTGTTTTGAGATCTCTCCACAGAAAGCGTTTCCAGACTTCCCCTTCAACACACGAGTTTAACTCTGTAAGTTGAATGCACACATTGAAGACCGTTCTGTTAGGTAGCTCCGTTTTGGTTTTAGAAGCAGACAGTTCTCCTTACAGCATATACTCCCATTCACTGAGAAATGTCCAAACGCAGCTCTTACCAGAAACGTGTTTCTAACTCCTGAATCTAAAGGGAGATTTAACTCACTTAGCTGAACAAACGCACAGCAGAGCAGATTGAAGGATACGTTTCTTCTGTGTTTTAGGCAGAGTTTTACTGCTATTTCGTTATATGCGGGAATAGTGCTGGAAATGCCTGGAAATGCCTGTTTTGAGATCTCTCCACAGAAAGCGTTTCCAGACTTCCCCTTCAACACACGAGTTTAACTCTGTAAGTTGAATGCACACATTGAAGACCGTTCTGTTAGGTAGCTCCGTTTTGGTTTTAGAAGCAGACAGTTCTCCTTACAGCATATACTCCCATTCACTGAGAAATGTCCAAACGCAGCTCTTACCAGAAACGTGTTTCTAACTCCTGAATCTAAAGGGAGATTTAACTCACTTAGCTGAACAAACGCACAGCAGAGCAGATTGAAGGATACGTTTCTTCTGTGTTTTAGGCAGAGTTTTACTGCTATTTCGTTATATGCGGGAATAGTGCTGGAAATGCCTGTTTTGAGATCTCTCCACAGAAAGCGTTTCCAGACTTCCCCTTCAACACACGAGTTTAACTCTGTAAGTTGAATGCACACATTGAAGACCGTTCTGTTAGGTAGCTCCGTTTTGGTTTTAGAAGCAGACAGTTCTCCTTACAGCATATACTCCCATTCACTGAGAAATGTCCAAACGCAGCTCTTACCAGAAACGTGTTTCTAACTCCTGAATCTAAAGGGAGATTTAACTCACTTAGCTGAACAAACGCACAGCAGAGCAGATTGAAGGATACGTTTCTTCTGTGTTTTAGGCAGAGTTTTACTGCTATTTCGTTATATGCGGGAATAGTGCTGGAAATGCCTGGAAATGCCTGTTTTGAGATCTCTCCACAGAAAGCGTTTCCAGACTTCCCCTTCAACACACGAGTTTAACTCTGTAAGTTGAATGCACACATTGAAGACCGTTCTGTTAGGTAGCTCCGTTTTGGTTTTAGAAGCAGACAGTTCTCCTTACAGCATATACTCCCATTCACTGAGAAATGTCCAAACGCAGCTCTTACCAGAAACGTGTTTCTAACTCCTGAATCTAAAGGGAGATTTAACTCACTTAGCTGAACAAACGCACAGCAGAGCAGATTGAAGGATACGTTTCTTCTGTGTTTTAGGCAGAGTTTTACTGCTATTTCGTTATATGCGGGAATAGTGCTGGAAATGCCTGGAAATGCCTGTTTTGAGATCTCTCCACAGAAAGCGTTTCCAGACTTCCCCTTCAACACACGAGTTTAACTCTGTAAGTTGAATGCACACATTGAAGACCGTTCTGTTAGGTAGCTCCGTTTTGGTTTTAGAAGCAGACAGTTCTCCTTACAGCATATACTCCCATTCACTGAGAAATGTCCAAACGCAGCTCTTACCAGAAACGTGTTTCTAACTCCTGAATCTAAAGGGAGATTTAACTCACTTAGCTGAACAAACGCACAGCAGAGCAGATTGAAGGATACGTTTCTTCTGTGTTTTAGGCAGAGTTTTACTGCTATTTCGTTATATGCGGGAATAGTGCTGGAAATGCCTGTTTTGAGATCTCTCCACAGAAAGCGTTTCCAGACTTCCCCTTCAACACACGAGTTTAACTCTGTAAGTTGAATGCACACATTGAAGACCGTTCTGTTAGGTAGCTCCGTTTTGGTTTTAGAAGCAGACAGTTCTCCTTACAGCATATACTCCCATTCACTGAGAAATGTCCAAACGCAGCTCTTACCAGAAACGTGTTTCTAACTCCTGAATCTAAAGGGAGATTTAACTCACTTAGCTGAACAAACGCACAGCAGAGCAGATTGAAGGATACGTTTCTTCTGTGTTTTAGGCAGAGTTTTACTGCTATTTCGTTATATGCGGGAATAGTGCTGGAAATGCCTGGAAATGCCTGTTTTGAGATCTCTCCACAGAAAGCGTTGCCAGACTTCCCCTTCAACACACGAGTTTAACTCTGTAAGTTGAATGCACACATTGAAGACCGTTCTGTTAGGTAGCTCCGTTTTGGTTTTAGAAGCAGACAGTTATCCTTACAGCATATACTCCCATTCACTGAGAAATGTCCAAACGCAGCTCTTACCAGAAACGTGTTTCTAACTCCTGAATCTAAAGGGAGATTTAACTCACTTAGCTGAACAAACGCACAGCAGAGCAGATTGAAGGATACGTTTCTTCTGTGTTTTAGGCAGAGTTTTACTGCTATTTCGTTATATGCGGGAATAGTGCTGGAAATGCCTGTTTTGAGATCTCTCCACAGAAAGCGTTTCCAGACTTCCCCTTCAACACACGAGTTTAACTCTGTAAGTTGAATGCACACATTGAAGACCGTTCTGTTAGGTAGCTCCGTTTTGGTTTTAGAAGCAGACAGTTCTCCTTACAGCATATACTCCCATTCACTGAGAAATGTCCAAACGCAGCTCTTACCAGAAACGTGTTTCTAACTCCTGAATCTAAAGGGAGATTTAACTCACTTAGCTGAACAAACGCACAGCAGAGCAGATTGAAGGATACGTTTCTTCTGTGTTTTAGGCAGAGTTTTACTGCTATTTCGTTATATGCGGGAATAGTGCTGGAAATGCCTGGAAATGCCTGTTTTGAGATCTCTCCACAGAAAGCGTTGCCAGACTTCCCCTTCAACACACGAGTTTAACTCTGTAAGTTGAATGCACACATTGAAGACCGTTCTGTTAGGTAGCTCCGTTTTGGTTTTAGAAGCAGACAGTTCTCCTTACAGCATATACTCCCATTCACTGAGAAATGTCCAAACGCAGCTCTTACCAGAAACGTGTTTCTAACTCCTGAATCTAAAGGGAGATTTAACTCACTTAGCTGAACAAACGCACAGCAGAGCAGATTGAAGGATACGTTTCTTCTGTGTTTTAGGCAGAGTTTTACTGCTATTTCGTTATATGCGGGAATAGTGCTGGAAATGCCTGTTTTGAGATCTCTCCACAGAAAGCGTTTCCAGACTTCCCCTTCAACACACGAGTTTAACTCTGTAAGTTGAATGCACACATTGAAGACCGTTCTGTTAGGTAACTCCGTTTTGGTTTTAGAAGCAGACAGTTCTCCTTACAGCATATACTCCCATTCACTGAGAAATGTCCAAACGCAGCTCTTACCAGAAACGTGTTTCTAACTCCTGAATCTAAAGGGAGATTTAACTCACTTAGCTGAACAAACGCACAGCAGAGCAGATTGAAGGATACGTTTCTTCTGTGTTTTAGGCAGAGTTTTACTGCTATTTCGTTATATGCGGGAATAGTGCTGGAAATGCCTGTTTTGAGATCTCTCCACAGAAAGCGTTTCCAGACTTCCCCTTCAACACACGAGTTTAACTCTGTAAGTTGAATGCACACATTGAAGACCGTTCTGTTAGGTAGCTCCGTTTTGGTTTTAGAAGCAGACAGTTCTCCTTACAGCATATACTCCCATTCACTGAGAAATGTCCAAACGCAGCTCTTACCAGAAACGTGTTTCTAACTCCTGAATCTAAAGGGAGATTTAACTCACTTAGCTGAACAAACGCACAGCAGAGCAGATTGAAGGATACGTTTCTTCTGTGTTTTAGGCAGAGTTTTACTGCTATTTCGTTATATGCGGGAATAGTGCTGGAAATGCCTGGAAATGCCTGTTTTGAGATCTCTCCACAGAAAGCGTTTCCAGACTTCCCCTTCAACACACGAGTTTAACTCTGTAAGTTGAATGCACACATTGAAGACCGTTCTGTTAGGTAGCTCCGTTTTGGTTTTAGAAGCAGACAGTTCTCCTTACAGCATATACTCCCATTCACTGAGAAATGTCCAAACGCAGCTCTTACCAGAAACGTGTTTCTAACTCCTGAATCTAAAGGGAGATTTAACTCACTTAGCTGAACAAACGCACAGCAGAGCAGATTGAAGGATACGTTTCTTCTGTGTTTTAGGCAGAGTTTTACTGCTATTTCGTTATATGCGGGAATAGTGCTGGAAATGCCTGTTTTGAGATCTCTCCACAGAAAGCGTTTCCAGACTTCCCCTTCAACACACGAGTTTAACTCTGTAAGTTGAATGCACACATTGAAGACCGTTCTGTTAGGTAGCTCCGTTTTGGTTTTAGAAGCAGACAGTTCTCCTTACAGCATATACTCCCATTCACTGAGAAATGTCCAAACGCAGCTCTTACCAGAAACGTGTTTCTAACTCCTGAATCTAAAGGGAGATTTAACTCACTTAGCTGAACAAACGCACAGCAGAGCAGATTGAAGGATACGTTTCTTCTGTGTTTTAGGCAGAGTTTTACTGCTATTTCGTTATATGCGGGAATAGTGCTGGAAATGCCTGGAAATGCCTGTTTTGAGATCTCTCCACAGAAAGCGTTTCCAGACTTCCCCTTCAACACACGAGTTTAACTCTGTAAGTTGAATGCACACATTGAAGACCGTTCTGTTAGGTAGCTCCGTTTTGGTTTTAGAAGCAGACAGTTCTCCTTACAGCATATACTCCCATTCACTGAGAAATGTCCAAACGCAGCTCTTACCAGAAACGTGTTTCTAACTCCTGAATCTAAAGGGAGATTTAACTCACTTAGCTGAACAAACGCACAGCAGAGCAGATTGAAGGATACATTTCTTCTGTGTTTTAGGCAGAGTTTTACTGCTATTTCGTTATATGCGGGAATAGTGCTGGAAATGCCTGGAAATGCCTGTTTTGAGATCTCTCCACAGAAAGCGTTTCCAGACTTCCCCTTCAACACACGAGTTTAACTCTGTAAGTTGAATGCACACATTGAAGACCGTTCTGTTAGGTAGCTCCGTTTTGGTTTTAGAAGCAGACAGTTCTCCTTACAGCATATACTCCCATTCACTGAGAAATGTCCAAACGCAGCTCTTACCAGAAACGTGTTTCTAACTCCTGAATCTAAAGGGAGATTTAACTCACTTAGCTGAACAAACGCACAGCAGAGCAGATTGAAGGATACGTTTCTTCTGTGTTTTAGGCAGAGTTTTACTGCTATTTCGTTATATGCGGGAATAGTGCTGGAAATGCCTGGAAATGCCTGTTTTGAGATCTCTCCACAGAAAGCGTTTCCAGACTTCCCCTTCAACACACGAGTTTAACTCTGTAAGTTGAATGCACACATTGAAGACCGTTCTGTTAGGTAGCTCCGTTTTGGTTTTAGAAGCAGACAGTTCTCCTTACAGCATATACTCCCATTCACTGAGAAATGTCCAAACGCAGCTCTTACCAGAAACGTGTTTCTAACTCCTGAATCTAAAGGGAGATTTAACTCACTTAGCTGAACAAACGCACAGCAGAGCAGATTGAAGGATACGTTTCTTCTGTGTTTTAGGCAGAGTTTTACTGCTATTTCGTTATATGCGGGAATAGTGCTGGAAATGCCTGTTTTGAGATCTCTCCACAGAAAGCGTTTCCAGACTTCCCCTTCAACACACGAGTTTAACTCTGTAAGTTGAATGCACACATTGAAGACCGTTCTGTTAGGTAGCTCCGTTTTGGTTTTAGAAGCAGACAGTTCTCCTTACAGCATATACTCCCATTCACTGAGAAATGTCCAAACGCAGCTCTTACCAGAAACGTGTTTCTAACTCCTGAATCTAAAGGGAGATTTAACTCACTTAGCTGAACAAACGCACAGCAGAGCAGATTGAAGGATACGTTTCTTCTGTGTTTTAGGCAGAGTTTTACTGCTATTTCGTTATATGCGGGAATAGTGCTGGAAATGCCTGGAAATGCCTGTTTTGAGATCTCTCCACAGAAAGCGTTTCCAGACTTCCCCTTCAACACACGAGTTTAACTCTGTAAGTTGAATGCACACATTGAAGACCGTTCTGTTAGGTAGCTCCGTTTTGGTTTTAGAAGCAGACAGTTCTCCTTACAGCATATACTCCCATTCACTGAGAAATGTCCAAACGCAGCTCTTACCAGAAACGTGTTTCTAACTCCTGAATCTAAAGGGAGATTTAACTCACTTAGCTGAACAAACGCACAGCAGAGCAGATTGAAGGATACGTTTCTTCTGTGTTTTAGGCAGAGTTTTACTGCTATTGCGTTATATGCGGGAATAGTGCTGGAAATGCCTGTTTTGAGATCTCTCCACAGAAAGCGTTTCCAGACTTCCCCTTCAACACACGAGTTTAACTCTGTAAGTTGAATGCACACATTGAAGACCGTTCTGTTAGGTAGCTCCGTTTTGGTTTTAGAAGCAGACAGTTCTCCTTACAGCATATACTCCCATTCACTGAGAAATGTCCAAACGCAGCTCTTACCAGAAACGTGTTTCTAACTCCTGAATCTAAAGGGAGATTTAACTCACTTAGCTGAACAAACGCACAGCAGAGCAGATTGAAGGATACGTTTCTTCTGTGTTTTAGGCAGAGTTTTACTGCTATTTCGTTATATGCGGGAATAGTGCTGGAAATGCCTGTTTTGAGATCTCTCCACAGAAAGCGTTTCCAGACTTCCCCTTCAACACACGAGTTTAACTCTGTAAGTTGAATGCACACATTGAAGACCGTTCTGTTAGGTAGCTCCGTTTTGGTTTTAGAAGCAGACAGTTCTCCTTACAGCATATACTCCCATTCACTGAGAAATGTCCAAACGCAGCTCTTACCAGAAACGTGTTTCTAACTCCTGAATCTAAAGGGAGATTTAACTCACTTAGCTGAACAAACGCACAGCAGAGCAGATTGAAGGATACGTTTCTTCTGTGTTTTAGGCAGAGTTTTACTGCTATTTCGTTATATGCGGGAATAGTGCTGGAAATGCCTGTTTTGAGATCTCTCCACAGAAAGCGTTTCCAGACTTCCCCTTCAACACACGAGTTTAACTCTGTAAGTTGAATGCACACATTGAAGACCGTTCTGTTAGGTAGCTCCGTTTTGGTTTTAGAAGCAGACAGTTCTCCTTACAGCATATACTCCCATTCACTGAGAAATGTCCAAACGCAGCTCTTACCAGAAACGTGTTTCTAACTCCTGAATCTAAAGGGAGATTTAACTCACTTAGCTGAACAAACGCACAGCAGAGCAGATTGAAGGATACGTTTCTTCTGTGTTTTAGGCAGAGTTTTACTGCTATTGCGTTATATGCGGGAATAGTGCTGGAAATGCCTGTTTTGAGATCTCTCCACAGAAAGCGTTTCCAGACTTCCCCTTCAACACACGAGTTTAACTCTGTAAGTTGAATGCACACATTGAACACCGTTCTGTTAGGTAGCTCCGTTTTGGTTTTAGAAGCAGACAGTTCTCCTTACAGCATATACTCCCATTCACTGAGAAATGTCCAAACGCAGCTCTTACCAGAAACGTGTTTCTAACTCCTGAATCTAAAGGGAGATTTAACTCACTTAGCTGAACAAACGCACAGCAGAGCAGATTGAAGGATACGTTTCTTCTGTGTTTTAGGCAGAGTTTTACTGCTATTTCGTTATATGCGGGAATAGTGCTGGAAATGCCTGTTTTGAGATCTCTCCACAGAAAGCGTTTCCAGACTTCCCCTTCAACACACGAGTTTAACTCTGTAAGTTGAATGCACACATTGAAGACCGTTCTGTTAGGTAGCTCCGTTTTGGTTTTAGAAGCAGACAGTTCTCCTTACAGCATATACTCCCATTCACTGAGAAATGTCCAAACGCAGCTCTTACCAGAAACGTGTTTCTAACTCCTGAATCTAAAGGGAGATTTAACTCACTTAGCTGAACAAACGCACAGCAGAGCAGATTGAAGGATACGTTTCTTCTGTGTTTTAGGCAGAGTTTTACTGCTATTTCGTTATATGCGGGAATAGTGCTGGAAATGCCTGTTTTGAGATCTCTCCACAGAAAGCGTTTCCAGACTTCCCCTTCAACACACGAGTTTAACTCTGTAAGTTGAATGCACACATTGAAGACCGTTCTGTTAGGTAGCTCCGTTTTGGTTTTAGAAGCAGACAGTTCTCCTTACAGCATATACTCCCATTCACTGAGAAATGTCCAAACGCAGCTCTTACCAGAAACGTGTTTCTAACTCCTGAATCTAAAGGGAGATTTAACTCACTTAGCTGAACAAACGCACAGCAGAGCAGATTGAAGGATACGTTTCTTCTGTGTTTTAGGCAGAGTTTTACTGCTATTTCGTTATATGCGGGAATAGTGCTGGAAATGCCTGGAAATGCCTGTTTTGAGATCTCTCCACAGAAAGCGTTTCCAGACTTCCCCTTCAACACACGAGTTTAACTCTGTAAGTTGAATGCACACATTGAAGACCGTTCTGTTAGGTAGCTCCGTTTTGGTTTTAGAAGCAGACAGTTCTCCTTACAGCATATACTCCCATTCACTGAGAAATGTCCAAACGCAGCTCTTACCAGAAACGTGTTTCTAACTCCTGAATCTAAAGGGAGATTTAACTCACTTAGCTGAACAAACGCACAGCAGAGCAGATTGAAGGATACGTTTCTTCTGTGTTTTAGGCAGAGTTTTACTGCTATTTCGTTATATGCGGGAATAGTGCTGGAAATGCCTGTTTTGAGATCTCTCCACAGAAAGCGTTTCCAGACTTCCCCTTCAACACACGAGTTTAACTCTGTAAGTTGAATGCACACATTGAAGACCGTTCTGTTAGGTAGCTCCGTTTTGGTTTTAGAAGCAGACAGTTCTCCTTACAGCATATACTCCCATTCACTGAGAAATGTCCAAACGCAGCTCTTACCAGAAACGTGTTTCTAACTCCTGAATCTAAAGGGAGATTTAACTCACTTAGCTGAACAAACGCACAGCAGAGCAGATTGAAGGATACGTTTCTTCTGTGTTTTAGGCAGAGTTTTACTGCTATTGCGTTATATGCGGGAATAGTGCTGGAAATGCCTGTTTTGAGATCTCTCCACAGAAAGCGTTTCCAGACTTCCCCTTCAACACACGAGTTTAACTCTGTAAGTTGAATGCACACATTGAAGACCGTTCTGTTAGGTAGCTCCGTTTTGGTTTTAGAAGCAGACAGTTCTCCTTACAGCATATACTCCCATTCACTGAGAAATGTCCAAACGCAGCTCTTACCAGAAACGTGTTTCTAACTCCTGAATCTAAAGGGAGATTTAACTCACTTAGCTGAACAAACGCACAGCAGAGAAGATTGAAGGATACGTTTCTTCTGTGTTTTAGGCAGAGTTTTACTGCTATTTCGTTATATGCGGGAATAGTGCTGGAAATGCCTGTTTTGAGATCTCTCCACAGAAAGCGTTTCCAGACTTCCCCTTCAACACACGAGTTTAACTCTGTAAGTTGAATGCACACATTGAAGACCGTTCTGTTAGGTAGCTCCGTTTTGGTTTTAGAAGCAGACAGTTCTCCTTACAGCATATAATCCCATTCACTGAGAAATGTCCAAACGCAGCTCTTACCAGAAACGTGTTTCTAACTCCTGAATCTAAAGGGAGATTTAACTCACTTAGCTGAACAAACGCACAGCAGAGCAGATTGAAGGATACGTTTCTTCTGTGTTTTAGGCAGAGTTTTACTGCTATTTCGTTATATGCGGGAATAGTGCTGGAAATGCCTGGAAATGCCTGTTTTGAGATCTCTCCACAGAAAGCGTTTCCAGACTTCCCCTTCAACACACGAGTTTAACTCTGTAAGTTGAATGCACACATTGAAGACCGTTCTGTTAGGTAGCTCCGTTTTGGTTTTAGAAGCAGACAGTTCTCCTTACAGCATATACTCCCATTCACTGAGAAATGTCCAAACGCAGCTCTTACCAGAAACGTGTTTCTAACTCCTGAATCTAAAGGGAGATTTAACTCACTTAGCTGAACAAACGCACAGCAGAGCAGATTGAAGGATACGTTTCTTCTGTGTTTTAGGCAGAGTTTTACTGCTATTTCGTTATATGCGGGAATAGTGCTGGAAATGCCTGGAAATGCCTGTTTTGAGATCTCTCCACAGAAAGCGTTTCCAGACTTCCCCTTCAACACACGAGTTTAACTCTGTAAGTTGAATGCACACATTGAAGACCGTTCTGTTAGGTAGCTCCGTTTTGGTTTTAGAAGCAGACAGTTCTCCTTACAGCATATACTCCCATTCACTGAGAAATGTCCAAACGCAGCTCTTACCAGAAACGTGTTTCTAACTCCTGAATCTAAAGGGAGATTTAACTCACTTAGCTGAACAAACGCACAGCAGAGCAGATTGAAGGATACGTTTCTTCTGTGTTTTAGGCAGAGTTTTACTGCTATTTCGTTATATGCGGGAATAGTGCTGGAAATGCCTGTTTTGAGATCTCTCCACAGAAAGCGTTTCCAGACTTCCCCTTCAACACACGAGTTTAACTCTGTAAGTTGAATGCACACGTTGAAGACCGTTCTGTTAGGTAGCTCCGTTTTGGTTTTAGAAGCAGACAGTTCTCCTTACAGCATATACTCCCACTCACTGAGAAATGTCCAAACGCAGCTCTTACCAGAAACGTGTTTCTAACTCCTGAATCTAAAGGGAGATTTAACTCACTTAGCTGAACAAACGAACAGCAGAGCAGATTGAAGGATACGTTTCTTCTGTGTTTTAGGCAGAGTTTTACTGCTATTTCGTTATATGCGGGAATAGTGCTGGAAATGCCTGGAAATGCCTGTTTTGAGATCTCTCCACAGAAAGCGTTTCCAGACTTCCCCTTCAACACACGAGTTTAACTCTGTAAGTTGAATGCACACATTGAAGACCGTTTTGTTAGGTAGCTCCGTTTTGGTTTTAGAAGCAGACAGTTCTCCTTACAGCATATACTCCCATTCACTGAGAAATGTCCAAACGCAGCTCTTACCAGAAACGTGTTTCTAACTCCTGAATCTAAAGGGAGATTTAACTCACTTAGCTGAACAAACGCACAGCAGAGCAGATTGAAGGATACGTTTCTTCTGTGTTTTAGGCAGAGTTTTACTGCTATTTCGTTATATGCGGGAATAGTGCTGGAAATGCCTGGAAATGCCTGTTTTGAGATCTCTCCACAGAAAGCGTTTCCAGACTTCCCCTTCAACACACGAGTTTAACTCTGTAAGTTGAATGCACACATTGAAGACCGTTCTGTTAGGTAGCTCCGTTTTGGTTTTAGAAGCAGACAGTTCTCCTTACAGCATATACTCCCATTCACTGAGAAATGTCCAAACGCAGCTCTTACCAGAAACGTGTTTCTAACTCCTGAATCTAAAGGGAGATTTAACTCACTTAGCTGAACAAACGCACAGCAGAGCAGATTGAAGGATACGTTTCTTCTCTGTTTTAGGCAGAGTTTTACTGCTATTTCGTTATATGCGGGAATAGTGCTGGAAATGCCTGTTTTGAGATCTCTCCACAGAAAGCGTTTCCAGACTTCCCCTTCAACACACGAGTTTAACTCTGTAAGTTGAATGCACACATTGAAGACCGTTCTGTTAGGTAGCTCCGTTTTGGTTTTAGAAGCAGACAGTTCTCCTTACAGCATATACTCCCATTCACTGAGAAATGTCCAAACGCAGCTCTTACCAGAAACGTGTTTCTAACTCCTGAATCTAAAGGGAGATTTAACTCACTTAGCTGAACAAACGCACAGCAGAGCAGATTGAAGGATACGTTTCTTCTGTGTTTTAGGCAGAGTTTTACTGCTATTTCGTTATATGCGGGAATAGTGCTGGAAATGCCTGTTTTGAGATCTCTCCACAGAAAGCGTTTCCAGACTTCCCCTTCAACACACGAGTTTAACTCTGTAAGTTGAATGCACACATTGAAGACCGTTCTGTTAGGTAGCTCCGTTTTGGTTTTAGAAGCAGACAGTTCTCCTTACAGCATATACTCCCATTCACTGAGAAATGTCCAAACGCAGCTCTTACCAGAAACGTGTTTCTAACTCCTGAATCTAAAGGGAGATTTAACTCACTTAGCTGAACAAACGCACAGCAGAGCAGATTGAAGGATACGTTTCTTCTGTGTTTTAGGCAGAGTTTTACTGCTATTTCATTATATGCGGGAATAGTGCTGGAAATGCCTGTTTTGAGATCTCTCCACAGAAAGCGTTTCCAGACTTCCCCTTCAACACACGAGTTTAACTCTGTAAGTTGAATGCACACATTGAAGACCGTTCTGTTAGGTAGCTCCGTTTTGGTTTTAGAAGCAGACAGTTCTCCTTACAGCATATACTCCCATTCACTGAGAAATGTCCAAACGCAGCTCTTACCAGAAACGTGTTTCTAACTCCTGAATCTAAAGGGAGATTTAACTCACTTAGCTGAACAAACGCACAGCAGAGCAGATTGAAGGATACGTTTCTTCTGTGTTTTAGGCAGAGTTTTACTGCTATTTCGTTATATGCGGGAATAGTGCTGGAAATGCCTGGAAATGCCTGTTTTGAGATCTCTCCACAGAAAGCGTTTCCAGACTTCCCCTTCAACACACGAGTTTAACTCTGTAAGTTGAATGCACACATTGAAGACCGTTCTGTTAGGTAGCTCCGTTTTGGTTTTAGAAGCAGACAGTTCTCCTTACAGCATATACTCCCATTCACTGAGAAATGTCCAAACGCAGCTCTTACCAGAAACGTGTTTCTAACTCCTGAATCTAAAGGGAGATTTAACTCACTTAGCTGAACAAACGCACAGCAGAGCAGATTGAAGGATACGTTTCTTCTGTGTTTTAGGCAGAGTTTTACTGCTATTTCGTTATATGCGGGAATAGTGCTGGAAATGCCTGTTTTGAGATCTCTCCACAGAAAGCGTTTCCAGACTTCCCCTTCAACACACGAGTTTAACTCTGTAAGTTGAATGCACACATTGAAGACCGTTCTGTTAGGTAGCTCCGTTTTGGTTTTAGAAGCAGACAGTTCTCCTTACAGCATATACTCCCATTCACTGAGAAATGTCCAAACGCAGCTCTTACCAGAAACGTGTTTCTAACTCCTGAATCTAAAGGGAGATTTAACTCAGCTGAACAAACGCACAGCAGAGCAGATTGAAGGATACGTTTCTTCTGTGTTTTAGGCAGAGTTTTACTGCTATTTCGTTATATGCGGGAATAGTGCTGGAAATGCCTGGAAATGCCTGTTTTGAGATCTCTCCACAGAAAGCGTTTCCAGACTTCCCCTTCAACACACGAGTTTAACTCTGTAAGTTGAATGCACACATTGAAGACCGTTCTGTTAGGTAGCTCCGTTTTGGTTTTAGAAGCAGACAGTTCTCCTTACAGCATATACTCCCATTCACTGAGAAATGTCCAAACGCAGCTCTTACCAGAAACGTGTTTCTAACTCCTGAATCTAAAGGGAGATTTAACTCACTTAGCTGAACAAACGCACAGCAGAGCAGATTGAAGGATACGTTTCTTCTGTGTTTTAGGCAGAGTTTTACTGCTATTTCGTTATATGCGGGAATAGTGCTGGAAATGCCTGGAAATGCCTGTTTTGAGATCTCTCCACAGAAAGCGTTTCCAGACTTCCCCTTCAACACACGAGTTTAACTCTGTAAGTTGAATGCACACATTGAAGACCGTTCTGTTAGGTAGCTCCGTTTTGGTTTTAGAAGCAGACAGTTCTCCTTACAGCATATACTCCCATTCACTGAGAAATGTCCAAACGCAGCTCTTACCAGAAACGTGTTTCTAACTCCTGAATCTAAAGGGAGATTTAACTCACTTAGCTGAACAAACGCACAGCAGAGCAGATTGAAGGATACGTTTCTTCTGTGTTTTAGGCAGAGTTTTACTGCTATTTCGTTATATGCGGGAATAGTGCTGGAAATGCCTGGAAATGCCTGTTTTGAGATCTCTCCACAGAAAGCGTTTCCAGACTTCCCCTTCAACACACGAGTTTAACTCTGTAAGTTGAATGCACACATTGAAGACCGTTCTGTTAGGTAGCTCCGTTTTGGTTTTAGAAGCAGACAGTTCTCCTTACAGCATATACTCCCATTCACTGAGAAATGTCCAAACGCAGCTCTTACCAGAAACGTGTTTCTAACTCCTGAATCTAAAGGGAGATTTAACTCACTTAGCTGAACAAACGCACAGCAGAGCAGATTGAAGGATACGTTTCTTCTGTGTTTTAGGCAGAGTTTTACTGCTATTTCGTTATATGCGGGAATAGTGCTGGAAATGCCTGGAAATGCCTGTTTTGAGATCTCTCCACAGAAAGCGTTTCCAGACTTCCCCTTCAACACACGAGTTTAACTCTGTAAGTTGAATGCACACATTGAAGACCGTTCTGTTAGGTAGCTCCGTTTTGGTTTTAGAAGCAGACAGTTCTCCTTACAGCATATACTCCCATTCACTGAGAAATGTCCAAACGCAGCTCTTACCAGAAACGTGTTTCTAACTCCTGAATCTAAAGGGAGATTTAACTCACTTAGCTGAACAAACGCACAGCAGAGCAGATTGAAGGATACGTTTCTTCTGTGTTTTAGGCAGAGTTTTACTGCTATTTCGTTATATGCGGGAATAGTGCTGGAAATGCCTGTTTTGAGATCTCTCCACAGAAAGCGTTTCCAGACTTCCCCTTCAACACACGAGTTTAACTCTGTAAGTTGAATGCACACATTGAAGACCGTTCTGTTAGGTAGCTCCGTTTTGGTTTTAGAAGCAGACAGTTCTCCTTACAGCATATACTCCCATTCACTGAGAAATGTCCAAACGCAGCTCTTACCAGAAACGTGTTTCTAACTCCTGAATCTAAAGGGAGATTTAACTCACTTAGCTGAACAAACGCACAGCAGAGCAGATTGAAGGATACGTTTCTTCTGTGTTTTAGGCAGAGTTTTACTGCTATTTCGTTATATGCGGGAATAGTGCTGGAAATGCCTGTTTTGAGATCTCTCCACAGAAAGCGTTTCCAGACTTCCCCTTCAACACACGAGTTTAACTCTGTAAGTTGAATGCACACATTGAAGACCGTTCTGTTAGGTAGCTCCGTTGTGGTTTTAGAAGCAGACAGTTCTCCTTACAGCATATACTCCCATTCACTGAGAAATGTCCAAACGCAGCTCTTACCAGAAACGTGTTTCTAACTCCTGAATCTAAAGGGAGATTTAACTCACTTAGCTGAACAAACGCACAGCAGAGCAGATTGAAGGATACGTTTCTTCTGTGTTTTAGGCAGAGTTTTACTGCTATTTCGTTATATGCGGGAATAGTGCTGGAAATGCCTGGAAATGCCTGTTTTGAGATCTCTCCACAGAAAGCGTTTCCAGACTTCCCCTTCAACACACGAGTTTAACTCTGTAAGTTGAATGCACACATTGAAGACCGTTCTGTTAGGTAGCTCCGTTTTGGTTTTAGAAGCAGACAGTTCTCCTTACAGCATATACTCCCATTCACTGAGAAATGTCCAAACGCAGCTCTTACCAGAAACGTGTTTCTAACTCCTGAATCTAAAGGGAGATTTAACTCACTTAGCTGAACAAACGCACAGCAGAGCAGATTGAAGGATACGTTTCTTCTGTGTTTTAGGCAGAGTTTTACTGCTATTTCGTTATATGCGGGAATAGTGCTGGAAATGCCTGTTTTGAGATCTCTCCACAGAAAGCGTTTCCAGACTTCCCCTTCAACACACGAGTTTAACTCTGTAAGTTGAATGCACACATTGAAGACCGTTCTGTTAGGTAGCTCCGTTTTGGTTTTAGAAGCAGACAGTTCTCCTTACAGCATATACTCCCATTCACTGAGAAATGTCCAAACGCAGCTCTTACCAGAAACGTGTTTCTAACTCCTGAATCTAAAGGGAGATTTAACTCACTTAGCTGAACAAACGCACAGCAGAGCAGATTGAAGGATACGTTTCTTCTGTGTTTTAGGCAGAGTTTTACTGCTATTTCGTTATATGCGGGAATAGTGCTGGAAATGCCTGGAAATGCCTGTTTTGAGATCTCTCCACAGAAAGCGTTGCCAGACTTCCCCTTCAACACACGAGTTTAACTCTGTAAGTTGAATGCACACATTGAAGACCGTTCTGTTAGGTAGCTCCGTTTTGGTTTTAGAAGCAGACAGTTCTCCTTACAGCATATACTCCCATTCACTGAGAAATGTCCAAACGCAGCTCTTACCAGAAACGTGTTTCTAACTCCTGAATCTAAAGGGAGATTTAACTCACTTAGCTGAACAAACGCACAGCAGAGCAGATTGAAGGATACGTTTCTTCTGTGTTTTAGGCAGAGTTTTACTGCTATTTCGTTATATGCGGGAATAGTGCTGGAAATGCCTGTTTTGAGATCTCTCCACAGAAAGCGTTTCCAGACTTCCCCTTCAACACACGAGTTTAACTCTGTAAGTTGAATGCACACATTGAAGACCGTTCTGTTAGGTAGCTCCGTTTTGGTTTTAGAAGCAGACAGTTCTCCTTACAGCATATACTCCCATTCACTGAGAAATGTCCAAACGCAGCTCTTACCAGAAACGTGTTTCTAACTCCTGAATCTAAAGGGAGATTTAACTCACTTAGCTGAACAAACGCACAGCAGAGCAGATTGAAGGATACGTTTCTTCTGTGTTTTAGGCAGAGTTTTACTGCTATTTCGTTATATGCGGGAATAGTGCTGGAAATGCCTGGAAATGCCTGTTTTGAGATCTCTCCACAGAAAGCGTTGCCAGACTTCCCCTTCAACACACGAGTTTAACTCTGTAAGTTGAATGCACACATTGAAGACCGTTCTGTTAGGTAGCTCCGTTTTGGTTTTAGAAGCAGACAGTTCTCCTTACAGCATATACTCCCATTCACTGAGAAATGTCCAAACGCAGCTCTTACCAGAAACGTGTTTCTAACTCCTGAATCTAAAGGGAGATTTAACTCACTTAGCTGAACAAACGCACAGCAGAGCAGATTGAAGGATACGTTTCTTCTGTGTTTTAGGCAGAGTTTTACTGCTATTTCGTTATATGCGGGAATAGTGCTGGAAATGCCTGTTTTGAGATCTCTCCACAGAAAGCGTTTCCAGACTTCCCCTTCAACACACGAGTTTAACTCTGTAAGTTGAATGCACACATTGAAGACCGTTCTGTTAGGTAACTCCGTTTTGGTTTTAGAAGCAGACAGTTCTCCTTACAGCATATACTCCCATTCACTGAGAAATGTCCAAACGCAGCTCTTACCAGAAACGTGTTTCTAACTCCTGAATCTAAAGGGAGATTTAACTCACTTAGCTGAACAAACGCACAGCAGAGCAGATTGAAGGATACGTTTCTTCTGTGTTTTAGGCAGAGTTTTACTGCTATTTCGTTATATGCGGGAATAGTGCTGGAAATGCCTGTTTTGAGATCTCTCCACAGAAAGCGTTTCCAGACTTCCCCTTCAACACACGAGTTTAACTCTGTAAGTTGAATGCACACATTGAAGACCGTTCTGTTAGGTAGCTCCGTTTTGGTTTTAGAAGCAGACAGTTCTCCTTACAGCATATACTCCCATTCACTGAGAAATGTCCAAACGCAGCTCTTACCAGAAACGTGTTTCTAACTCCTGAATCTAAAGGGAGATTTAACTCACTTAGCTGAACAAACGCACAGCAGAGCAGATTGAAGGATACGTTTCTTCTGTGTTTTAGGCAGAGTTTTACTGCTATTTCGTTATATGCGGGAATAGTGCTGGAAATGCCTGGAAATGCCTGTTTTGAGATCTCTCCACAGAAAGCGTTTCCAGACTTCCCCTTCAACACACGAGTTTAACTCTGTAAGTTGAATGCACACATTGAAGACCGTTCTGTTAGGTAGCTCCGTTTTGGTTTTAGAAGCAGACAGTTCTCCTTACAGCATATACTCCCATTCACTGAGAAATGTCCAAACGCAGCTCTTACCAGAAACGTGTTTCTAACTCCTGAATCTAAAGGGAGATTTAACTCACTTAGCTGAACAAACGCACAGCAGAACAGATTGAAGGATACGTTTCTTCTGTGTTTTAGGCAGAGTTTTACTGCTATTTCGTTATATGCGGGAATAGTGCTGGAAATGCCTGTTTTGAGATCTCTCCACAGAAAGCGTTTCCAGACTTCCCCTTCAACACACGAGTTTAACTCTGTAAGTTGAATGCACACATTGAAGACCGTTCTGTTAGGTAGCTCCGTTTTGGTTTTAGAAGCAGACAGTTCTCCTTACAGCATATACTCCCATTCACTGAGAAATGTCCAAACGCAGCTCTTACCAGAAACGTGTTTCTAACTCCTGAATCTAAAGGGAGATTTAACTCACTTAGCTGAACAAACGCACAGCAGAGCAGATTGAAGGATACGTTTCTTCTGTGTTTTAGGCAGAGTTTTACTGCTATTTCGTTATATGCGGGAATAGTGCTGGAAATGCCTGGAAATGCCTGTTTTGAGATCTCTCCACAGAAAGCGTTTCCAGACTTCCCCTTCAACACACGAGTTTAACTCTGTAAGTTGAATGCACACATTGAAGACCGTTCTGTTAGGTAGCTCCGTTTTGGTTTTAGAAGCATACAGTTCTCCTTACAGCATATACTCCCATTCACTGAGAAATGTCCAAACGCAGCTCTTACCAGAAACGTGTTTCTAACTCCTGAATCTAAAGGGAGATTTAACTCACTTAGCTGAACAAACGCACAGCAGAGCAGATTGAAGGATACGTTTCTTCTGTGTTTTAGGCAGAGTTTTACTGCTATTTCGTTATATGCGGGAATAGTGCTGGAAATGCCTGGAAATGCCTGTTTTGAGATCTCTCCACAGAAAGCGTTTCCAGACTTCCCCTTCAACACACGAGTTTAACTCTGTAAGTTGAATGCACACATTGAAGACCGTTCTGTTAGGTAGCTCCGTTTTGGTTTTAGAAGCAGACAGTTCTCCTTACAGCATATACTCCCATTCACTGAGAAATGTCCAAACGCAGCTCTTACCAGAAACGTGTTTCTAACTCCTGAATCTAAAGGGAGATTTAACTCACTTAGCTGAACAAACGCACAGCAGAGCAGATTGAAGGATACGTTTCTTCTGTGTTTTAGGCAGAGTTTTACTGCTATTTCGTTATATGCGGGAATAGTGCTGGAAATGCCTGTTTTGAGATCTCTCCACAGAAAGCGTTTCCAGACTTCCCCTTCAACACACGAGTTTAACTCTGTAAGTTGAATGCACACATTGAAGACCGTTCTGTTAGGTAGCTCCGTTTTGGTTTTAGAAGCAGACAGTTCTCCTTACAGCATATACTCCCATTCACTGAGAAATGTCCAAACGCAGCTCTTACCAGAAACGTGTTTCTAACTCCTGAATCTAAAGGGAGATTTAACTCACTTAGCTGAACAAACGCACAGCAGAGCAGATTGAAGGATACGTTTCTTCTGTGTTTTAGGCAGAGTTTTACTGCTATTTCGTTATATGTGGGAATAGTGCTGGAAATGCCTGGAAATGCCTGTTTTGAGATCTCTCCACAGAAAGCGTTTCCAGACTTCCCCTTCAACACACGAGTTTAACTCTGTAAGTTGAATGCACACATTGAAGACCGTTCTGTTAGGTAGCTCCGTTTTGGTTTTAGAAGCAGACAGTTCTCCTTACAGCATATACTCCCATTCACTGAGAAATGTCCAAACGCAGCTCTTACCAGAAACGTGTTTCTAACTCCTGAATCTAAAGGGAGATTTAACTCACTTAGCTGAACAAACGCACAGCAGAGCAGATTGAAGGATACGTTTCTTCTGTGTTTTAGGCAGAGTTTTACTGCTATTTCGTTATATGCGGGAATAGTGCTGGAAATGCCTGGAAATGCCTGTTTTGAGATCTCTCCACAGAAAGCGTTTCCAGACTTCCCCTTCAACACACGAGTTTAACTCTGTAAGTTGAATGCACACATTGAAGACCGTTCTGTTAGGTAGCTCCGTTTTGGTTTTAGAAGCAGACAGTTCTCCTTACAGCATATACTCCCATTCACTGAGAAATGTCCAAACGCAGCTCTTACCAGAAACGTGTTTCTAACTCCTGAATCTAAAGGGAGATTTAACTCACTTAGCTGAACAAACGCACAGCAGAGCAGATTGAAGGATACGTTTCTTCTGTGTTTTAGGCAGAGTTTTACTGCTATTTCGTTATATGCGGGAATAGTGCTGGAAATGCCTGTTTTGAGATCTCTCCACAGAAAGCGTTTCCAGACTTCCCCTTCAACACACGAGTTTAACTCTGTAAGTTGAATGCACACATTGAAGACCGTTCTGTTAGGTAGCTCCGTTTTGGTTTTAGAAGCAGACAGTTCTCCTTACAGCATATACTCCCATTCACTGAGAAATGTCCAAACGCAGCTCTTACCAGAAACGTGTTTCTAACTCCTGAATCTAAAGGGAGATTTAACTCACTTAGCTGAACAAACGCACAGCAGAGCAGATTGAAGGATACGTTTCTTCTGTGTTTTAGGCAGAGTTTTACTGCTATTTCGTTATATGCGGGAATAGTGCTGGAAATGCCTGGAAATGCCTGTTTTGAGATCTCTCCACAGAAAGCGTTTCCAGACTTCCCCTTCAACACACGAGTTTAACTCTGTAAGTTGAATGCACACATTGAAGACCGTTCTGTTAGGTAGCTCCGTTTTGGTTTTAGAAGCAGACAGTTCTCCTTACAGCATATACTCCCATTCACTGAGAAATGTCCAAACGCAGCTCTTACCAGAAACGTGTTTCTAACTCCTGAATCTAAAGGGAGATTTAACTCACTTAGCTGAACAAACGCACAGCAGAGCAGATTGAAGGATACGTTTCTTCTGTGTTTTAGGCAGAGTTTTACTGCTATTGCGTTATATGCGGGAATAGTGCTGGAAATGCCTGTTTTGAGATCTCTCCACAGAAAGCGTTTCCAGACTTCCCCTTCAACACACGAGTTTAACTCTGTAAGTTGAATGCACACATTGAAGACCGTTCTGTTAGGTAGCTCCGTTTTGGTTTTAGAAGCAGACAGTTCTCCTTACAGCATATACTCCCATTCACTGAGAAATGTCCAAACGCAGCTCTTACCAGAAACGTGTTTCTAACTCCTGAATCTAAAGGGAGATTTAACTCACTTAGCTGAACAAACGCACAGCAGAGCAGATTGAAGGATACGTTTCTTCTGTGTTTTAGGCAGAGTTTTACTGCTATTTCGTTATATGCGGGAATAGTGCTGGAAATGCCTGTTTTGAGATCTCTCCACAGAAAGCGTTTCCAGACTTCCCCTTCAACACACGAGTTTAACTCTGTAAGTTGAATGCACACATTGAAGACCGTTCTGTTAGGTAGCTCCGTTTTGGTTTTAGAAGCAGACAGTTCTCCTTACAGCATATACTCCCATTCACTGAGAAATGTCCAAACGCAGCTCTTACCAGAAACGTGTTTCTAACTCCTGAATCTAAAGGGAGATTTAACTCACTTAGCTGAACAAACGCACAGCAGAGCAGATTGAAGGATACGTTTCTTCTGTGTTTTAGGCAGAGTTTTACTGCTATTTCGTTATATGCGGGAATAGTGCTGGAAATGCCTGTTTTGAGATCTCTCCACAGAAAGCGTTTCCAGACTTCCCCTTCAACACACGAGTTTAACTCTGTAAGTTGAATGCACACATTGAAGACCGTTCTGTTAGGTAGCTCCGTTTTGGTTTTAGAAGCAGACAGTTCTCCTTACAGCATATACTCCCATTCACTGAGAAATGTCCAAACGCAGCTCTTACCAGAAACGTGTTTCTAACTCCTGAATCTAAAGGGAGATTTAACTCACTTAGCTGAACAAACGCACAGCAGAGCAGATTGAAGGATACGTTTCTTCTGTGTTTTAGGCAGAGTTTTACTGCTATTGCGTTATATGCGGGAATAGTGCTGGAAATGCCTGTTTTGAGATCTCTCCACAGAAAGCGTTTCCAGACTTCCCCTTCAACACACGAGTTTAACTCTGTAAGTTGAATGCACACATTGAACACCGTTCTGTTAGGTAGCTCCGTTTTGGTTTTAGAAGCAGACAGTTCTCCTTACAGCATATACTCCCATTCACTGAGAAATGTCCAAACGCAGCTCTTACCAGAAACGTGTTTCTAACTCCTGAATCTAAAGGGAGATTTAACTCACTTAGCTGAACAAACGCACAGCAGAGCAGATTGAAGGATACGTTTCTTCTGTGTTTTAGGCAGAGTTTTACTGCTATTTCGTTATATGCGGGAATAGTGCTGGAAATGCCTGTTTTGAGATCTCTCCACAGAAAGCGTTTCCAGACTTCCCCTTCAACACACGAGTTTAACTCTGTAAGTTGAATGCACACATTGAAGACCGTTCTGTTAGGTAGCTCCGTTTTGGTTTTAGAAGCAGACAGTTCTCCTTACAGCATATACTCCCATTCACTGAGAAATGTCCAAACGCAGCTCTTACCAGAAACGTGTTTCTAACTCCTGAATCTAAAGGGAGATTTAACTCACTTAGCTGAACAAACGCACAGCAGAGCAGATTGAAGGATACGTTTCTTCTGTGTTTTAGGCAGAGTTTTACTGCTATTTCGTTATATGCGGGAATAGTGCTGGAAATGCCTGTTTTGAGATCTCTCCACAGAAAGCGTTTCCAGACTTCCCCTTCAACACACGAGTTTAACTCTGTAAGTTGAATGCACACATTGAAGACCGTTCTGTTAGGTAGCTCCGTTTTGGTTTTAGAAGCAGACAGTTCTCCTTACAGCATATACTCCCATTCACTGAGAAATGTCCAAACGCAGCTCTTACCAGAAACGTGTTTCTAACTCCTGAATCTAAAGGGAGATTTAACTCACTTAGCTGAACAAACGCACAGCAGAGCAGATTGAAGGATACGTTTCTTCTGTGTTTTAGGCAGAGTTTTACTGCTATTTCGTTATATGCGGGAATAGTGCTGGAAATGCCTGGAAATGCCTGTTTTGAGATCTCTCCACAGAAAGCGTTTCCAGACTTCCCCTTCAACACACGAGTTTAACTCTGTAAGTTGAATGCACACATTGAAGACCGTTCTGTTAGGTAGCTCCGTTTTGGTTTTAGAAGCAGACAGTTCTCCTTACAGCATATACTCCCATTCACTGAGAAATGTCCAAACGCAGCTCTTACCAGAAACGTGTTTCTAACTCCTGAATCTAAAGGGAGATTTAACTCACTTAGCTGAACAAACGCACAGCAGAGCAGATTGAAGGATACGTTTCTTCTGTGTTTTAGGCAGAGTTTTACTGCTATTTCGTTATATGCGGGAATAGTGCTGGAAATGCCTGTTTTGAGATCTCTCCACAGAAAGCGTTTCCAGACTTCCCCTTCAACACACGAGTTTAACTCTGTAAGTTGAATGCACACATTGAAGACCGTTCTGTTAGGTAGCTCCGTTTTGGTTTTAGAAGCAGACAGTTCTCCTTACAGCATATACTCCCATTCACTGAGAAATGTCCAAACGCAGCTCTTACCAGAAACGTGTTTCTAACTCCTGAATCTAAAGGGAGATTTAACTCACTTAGCTGAACAAACGCACAGCAGAGCAGATTGAAGGATACGTTTCTTCTGTGTTTTAGGCAGAGTTTTACTGCTATTGCGTTATATGCGGGAATAGTGCTGGAAATGCCTGTTTTGAGATCTCTCCACAGAAAGCGTTTCCAGACTTCCCCTTCAACACACGAGTTTAACTCTGTAAGTTGAATGCACACATTGAAGACCGTTCTGTTAGGTAGCTCCGTTTTGGTTTTAGAAGCAGACAGTTCTCCTTACAGCATATACTCCCATTCACTGAGAAATGTCCAAACGCAGCTCTTACCAGAAACGTGTTTCTAACTCCTGAATCTAAAGGGAGATTTAACTCACTTAGCTGAACAAACGCACAGCAGAGCAGATTGAAGGATACGTTTCTTCTGTGTTTTAGGCAGAGTTTTACTGCTATTTCGTTATATGCGGGAATAGTGCTGGAAATGCCTGGAAATGCCTGTTTTGAGATCTCTCCACAGAAAGCGTTTCCAGACTTCCCCTTCAACACACGAGTTTAACTCTGTAAGTTGAATGCACACATTGAAGACCGTTCTGTTAGGTAGCTCCGTTTTGGTTTTAGAAGCAGACAGTTCTCCTTACAGCATATACTCCCATTCACTGAGAAATGTCCAAACGCAGCTCTTACCAGAAACGTGTTTCTAACTCCTGAATCTAAAGGGAGATTTAACTCACTTAGCTGAACAAACGCACAGCAGAGCAGATTGAAGGATACGTTTCTTCTGTGTTTTAGGCAGAGTTTTACTGCTATTTCGTTATATGCGGGAATAGTGCTGGAAATGCCTGTTTTGAGATCTCTCCACAGAAAGCGTTTCCAGACTTCCCCTTCAACACACGAGTTTAACTCTGTAAGTTGAATGCACACGTTGAAGACCGTTCTGTTAGGTAGCTCCGTTTTGGTTTTAGAAGCAGACAGTTCTCCTTACAGCATATACTCCCACTCACTGAGAAATGTCCAAACGCAGCTCTTACCAGAAACGTGTTTCTAACTCCTGAATCTAAAGGGAGATTTAACTCACTTAGCTGAACAAACGAACAGCAGAGCAGATTGAAGGATACGTTTCTTCTGTGTTTTAGGCAGAGTTTTACTGCTATTTCGTTATATGCGGGAATAGTGCTGGAAATGCCTGGAAATGCCTGTTTTGAGATCTCTCCACAGAAAGCGTTTCCAGACTTCCCCTTCAACACACGAGTTTAACTCTGTAAGTTGAATGCACACATTGAAGACCGTTTTGTTAGGTAGCTCCGTTTTGGTTTTAGAAGCAGACAGTTCTCCTTACAGCATATACTCCCATTCACTGAGAAATGTCCAAACGCAGCTCTTACCAGAAACGTGTTTCTAACTCCTGAATCTAAAGGGAGATTTAACTCACTTAGCTGAACAAACGCACAGCAGAGCAGATTGAAGGATACGTTTCTTCTGTGTTTTAGGCAGAGTTTTACTGCTATTTCGTTATATGCGGGAATAGTGCTGGAAATGCCTGGAAATGCCTGTTTTGAGATCTCTCCACAGAAAGCGTTTCCAGACTTCCCCTTCAACACACGAGTTTAACTCTGTAAGTTGAATGCACACATTGAAGACCGTTCTGTTAGGTAGCTCCGTTTTGGTTTTAGAAGCAGACAGTTCTCCTTACAGCATATACTCCCATTCACTGAGAAATGTCCAAACGCAGCTCTTACCAGAAACGTGTTTCTAACTCCTGAATCTAAAGGGAGATTTAACTCACTTAGCTGAACAAACGCACAGCAGAGCAGATTGAAGGATACGTTTCTTCTCTGTTTTAGGCAGAGTTTTACTGCTATTTCGTTATATGCGGGAATAGTGCTGGAAATGCCTGTTTTGAGATCTCTCCACAGAAAGCGTTTCCAGACTTCCCCTTCAACACACGAGTTTAACTCTGTAAGTTGAATGCACACATTGAAGACCGTTCTGTTAGGTAGCTCCGTTTTGGTTTTAGAAGCAGACAGTTCTCCTTACAGCATATACTCCCATTCACTGAGAAATGTCCAAACGCAGCTCTTACCAGAAACGTGTTTCTAACTCCTGAATCTAAAGGGAGATTTAACTCACTTAGCTGAACAAACGCACAGCAGAGCAGATTGAAGGATACGTTTCTTCTGTGTTTTAGGCAGAGTTTTACTGCTATTTCGTTATATGCGGGAATAGTGCTGGAAATGCCTGTTTTGAGATCTCTCCACAGAAAGCGTTTCCAGACTTCCCCTTCAACACACGAGTTTAACTCTGTAAGTTGAATGCACACATTGAAGACCGTTCTGTTAGGTAGCTCCGTTTTGGTTTTAGAAGCAGACAGTTCTCCTTACAGCATATACTCCCATTCACTGAGAAATGTCCAAACGCAGCTCTTACCAGAAACGTGTTTCTAACTCCTGAATCTAAAGGGAGATTTAACTCACTTAGCTGAACAAACGCACAGCAGAGCAGATTGAAGGATACGTTTCTTCTGTGTTTTAGGCAGAGTTTTACTGCTATTTCATTATATGCGGGAATAGTGCTGGAAATGCCTGTTTTGAGATCTCTCCACAGAAAGCGTTTCCAGACTTCCCCTTCAACACACGAGTTTAACTCTGTAAGTTGAATGCACACATTGAAGACCGTTCTGTTAGGTAGCTCCGTTTTGGTTTTAGAAGCAGACAGTTCTCCTTACAGCATATACTCCCATTCACTGAGAAATGTCCAAACGCAGCTCTTACCAGAAACGTGTTTCTAACTCCTGAATCTAAAGGGAGATTTAACTCACTTAGCTGAACAAACGCACAGCAGAGCAGATTGAAGGATACGTTTCTTCTGTGTTTTAGGCAGAGTTTTACTGCTATTTCGTTATATGCGGGAATAGTGCTGGAAATGCCTGGAAATGCCTGTTTTGAGATCTCTCCACAGAAAGCGTTTCCAGACTTCCCCTTCAACACACGAGTTTAACTCTGTAAGTTGAATGCACACATTGAAGACCGTTCTGTTAGGTAGCTCCGTTTTGGTTTTAGAAGCAGACAGTTCTCCTTACAGCATATACTCCCATTCACTGAGAAATGTCCAAACGCAGCTCTTACCAGAAACGTGTTTCTAACTCCTGAATCTAAAGGGAGATTTAACTCACTTAGCTGAACAAACGCACAGCAGAGCAGATTGAAGGATACGTTTCTTCTGTGTTTTAGGCAGAGTTTTACTGCTATTTCGTTATATGCGGGAATAGTGCTGGAAATGCCTGTTTTGAGATCTCTCCACAGAAAGCGTTTCCAGACTTCCCCTTCAACACACGAGTTTAACTCTGTAAGTTGAATGCACACATTGAAGACCGTTCTGTTAGGTAGCTCCGTTTTGGTTTTAGAAGCAGACAGTTCTCCTTACAGCATATACTCCCATTCACTGAGAAATGTCCAAACGCAGCTCTTACCAGAAACGTGTTTCTAACTCCTGAATCTAAAGGGAGATTTAACTCACTTAGCTGAACAAACGCACAGCAGAGCAGATTGAAGGATACGTTTCTTCTGTGTTTTAGGCAGAGTTTTACTGCTATTTCGTTATATGCGGGAATAGTGCTGGAAATGCCTGTTTTGAGATCTCTCCACAGAAAGCGTTTCCAGACTTCCCCTTCAACACACGAGTTTAACTCTGTAAGTTGAATGCACACATTGAAGACCTTCTGTTAGGTAGCTCCGTTTTGGTTTTAGAAGCAGACAGTTCTCCTTACAGCATATACTCCCATTCACTGAGAAATGTCCAAACGCAGCTCTTACCAGAAACGTGTTTCTAACTCCTGAATCTAAAGGGAGATTTAACTCACTTAGCTGAACAAACGCACAGCAGAGCAGATTGAAGGATACGTTTCTTCTGTGTTTTAGGCAGAGTTTTACTGCTATTTCGTTATATGCGGGAATAGTGCTGGAAATGCCTGTTTTGAGATCTCTCCACAGAAAGCGTTTCCAGACTTCCCCTTCAACACACGAGTTTAACTCTGTAAGTTGAATGCACACATTGAAGACCGTTCTGTTAGGTAGCTCCGTTTTGGTTTTAGAAGCAGACAGTTCTCCTTACAGCATATACTCCCATTCACTGAGAAATGTCCAAACGCAGCTCTTACCAGAAACGTGTTTCTAACTCCTGAATCTAAAGGGAGATTTAACTCACTTAGCTGAACAAACGCACAGCAGAGCAGATTGAAGGATACGTTTCTTCTGTGTTTTAGGCAGAGTTTTACTGCTATTTCGTTATATGCGGGAATAGTGCTGGAAATGCCTGGAAATGCCTGTTTTGAGATCTCTCCACAGAAAGCGTTTCCAGACTTCCCCTTCAACACACGAGTTTAACTCTGTAAGTTGAATGCACACATTGAAGACCGTTCTGTTAGGTAGCTCCGTTTTGGTTTTAGAAGCAGACAGTTCTCCTTACAGCATATACTCCCATTCACTGAGAAATGTCCAAACGCAGCTCTTACCAGAAACGTGTTTCTAACTCCTGAATCTAAAGGGAGATTTAACTCACTTAGCTGAACAAACGCACAGCAGAGCAGATTGAAGGATACGTTTCTTCTGTGTTTTAGGCAGAGTTTTACTGCTATTTCGTTATATGCGGGAATAGTGCTGGAAATGCCTGGAAATGCCTGTTTTGAGATCTCTCCACAGAAAGCGTTTCCAGACTTCCCCTTCAACACACGAGTTTAACTCTGTAAGTTGAATGCACACATTGAAGACCGTTCTGTTAGGTAGCTCCGTTTTGGTTTTAGAAGCAGACAGTTCTCCTTACAGCATATACTCCCATTCACTGAGAAATGTCCAAACGCAGCTCTTACCAGAAACGTGTTTCTAACTCCTGAATCTAAAGGGAGATTTAACTCACTTAGCTGAACAAACGCACAGCAGAGCAGATTGAAGGATACGTTTCTTCTGTGTTTTAGGCAGAGTTTTACTGCTATTTCGTTATATGCGGGAATAGTGCTGGAAATGCCTGTTTTGAGATCTCTCCACAGAAAGCGTTTCCAGACTTCCCCTTCAACACACGAGTTTAACTCTGTAAGTTGAATGCACACATTGAAGACCGTTCTGTTAGGTAGCTCCGTTTTGGTTTTAGAAGCAGACAGTTCTCCTTACAGCATATACTCCCATTCACTGAGAAATGTCCAAACGCAGCTCTTACCAGAAACGTGTTTCTAACTCCTGAATCTAAAGGGAGATTTAACTCACTTAGCTGAACAAACGCACAGCAGAGCAGATTGAAGGATACGTTTCTTCTGTGTTTTAGGCAGAGTTTTACTGCTATTTCGTTATATGCGGGAATAGTGCTGGAAATGCCTGTTTTGAGATCTCTCCACAGAAAGCGTTTCCAGACTTCCCCTTCAACACACGAGTTTAACTCTGTAAGTTGAATGCACACATTGAAGACCTTCTGTTAGGTAGCTCCGTTTTGGTTTTAGAAGCAGACAGTTCTCCTTACAGCATATACTCCCATTCACTGAGAAATGTCCAAACGCAGCTCTTACCAGAAACGTGTTTCTAACTCCTGAATCTAAAGGGAGATTTAACTCACTTAGCTGAACAAACGCACAGCAGAGCAGATTGAAGGATACGTTTCTTCTGTGTTTTAGGCAGAGTTTTACTGCTATTTCGTTATATGCGGGAATAGTGCTGGAAATGCCTGGAAATGCCTGTTTTGAGATCTCTCCACAGAAAGCGTTTCCAGACTTCCCCTTCAACACACGAGTTTAACTCTGTAAGTTGAATGCACACATTGAAGACCGTTCTGTTAGGTAGCTCCGTTTTGGTTTTAGAAGCAGACAGTTCTCCTTACAGCATATACTCCCATTCACTGAGAAATGTCCAAACGCAGCTCTTACCAGAAACGTGTTTCTAACTCCTGAATCTAAAGGGAGATTTAACTCACTTAGCTGAACAAACGCACAGCAGAGAAGATTGAAGGATACGTTTCTTCTGTGTTTTAGGCAGAGTTTTACTGCTATTTCGTTATATGCGGGAATAGTGCTGGAAATGCCTGTTTTGAGATCTCTCCACAGAAAGCGTTTCCAGACTTCCCCTTCAACACACGAGTTTAACTCTGTAAGTTGAATGCACACATTGAAGACCGTTCTGTTAGGTAGCTCCGTTTTGGTTTTAGAAGCAGACAGTTCTCCTTACAGCATATAATCCCATTCACTGAGAAATGTCCAAACGCAGCTCTTACCAGAAACGTGTTTCTAACTCCTGAATCTAAAGGGAGATTTAACTCACTTAGCTGAACAAACGCACAGCAGAGCAGATTGAAGGATACGTTTCTTCTGTGTTTTAGGCAGAGTTTTACTGCTATTTCGTTATATGCGGGAATAGTGCTGGAAATGCCTGGAAATGCCTGTTTTGAGATCTCTCCACAGAAAGCGTTTCCAGACTTCCCCTTCAACACACGAGTTTAACTCTGTAAGTTGAATGCACACATTGAAGACCGTTCTGTTAGGTAGCTCCGTTTTGGTTTTAGAAGCAGACAGTTCTCCTTACAGCATATACTCCCATTCACTGAGAAATGTCCAAACGCAGCTCTTACCAGAAACGTGTTTCTAACTCCTGAATCTAAAGGGAGATTTAACTCACTTAGCTGAACAAACGCACAGCAGAGCAGATTGAAGGATACGTTTCTTCTGTGTTTTAGGCAGAGTTTTACTGCTATTTCGTTATATGCGGGAATAGTGCTGGAAATGCCTGGAAATGCCTGTTTTGAGATCTCTCCACAGAAAGCGTTTCCAGACTTCCCCTTCAACACACGAGTTTAACTCTGTAAGTTGAATGCACACATTGAAGACCGTTCTGTTAGGTAGCTCCGTTTTGGTTTTAGAAGCAGACAGTTCTCCTTACAGCATATACTCCCATTCACTGAGAAATGTCCAAACGCAGCTCTTACCAGAAACGTGTTTCTAACTCCTGAATCTAAAGGGAGATTTAACTCACTTAGCTGAACAAACGCACAGCAGAGCAGATTGAAGGATACGTTTCTTCTGTGTTTTAGGCAGAGTTTTACTGCTATTTCGTTATATGCGGGAATAGTGCTGGAAATGCCTGTTTTGAGATCTCTCCACAGAAAGCGTTTCCAGACTTCCCCTTCAACACACGAGTTTAACTCTGTAAGTTGAATGCACACGTTGAAGACCGTTCTGTTAGGTAGCTCCGTTTTGGTTTTAGAAGCAGACAGTTCTCCTTACAGCATATACTCCCACTCACTGAGAAATGTCCAAACGCAGCTCTTACCAGAAACGTGTTTCTAACTCCTGAATCTAAAGGGAGATTTAACTCACTTAGCTGAACAAACGCACAGCAGAGCAGATTGAAGGATACGTTTCTTCTGTGTTTTAGGCAGAGTTTTACTGCTATTTCGTTATATGCGGGAATAGTGCTGGAAATGCCTGGAAATGCCTGTTTTGAGATCTCTCCACAGAAAGCGTTTCCAGACTTCCCCTTCAACACACGAGTTTAACTCTGTAAGTTGAATGCACACATTGAAGACCGTTCTGTTAGGTAGCTCCGTTTTGGTTTTAGAAGCAGACAGTTCTCCTTACAGCATATACTCCCATTCACTGAGAAATGTCCAAACGCAGCTCTTACCAGAAACGTGTTTCTAACTCCTGAATCTAAAGGGAGATTTAACTCACTTAGCTGAACAAACGCACAGCAGAGCAGATTGAAGGATACGTTTCTTCTGTGTTTTAGGCAGAGTTTTACTGCTATTTCGTTATATGCGGGAATAGTGCTGGAAATGCCTGTTTTGAGATCTCTCCACAGAAAGCGTTTCCAGACTTCCCCTTCAACACACGAGTTTAACTCTGTAAGTTGAATGCACACGTTGAAGACCGTTCTGTTAGGTAGCTCCGTTTTGGTTTTAGAAGCAGACAGTTCTCCTTACAGCATATACTCCCACTCACTGAGAAATGTCCAAACGCAGCTCTTACCAGAAACGTGTTTCTAACTCCTGAATCTAAAGGGAGATTTAACTCACTTAGCTGAACAAACGCACAGCAGAGCAGATTGAAGGATACGTTTCTTCTGTGTTTTAGGCAGAGTTTTACTGCTATTTCGTTATATGCGGGAATAGTGCTGGAAATGCCTGTTTTGAGATCTCTCCACAGAAAGCGTTTCCAGACTTCCCCTTCAACACACGAGTTTAACTCTGTAAGTTGAATGCACACATTGAAGACCGTTCTGTTAGGTAGCTCCGTTTTGGTTTTAGAAGCAGACAGTTCTCCTTACAGCATATACTCCCATTCACTGAGAAATGTCCAAACGCAGCTCTTACCAGAAACGTGTTTCTAACTCCTGAATCTAAAGGGAGATTTAACTCACTTAGCTGAACAAACGCACAGCAGAGCAGATTGAAGGATACGTTTCTTCTGTGTTTTAGGCAGAGTTTTACTGCTATTTCGTTATATGCGGGAATAGTGCTGGAAATGCCTGGAAATGCCTGTTTTGAGATCTCTCCACAGAAAGCGTTTCCAGACTTCCCCTTCAACACACGAGTTTAACTCTGTAAGTTGAATGCACACATTGAAGACCGTTCTGTTAGGTAGCTCCGTTTTGGTTTTAGAAGCAGACAGTTCTCCTTACAGCATATACTCCCATTCACTGAGAAATGTCCAAACGCAGCTCTTACCAGAAACGTGTTTCTAACTCCTGAATCTAAAGGGAGATTTAACTCACTTAGCTGAACAAACGCACAGCAGAGCAGATTGAAGGATACGTTTCTTCTGTGTTTTAGGCAGAGTTTTACTGCTATTGCGTTATATGCGGGAATAGTGCTGGAAATGCCTGTTTTGAGATCTCTCCACAGAAAGCGTTTCCAGACTTCCCCTTCAACACACGAGTTTAACTCTGTAAGTTGAATGCACACATTGAAGACCGTTCTGTTAGGTAGCTCCGTTTTGGTTTTAGAAGCAGACAGTTCTCCTTACAGCATATACTCCCATTCACTGAGAAATGTCCAAACGCAGCTCTTACCAGAAACGTGTTTCTAACTCCTGAATCTAAAGGGAGATTTAACTCACTTAGCTGAACAAACGCACAGCAGAGCAGATTGAAGGATACGTTTCTTCTGTGTTTTAGGCAGAGTTTTACTGCTATTTCGTTATATGCGGGAATAGTGCTGGAAATGCCTGTTTTGAGATCTCTCCACAGAAAGCGTTTCCAGACTTCCCCTTCAACACACGAGTTTAACTCTGTAAGTTGAATGCACACATTGAAGACCGTTCTGTTAGGTAGCTCCGTTTTGGTTTTAGAAGCAGACAGTTCTCCTTACAGCATATACTCCCATTCACTGAGAAATGTCCAAACGCAGCTCTTACCAGAAACGTGTTTCTAACTCCTGAATCTAAAGGGAGATTTAACTCACTTAGCTGAACAAACGCACAGCAGAGCAGATTGAAGGATACGTTTCTTCTGTGTTTTAGGCAGAGTTTTACTGCTATTTCGTTATATGCGGGAATAGTGCTGGAAATGCCTGTTTTGAGATCTCTCCACAGAAAGCGTTTCCAGACTTCCCCTTCAACACACGAGTTTAACTCTGTAAGTTGAATGCACACATTGAAGACCGTTCTGTTAGGTAGCTCCGTTTTGGTTTTAGAAGCAGACAGTTCTCCTTACAGCATATACTCCCATTCACTGAGAAATGTCCAAACGCAGCTCTTACCAGAAACGTGTTTCTAACTCCTGAATCTAAAGGGAGATTTAACTCACTTAGCTGAACAAACGCACAGCAGAGCAGATTGAAGGATACGTTTCTTCTGTGTTTTAGGCAGAGTTTTACTGCTATTGCGTTATATGCGGGAATAGTGCTGGAAATGCCTGTTTTGAGATCTCTCCACAGAAAGCGTTTCCAGACTTCCCCTTCAACACACGAGTTTAACTCTGTAAGTTGAATGCACACATTGAACACCGTTCTGTTAGGTAGCTCCGTTTTGGTTTTAGAAGCAGACAGTTCTCCTTACAGCATATACTCCCATTCACTGAGAAATGTCCAAACGCAGCTCTTACCAGAAACGTGTTTCTAACTCCTGAATCTAAAGGGAGATTTAACTCACTTAGCTGAACAAACGCACAGCAGAGCAGATTGAAGGATACGTTTCTTCTGTGTTTTAGGCAGAGTTTTACTGCTATTTCGTTATATGCGGGAATAGTGCTGGAAATGCCTGTTTTGAGATCTCTCCACAGAAAGCGTTTCCAGACTTCCCCTTCAACACACGAGTTTAACTCTGTAAGTTGAATGCACACATTGAAGACCGTTCTGTTAGGTAGCTCCGTTTTGGTTTTAGAAGCAGACAGTTCTCCTTACAGCATATACTCCCATTCACTGAGAAATGTCCAAACGCAGCTCTTACCAGAAACGTGTTTCTAACTCCTGAATCTAAAGGGAGATTTAACTCACTTAGCTGAACAAACGCACAGCAGAGCAGATTGAAGGATACGTTTCTTCTGTGTTTTAGGCAGAGTTTTACTGCTATTTCGTTATATGCGGGAATAGTGCTGGAAATGCCTGTTTTGAGATCTCTCCACAGAAAGCGTTTCCAGACTTCCCCTTCAACACACGAGTTTAACTCTGTAAGTTGAATGCACACATTGAAGACCGTTCTGTTAGGTAGCTCCGTTTTGGTTTTAGAAGCAGACAGTTCTCCTTACAGCATATACTCCCATTCACTGAGAAATGTCCAAACGCAGCTCTTACCAGAAACGTGTTTCTAACTCCTGAATCTAAAGGGAGATTTAACTCACTTAGCTGAACAAACGCACAGCAGAGCAGATTGAAGGATACGTTTCTTCTGTGTTTTAGGCAGAGTTTTACTGCTATTTCGTTATATGCGGGAATAGTGCTGGAAATGCCTGGAAATGCCTGTTTTGAGATCTCTCCACAGAAAGCGTTTCCAGACTTCCCCTTCAACACACGAGTTTAACTCTGTAAGTTGAATGCACACATTGAAGACCGTTCTGTTAGGTAGCTCCGTTTTGGTTTTAGAAGCAGACAGTTCTCCTTACAGCATATACTCCCATTCACTGAGAAATGTCCAAACGCAGCTCTTACCAGAAACGTGTTTCTAACTCCTGAATCTAAAGGGAGATTTAACTCACTTAGCTGAACAAACGCACAGCAGAGCAGATTGAAGGATACGTTTCTTCTGTGTTTTAGGCAGAGTTTTACTGCTATTTCGTTATATGCGGGAATAGTGCTGGAAATGCCTGTTTTGAGATCTCTCCACAGAAAGCGTTTCCAGACTTCCCCTTCAACACACGAGTTTAACTCTGTAAGTTGAATGCACACATTGAAGACCGTTCTGTTAGGTAGCTCCGTTTTGGTTTTAGAAGCAGACAGTTCTCCTTACAGCATATACTCCCATTCACTGAGAAATGTCCAAACGCAGCTCTTACCAGAAACGTGTTTCTAACTCCTGAATCTAAAGGGAGATTTAACTCACTTAGCTGAACAAACGCACAGCAGAGCAGATTGAAGGATACGTTTCTTCTGTGTTTTAGGCAGAGTTTTACTGCTATTGCGTTATATGCGGGAATAGTGCTGGAAATGCCTGTTTTGAGATCTCTCCACAGAAAGCGTTTCCAGACTTCCCCTTCAACACACGAGTTTAACTCTGTAAGTTGAATGCACACATTGAAGACCGTTCTGTTAGGTAGCTCCGTTTTGGTTTTAGAAGCAGACAGTTCTCCTTACAGCATATACTCCCATTCACTGAGAAATGTCCAAACGCAGCTCTTACCAGAAACGTGTTTCTAACTCCTGAATCTAAAGGGAGATTTAACTCACTTAGCTGAACAAACGCACAGCAGAGAAGATTGAAGGATACGTTTCTTCTGTGTTTTAGGCAGAGTTTTACTGCTATTTCGTTATATGCGGGAATAGTGCTGGAAATGCCTGTTTTGAGATCTCTCCACAGAAAGCGTTTCCAGACTTCCCCTTCAACACACGAGTTTAACTCTGTAAGTTGAATGCACACATTGAAGACCGTTCTGTTAGGTAGCTCCGTTTTGGTTTTAGAAGCAGACAGTTCTCCTTACAGCATATAATCCCATTCACTGAGAAATGTCCAAACGCAGCTCTTACCAGAAACGTGTTTCTAACTCCTGAATCTAAAGGGAGATTTAACTCACTTAGCTGAACAAACGCACAGCAGAGCAGATTGAAGGATACGTTTCTTCTGTGTTTTAGGCAGAGTTTTACTGCTATTTCGTTATATGCGGGAATAGTGCTGGAAATGCCTGGAAATGCCTGTTTTGAGATCTCTCCACAGAAAGCGTTTCCAGACTTCCCCTTCAACACACGAGTTTAACTCTGTAAGTTGAATGCACACATTGAAGACCGTTCTGTTAGGTAGCTCCGTTTTGGTTTTAGAAGCAGACAGTTCTCCTTACAGCATATACTCCCATTCACTGAGAAATGTCCAAACGCAGCTCTTACCAGAAACGTGTTTCTAACTCCTGAATCTAAAGGGAGATTTAACTCACTTAGCTGAACAAACGCACAGCAGAGCAGATTGAAGGATACGTTTCTTCTGTGTTTTAGGCAGAGTTTTACTGCTATTTCGTTATATGCGGGAATAGTGCTGGAAATGCCTGGAAATGCCTGTTTTGAGATCTCTCCACAGAAAGCGTTTCCAGACTTCCCCTTCAACACACGAGTTTAACTCTGTAAGTTGAATGCACACATTGAAGACCGTTCTGTTAGGTAGCTCCGTTTTGGTTTTAGAAGCAGACAGTTCTCCTTACAGCATATACTCCCATTCACTGAGAAATGTCCAAACGCAGCTCTTACCAGAAACGTGTTTCTAACTCCTGAATCTAAAGGGAGATTTAACTCACTTAGCTGAACAAACGCACAGCAGAGCAGATTGAAGGATACGTTTCTTCTGTGTTTTAGGCAGAGTTTTACTGCTATTTCGTTATATGCGGGAATAGTGCTGGAAATGCCTGTTTTGAGATCTCTCCACAGAAAGCGTTTCCAGACTTCCCCTTCAACACACGAGTTTAACTCTGTAAGTTGAATGCACACGTTGAAGACCGTTCTGTTAGGTAGCTCCGTTTTGGTTTTAGAAGCAGACAGTTCTCCTTACAGCATATACTCCCACTCACTGAGAAATGTCCAAACGCAGCTCTTACCAGAAACGTGTTTCTAACTCCTGAATCTAAAGGGAGATTTAACTCACTTAGCTGAACAAACGAACAGCAGAGCAGATTGAAGGATACGTTTCTTCTGTGTTTTAGGCAGAGTTTTACTGCTATTTCGTTATATGCGGGAATAGTGCTGGAAATGCCTGGAAATGCCTGTTTTGAGATCTCTCCACAGAAAGCGTTTCCAGACTTCCCCTTCAACACACGAGTTTAACTCTGTAAGTTGAATGCACACATTGAAGACCGTTTTGTTAGGTAGCTCCGTTTTGGTTTTAGAAGCAGACAGTTCTCCTTACAGCATATACTCCCATTCACTGAGAAATGTCCAAACGCAGCTCTTACCAGAAACGTGTTTCTAACTCCTGAATCTAAAGGGAGATTTAACTCACTTAGCTGAACAAACGCACAGCAGAGCAGATTGAAGGATACGTTTCTTCTGTGTTTTAGGCAGAGTTTTACTGCTATTTCGTTATATGCGGGAATAGTGCTGGAAATGCCTGGAAATGCCTGTTTTGAGATCTCTCCACAGAAAGCGTTTCCAGACTTCCCCTTCAACACACGAGTTTAACTCTGTAAGTTGAATGCACACATTGAAGACCGTTCTGTTAGGTAGCTCCGTTTTGGTTTTAGAAGCAGACAGTTCTCCTTACAGCATATACTCCCATTCACTGAGAAATGTCCAAACGCAGCTCTTACCAGAAACGTGTTTCTAACTCCTGAATCTAAAGGGAGATTTAACTCACTTAGCTGAACAAACGCACAGCAGAGCAGATTGAAGGATACGTTTCTTCTCTGTTTTAGGCAGAGTTTTACTGCTATTTCGTTATATGCGGGAATAGTGCTGGAAATGCCTGTTTTGAGATCTCTCCACAGAAAGCGTTTCCAGACTTCCCCTTCAACACACGAGTTTAACTCTGTAAGTTGAATGCACACATTGAAGACCGTTCTGTTAGGTAGCTCCGTTTTGGTTTTAGAAGCAGACAGTTCTCCTTACAGCATATACTCCCATTCACTGAGAAATGTCCAAACGCAGCTCTTACCAGAAACGTGTTTCTAACTCCTGAATCTAAAGGGAGATTTAACTCACTTAGCTGAACAAACGCACAGCAGAGCAGATTGAAGGATACGTTTCTTCTGTGTTTTAGGCAGAGTTTTACTGCTATTTCGTTATATGCGGGAATAGTGCTGGAAATGCCTGTTTTGAGATCTCTCCACAGAAAGCGTTTCCAGACTTCCCCTTCAACACACGAGTTTAACTCTGTAAGTTGAATGCACACATTGAAGACCGTTCTGTTAGGTAGCTCCGTTTTGGTTTTAGAAGCAGACAGTTCTCCTTACAGCATATACTCCCATTCACTGAGAAATGTCCAAACGCAGCTCTTACCAGAAACGTGTTTCTAACTCCTGAATCTAAAGGGAGATTTAACTCACTTAGCTGAACAAACGCACAGCAGAGCAGATTGAAGGATACGTTTCTTCTGTGTTTTAGGCAGAGTTTTACTGCTATTTCATTATATGCGGGAATAGTGCTGGAAATGCCTGTTTTGAGATCTCTCCACAGAAAGCGTTTCCAGACTTCCCCTTCAACACACGAGTTTAACTCTGTAAGTTGAATGCACACATTGAAGACCGTTCTGTTAGGTAGCTCCGTTTTGGTTTTAGAAGCAGACAGTTCTCCTTACAGCATATACTCCCATTCACTGAGAAATGTCCAAACGCAGCTCTTACCAGAAACGTGTTTCTAACTCCTGAATCTAAAGGGAGATTTAACTCACTTAGCTGAACAAACGCACAGCAGAGCAGATTGAAGGATACGTTTCTTCTGTGTTTTAGGCAGAGTTTTACTGCTATTTCGTTATATGCGGGAATAGTGCTGGAAATGCCTGGAAATGCCTGTTTTGAGATCTCTCCACAGAAAGCGTTTCCAGACTTCCCCTTCAACACACGAGTTTAACTCTGTAAGTTGAATGCACACATTGAAGACCGTTCTGTTAGGTAGCTCCGTTTTGGTTTTAGAAGCAGACAGTTCTCCTTACAGCATATACTCCCATTCACTGAGAAATGTCCAAACGCAGCTCTTACCAGAAACGTGTTTCTAACTCCTGAATCTAAAGGGAGATTTAACTCACTTAGCTGAACAAACGCACAGCAGAGCAGATTGAAGGATACGTTTCTTCTGTGTTTTAGGCAGAGTTTTACTGCTATTTCGTTATATGCGGGAATAGTGCTGGAAATGCCTGTTTTGAGATCTCTCCACAGAAAGCGTTTCCAGACTTCCCCTTCAACACACGAGTTTAACTCTGTAAGTTGAATGCACACATTGAAGACCGTTCTGTTAGGTAGCTCCGTTTTGGTTTTAGAAGCAGACAGTTCTCCTTACAGCATATACTCCCATTCACTGAGAAATGTCCAAACGCAGCTCTTACCAGAAACGTGTTTCTAACTCCTGAATCTAAAGGGAGATTTAACTCACTTAGCTGAACAAACGCACAGCAGAGCAGATTGAAGGATACGTTTCTTCTGTGTTTTAGGCAGAGTTTTACTGCTATTTCGTTATATGCGGGAATAGTGCTGGAAATGCCTGTTTTGAGATCTCTCCACAGAAAGCGTTTCCAGACTTCCCCTTCAACACACGAGTTTAACTCTGTAAGTTGAATGCACACATTGAAGACCTTCTGTTAGGTAGCTCCGTTTTGGTTTTAGAAGCAGACAGTTCTCCTTACAGCATATACTCCCATTCACTGAGAAATGTCCAAACGCAGCTCTTACCAGAAACGTGTTTCTAACTCCTGAATCTAAAGGGAGATTTAACTCACTTAGCTGAACAAACGCACAGCAGAGCAGATTGAAGGATACGTTTCTTCTGTGTTTTAGGCAGAGTTTTACTGCTATTTCGTTATATGCGGGAATAGTGCTGGAAATGCCTGGAAATGCCTGTTTTGAGATCTCTCCACAGAAAGCGTTTCCAGACTTCCCCTTCAACACACGAGTTTAACTCTGTAAGTTGAATGCACACATTGAAGACCGTTCTGTTAGGTAGCTCCGTTTTGGTTTTAGAAGCAGACAGTTCTCCTTACAGCATATACTCCCATTCACTGAGAAATGTCCAAACGCAGCTCTTACCAGAAACGTGTTTCTAACTCCTGAATCTAAAGGGAGATTTAACTCACTTAGCTGAACAAACGCACAGCAGAGCAGATTGAAGGATACGTTTCTTCTGTGTTTTAGGCAGAGTTTTACTGCTATTTCGTTATATGCGGGAATAGTGCTGGAAATGCCTGGAAATGCCTGTTTTGAGATCTCTCCACAGAAAGCGTTTCCAGACTTCCCCTTCAACACACGAGTTTAACTCTGTAAGTTGAATGCACACATTGAAGACCGTTCTGTTAGGTAGCTCCGTTTTGGTTTTAGAAGCAGACAGTTCTCCTTACAGCATATACTCCCATTCACTGAGAAATGTCCAAACGCAGCTCTTACCAGAAACGTGTTTCTAACTCCTGAATCTAAAGGGAGATTTAACTCACTTAGCTGAACAAACGCACAGCAGAGCAGATTGAAGGATACGTTTCTTCTGTGTTTTAGGCAGAGTTTTACTGCTATTTCGTTATATGCGGGAATAGTGCTGGAAATGCCTGTTTTGAGATCTCTCCACAGAAAGCGTTTCCAGACTTCCCCTTCAACACACGAGTTTAACTCTGTAAGTTGAATGCACACATTGAAGACCGTTCTGTTAGGTAGCTCCGTTTTGGTTTTAGAAGCAGACAGTTCTCCTTACAGCATATACTCCCATTCACTGAGAAATGTCCAAACGCAGCTCTTACCAGAAACGTGTTTCTAACTCCTGAATCTAAAGGGAGATTTAACTCACTTAGCTGAACAAACGCACAGCAGAGCAGATTGAAGGATACGTTTCTTCTGTGTTTTAGGCAGAGTTTTACTGCTATTTCGTTATATGCGGGAATAGTGCTGGAAATGCCTGTTTTGAGATCTCTCCACAGAAAGCGTTTCCAGACTTCCCCTTCAACACACGAGTTTAACTCTGTAAGTTGAATGCACACATTGAAGACCTTCTGTTAGGTAGCTCCGTTTTGGTTTTAGAAGCAGACAGTTCTCCTTACAGCATATACTCCCATTCACTGAGAAATGTCCAAACGCAGCTCTTACCAGAAACGTGTTTCTAACTCCTGAATCTAAAGGGAGATTTAACTCACTTAGCTGAACAAACGCACAGCAGAGCAGATTGAAGGATACGTTTCTTCTGTGTTTTAGGCAGAGTTTTACTGCTATTTCGTTATATGCGGGAATAGTGCTGGAAATGCCTGGAAATGCCTGTTTTGAGATCTCTCCACAGAAAGCGTTTCCAGACTTCCCCTTCAACACACGAGTTTAACTCTGTAAGTTGAATGCACACATTGAAGACCGTTCTGTTAGGTAGCTCCGTTTTGGTTTTAGAAGCAGACAGTTCTCCTTACAGCATATACTCCCATTCACTGAGAAATGTCCAAACGCAGCTCTTACCAGAAACGTGTTTCTAACTCCTGAATCTAAAGGGAGATTTAACTCACTTAGCTGAACAAACGCACAGCAGAGCAGATTGAAGGATACGTTTCTTCTGTGTTTTAGGCAGAGTTTTACTGCTATTTCGTTATATGCGGGAATAGTGCTGGAAATGCCTGTTTTGAGATCTCTCCACAGAAAGCGTTTCCAGACTTCCCCTTCAACACACGAGTTTAACTCTGTAAGTTGAATGCACACATTGAAGACCGTTCTGTTAGGTAGCTCCGTTTTGGTTTTAGAAGCAGACAGTTCTCCTTACAGCATATAATCCCATTCACTGAGAAATGTCCAAACGCAGCTCTTACCAGAAACGTGTTTCTAACTCCTGAATCTAAAGGGAGATTTAACTCACTTAGCTGAACAAACGCACAGCAGAGCAGATTGAAGGATACGTTTCTTCTGTGTTTTAGGCAGAGTTTTACTGCTATTTCGTTATATGCGGGAATAGTGCTGGAAATGCCTGGAAATGCCTGTTTTGAGATCTCTCCACAGAAAGCGTTTCCAGACTTCCCCTTCAACACACGAGTTTAACTCTGTAAGTTGAATGCACACATTGAAGACCGTTCTGTTAGGTAGCTCCGTTTTGGTTTTAGAAGCAGACAGTTCTCCTTACAGCATATACTCCCATTCACTGAGAAATGTCCAAACGCAGCTCTTACCAGAAACGTGTTTCTAACTCCTGAATCTAAAGGGAGATTTAACTCACTTAGCTGAACAAACGCACAGCAGAGCAGATTGAAGGATACGTTTCTTCTGTGTTTTAGGCAGAGTTTTACTGCTATTTCGTTATATGCGGGAATAGTGCTGGAAATGCCTGGAAATGCCTGTTTTGAGATCTCTCCACAGAAAGCGTTTCCAGACTTCCCCTTCAACACACGAGTTTAACTCTGTAAGTTGAATGCACACATTGAAGACCGTTCTGTTAGGTAGCTCCGTTTTGGTTTTAGAAGCAGACAGTTCTCCTTACAGCATATACTCCCATTCACTGAGAAATGTCCAAACGCAGCTCTTACCAGAAACGTGTTTCTAACTCCTGAATCTAAAGGGAGATTTAACTCACTTAGCTGAACAAACGCACAGCAGAGCAGATTGAAGGATACGTTTCTTCTGTGTTTTAGGCAGAGTTTTACTGCTATTTCGTTATATGCGGGAATAGTGCTGGAAATGCCTGTTTTGAGATCTCTCCACAGAAAGCGTTTCCAGACTTCCCCTTCAACACACGAGTTTAACTCTGTAAGTTGAATGCACACGTTGAAGACCGTTCTGTTAGGTAGCTCCGTTTTGGTTTTAGAAGCAGACAGTTCTCCTTACAGCATATACTCCCACTCACTGAGAAATGTCCAAACGCAGCTCTTACCAGAAACGTGTTTCTAACTCCTGAATCTAAAGGGAGATTTAACTCACTTAGCTGAACAAACGAACAGCAGAGCAGATTGAAGGATACGTTTCTTCTGTGTTTTAGGCAGAGTTTTACTGCTATTTCGTTATATGCGGGAATAGTGCTGGAAATGCCTGGAAATGCCTGTTTTGAGATCTCTCCACAGAAAGCGTTTCCAGACTTCCCCTTCAACACACGAGTTTAACTCTGTAAGTTGAATGCACACATTGAAGACCGTTTTGTTAGGTAGCTCCGTTTTGGTTTTAGAAGCAGACAGTTCTCCTTACAGCATATACTCCCATTCACTGAGAAATGTCCAAACGCAGCTCTTACCAGAAACGTGTTTCTAACTCCTGAATCTAAAGGGAGATTTAACTCACTTAGCTGAACAAACGCACAGCAGAGCAGATTGAAGGATACGTTTCTTCTGTGTTTTAGGCAGAGTTTTACTGCTATTTCGTTATATGCGGGAATAGTGCTGGAAATGCCTGGAAATGCCTGTTTTGAGATCTCTCCACAGAAAGCGTTTCCAGACTTCCCCTTCAACACACGAGTTTAACTCTGTAAGTTGAATGCACACATTGAAGACCGTTCTGTTAGGTAGCTCCGTTTTGGTTTTAGAAGCAGACAGTTCTCCTTACAGCATATACTCCCATTCACTGAGAAATGTCCAAACGCAGCTCTTACCAGAAGCGTGTTTCTAACTCCTGAATCTAAAGGGAGATTTAACTCACTTAGCTGAACAAACGCACAGCAGAGCAGATTGAAGGATACGTTTCTTCTCTGTTTTAGGCAGAGTTTTACTGCTATTTCGTTATATGCGGGAATAGTGCTGGAAATGCCTGTTTTGAGATCTCTCCACAGAAAGCGTTTCCAGACTTCCCCTTCAACACACGAGTTTAACTCTGTAAGTTGAATGCACACATTGAAGACCTTCTGTTAGGTAGCTCCGTTTTGGTTTTAGAAGCAGACAGTTCTCCTTACAGCATATACTCCCATTCACTGAGAAATGTCCAAACGCAGCTCTTACCAGAAACGTGTTTCTAACTCCTGAATCTAAAGGGAGATTTAACTCACTTAGCTGAACAAACGCACAGCAGAGCAGATTGAAGGATACGTTTCTTCTGTGTTTTAGGCAGAGTTTTACTGCTATTTCGTTATATGCGGGAATAGTGCTGGAAATGCCTGGAAATGCCTGTTTTGAGATCTCTCCACAGAAAGCGTTTCCAGACTTCCCCTTCAACACACGAGTTTAACTCTGTAAGTTGAATGCACACATTGAAGACCGTTCTGTTAGGTAGCTCCGTTTTGGTTTTAGAAGCAGACAGTTCTCCTTACAGCATATACTCCCATTCACTGAGAAATGTCCAAACGCAGCTCTTACCAGAAACGTGTTTCTAACTCCTGAATCTAAAGGGAGATTTAACAAACTTAGCTGAACAAACGCACAGCAGAGAAGATTGAAGGATACGTTTCTTCTGTGTTTTAGGCAGAGTTTTACTGCTATTTCGTTATATGCGGGAATAGTGCTGGAAATGCCTGTTTTGAGATCTCTCCACAGAAAGCGTTTCCAGACTTCCCCTTCAACACACGAGTTTAACTCTGTAAGTTGAATGCACACATTGAAGACCGTTCTGTTAGGTAGCTCCGTTTTGGTTTTAGAAGCAGACAGTTCTCCTTACAGCATATAATCCCATTCACTGAGAAATGTCCAAACGCAGCTCTTACCAGAAACGTGTTTCTAACTCCTGAATCTAAAGGGAGATTTAACTCACTTAGCTGAACAAACGCACAGCAGAGCAGATTGAAGGATACGTTTCTTCTGTGTTTTAGGCAGAGTTTTACTGCTATTTCGTTATATGCGGGAATAGTGCTGGAAATGCCTGGAAATGCCTGTTTTGAGATCTCTCCACAGAAAGCGTTTCCAGACTTCCCCTTCAACACACGAGTTTAACTCTGTAAGTTGAATGCACACATTGAAGACCGTTCTGTTAGGTAGCTCCGTTTTGGTTTTAGAAGCAGACAGTTCTCCTTACAGCATATACTCCCATTCACTGAGAAATGTCCAAACGCAGCTCTTACCAGAAACGTGTTTCTAACTCCTGAATCTAAAGGGAGATTTAACTCACTTAGCTGAACAAACGCACAGCAGAGCAGATTGAAGGATACGTTTCTTCTGTGTTTTAGGCAGAGTTTTACTGCTATTTCGTTATATGCGGGAATAGTGCTGGAAATGCCTGGAAATGCCTGTTTTGAGATCTCTCCACAGAAAGCGTTTCCAGACTTCCCCTTCAACACACGAGTTTAACTCTGTAAGTTGAATGCACACATTGAAGACCGTTCTGTTAGGTAGCTCCGTTTTGGTTTTAGAAGCAGACAGTTCTCCTTACAGCATATACTCCCATTCACTGAGAAATGTCCAAACGCAGCTCTTACCAGAAACGTGTTTCTAACTCCTGAATCTAAAGGGAGATTTAACTCACTTAGCTGAACAAACGCACAGCAGAGCAGATTGAAGGATACGTTTCTTCTGTGTTTTAGGCAGAGTTTTACTGCTATTTCGTTATATGCGGGAATAGTGCTGGAAATGCCTGTTTTGAGATCTCTCCACAGAAAGCGTTTCCAGACTTCCCCTTCAACACACGAGTTTAACTCTGTAAGTTGAATGCACACGTTGAAGACCGTTCTGTTAGGTAGCTCCGTTTTGGTTTTAGAAGCAGACAGTTCTCCTTACAGCATATACTCCCACTCACTGAGAAATGTCCAAACGCAGCTCTTACCAGAAACGTGTTTCTAACTCCTGAATCTAAAGGGAGATTTAACTCACTTAGCTGAACAAACGAACAGCAGAGCAGATTGAAGGATACGTTTCTTCTGTGTTTTAGGCAGAGTTTTACTGCTATTTCGTTATATGCGGGAATAGTGCTGGAAATGCCTGGAAATGCCTGTTTTGAGATCTCTCCACAGAAAGCGTTTCCAGACTTCCCCTTCAACACACGAGTTTAACTCTGTAAGTTGAATGCACACATTGAAGACCGTTTTGTTAGGTAGCTCCGTTTTGGTTTTAGAAGCAGACAGTTCTCCTTACAGCATATACTCCCATTCACTGAGAAATGTCCAAACGCAGCTCTTACCAGAAACGTGTTTCTAACTCCTGAATCTAAAGGGAGATTTAACTCACTTAGCTGAACAAACGCACAGCAGAGCAGATTGAAGGATACGTTTCTTCTGTGTTTTAGGCAGAGTTTTACTGCTATTTCGTTATATGCGGGAATAGTGCTGGAAATGCCTGGAAATGCCTGTTTTGAGATCTCTCCACAGAAAGCGTTTCCAGACTTCCCCTTCAACACACGAGTTTAACTCTGTAAGTTGAATGCACACATTGAAGACCGTTCTGTTAGGTAGCTCCGTTTTGGTTTTAGAAGCAGACAGTTCTCCTTACAGCATATACTCCCATTCACTGAGAAATGTCCAAACGCAGCTCTTACCAGAAGCGTGTTTCTAACTCCTGAATCTAAAGGGAGATTTAACTCACTTAGCTGAACAAACGCACAGCAGAGCAGATTGAAGGATACGTTTCTTCTCTGTTTTAGGCAGAGTTTTACTGCTATTTCGTTATATGCGGGAATAGTGCTGGAAATGCCTGTTTTGAGATCTCTCCACAGAAAGCGTTTCCAGACTTCCCCTTCAACACACGAGTTTAACTCTGTAAGTTGAATGCACACATTGAAGACCGTTCTGTTAGGTAGCTCCGTTTTGGTTTTAGAAGCAGACAGTTCTCCTTACAGCATATACTCCCATTCACTGAGAAATGTCCAAACGCAGCTCTTACCAGAAACGTGTTTCTAACTCCTGAATCTAAAGGGAGATTTAACTCACTTAGCTGAACAAACGCACAGCAGAGCAGATTGAAGGATACGTTTCTTCTGTGTTTTAGGCAGAGTTTTACTGCTATTTCGTTATATGCGGGAATAGTGCTGGAAATGCCTGTTTTGAGATCTCTCCACAGAAAGCGTTTCCAGACTTCCCCTTCAACACACGAGTTTAACTCTGTAAGTTGAATGCACACATTGAAGACCGTTCTGTTAGGTAGCTCCGTTTTGGTTTTAGAAGCAGACAGTTCTCCTTACAGCATATACTCCCATTCACTGAGAAATGTCCAAACGCAGCTCTTACCAGAAACGTGTTTCTAACTCCTGAATCTAAAGGGAGATTTAACTCACTTAGCTGAACAAACGCACAGCAGAGCAGATTGAAGGATACGTTTCTTCTGTGTTTTAGGCAGAGTTTTACTGCTATTTCATTATATGCGGGAATAGTGCTGGAAATGCCTGTTTTGAGATCTCTCCACAGAAAGCGTTTCCAGACTTCCCCTTCAACACACGAGTTTAACTCTGTAAGTTGAATGCACACATTGAAGACCGTTCTGTTAGGTAGCTCCGTTTTGGTTTTAGAAGCAGACAGTTCTCCTTACAGCATATACTCCCATTCACTGAGAAATGTCCAAACGCAGCTCTTACCAGAAACGTGTTTCTAACTCCTGAATCTAAAGGGAGATTTAACTCACTTAGCTGAACAAACGCACAGCAGAGCAGATTGAAGGATACGTTTCTTCTGTGTTTTAGGCAGAGTTTTACTGCTATTTCGTTATATTCGGGAATAGTGCTGGAAATGCCTGGAAATGCCTGTTTTGAGATCTCTCCACAGAAAGCGTTTCCAGACTTCCCCTTCAACACACGAGTTTAACTCTGTAAGTTGAATGCACACATTGAAGACCGTTCTGTTAGGTAGCTCCGTTTTGGTTTTAGAAGCAGACAGTTCTCCTTACAGCATATACTCCCATTCACTGAGAAATGTCCAAACGCAGCTCTTACCAGAAACGTGTTTCTAACTCCTGAATCTAAAGGGAGATTTAACTCACTTAGCTGAACAAACGCACAGCAGAGCAGATTGAAGGATACGTTTCTTCTGTGTTTTAGGCAGAGTTTTACTGCTATTTCGTTATATGCGGGAATAGTGCTGGAAATGCCTGTTTTGAGATCTCTCCACAGAAAGCGTTTCCAGACTTCCCCTTCAACACACGAGTTTAACTCTGTAAGTTGAATGCACACATTGAAGACCGTTCTGTTAGGTAGCTCCGTTTTGGTTTTAGAAGCAGACAGTTCTCCTTACAGCATATACTCCCATTCACTGAGAAATGTCCAAACGCAGCTCTTACCAGAAACGTGTTTCTAACTCCTGAATCTAAAGGGAGATTTAACTCACTTAGCTGAACAAACGCACAGCAGAGCAGATTGAAGGATACGTTTCTTCTGTGTTTTAGGCAGAGTTTTACTGCTATTTCGTTATATGCGGGAATAGTGCTGGAAATGCCTGGAAATGCCTGTTTTGAGATCTCTCCACAGAAAGCGTTTCCAGACTTCCCCTTCAACACACGAGTTTAACTCTGTAAGTTGAATGCACACATTGAAGACCGTTCTGTTAGGTAGCTCCGTTTTGGTTTTAGAAGCAGACAGTTCTCCTTACAGCATATACTCCCATTCACTGAGAAATGTCCAAACGCAGCTCTTACCAGAAACGTGTTTCTAACTCCTGAATCTAAAGGGAGATTTAACTCACTTAGCTGAACAAACGCACAGCAGAGCAGATTGAAGGATACGTTTCTTCTGTGTTTTAGGCAGAGTTTTACTGCTATTTCGTTATATGCGGGAATAGTGCTGGAAATGCCTGGAAATGCCTGTTTTGAGATCTCTCCACAGAAAGCGTTTCCAGACTTCCCCTTCAACACACGAGTTTAACTCTGTAAGTTGAATGCACACATTGAAGACCGTTCTGTTAGGTAGCTCCGTTTTGGTTTTAGAAGCAGACAGTTCTCCTTACAGCATATACTCCCATTCACTGAGAAATGTCCAAACGCAGCTCTTACCAGAAACGTGTTTCTAACTCCTGAATCTAAAGGGAGATTTAACTCACTTAGCTGAACAAACGCACAGCAGAGCAGATTGAAGGATACGTTTCTTCTGTGTTTTAGGCAGAGTTTTACTGCTATTTCGTTATATGCGGGAATAGTGCTGGAAATGCCTGTTTTGAGATCTCTCCACAGAAAGCGTTTCCAGACTTCCCCTTCAACACACGAGTTTAACTCTGTAAGTTGAATGCACACATTGAAGACCGTTCTGTTAGGTAGCTCCGTTTTGGTTTTAGAAGCAGACAGTTCTCCTTACAGCATATACTCCCATTCACTGAGAAATGTCCAAACGCAGCTCTTACCAGAAACGTGTTTCTAACTCCTGAATCTAAAGGGAGATTTAACTCACTTAGCTGAACAAACGCACAGCAGAGCAGATTGAAGGATACGTTTCTTCTGTGTTTTAGGCAGAGTTTTACTGCTATTTCGTTATATGCGGGAATAGTGCTGGAAATGCCTGTTTTGAGATCTCTCCACAGAAAGCGTTTCCAGACTTCCCCTTCAACACACGAGTTTAACTCTGTAAGTTGAATGCACACATTGAAGACCGTTCTGTTAGGTAGCTCCGTTTTGGTTTTAGAAGCAGACAGTTCTCCTTACAGCATATACTCCCATTCACTGAGAAATGTCCAAACGCAGCTCTTACCAGAAACGTGTTTCTAACTCCTGAATCTAAAGGGAGATTTAACTCACTTAGCTGAACAAACGCACAGCAGAGCAGATTGAAGGATACGTTTCTTCTGTGTTTTAGGCAGAGTTTTACTGCTATTTCGTTATATGCGGGAATAGTGCTGGAAATGCCTGGAAATGCCTGTTTTGAGATCTCTCCACAGAAAGCGTTTCCAGACTTCCCCTTCAACACACGAGTTTAACGCTGTAAGTTGAATGCACACATTGAAGACCGTTCTGTTAGGTAGCTCCGTTTTGGTTTTAGAAGCAGACAGTTCTCCTTACAGCATATACTCCCATTCACTGAGAAATGTCCAAACGCAGCTCTTACCAGAAACGTGTTTCTAACTCCTGAATCTAAAGGGAGATTTAACTCACTTAGCTGAACAAACGCACAGCAGAGCAGATTGAAGGATACGTTTCTTCTGTGTTTTAGGCAGAGTTTTACTGCTATTTCATTATATGCGGGAATAGTGCTGGAAATGCCTGTTTTGAGATCTCTCCACAGAAAGCGTTTCCAGACTTCCCCTTCAACACACGAGTTTAACTCTGTAAGTTGAATGCACACATTGAAGACCGTTCTGTTAGGTAGCTCCGTTTTGGTTTTAGAAGCAGACAGTTCTCCTTACAGCATATACTCCCATTCACTGAGAAATGTCCAAACGCAGCTCTTACCAGAAACGTGTTTCTAACTCCTGAATCTAAAGGGAGATTTAACTCACTTAGCTGAACAAACGCACAGCAGAGCAGATTGAAGGATACGTTTCTTCTGTGTTTTAGGCAGAGTTTTACTGCTATTTCGTTATATGCGGGAATAGTGCTGGAAATGCCTGGAAATGCCTTTTTGAGATCTCTCCACAGAAAGCGTTTCCAGACTTCCCCTTCAACACACGAGTTTAACTCTGTAAGTTGAATGCACACATTGAAGACCGTTCTGTTAGGTAGCTCCGTTTTGGTTTTAGAAGCAGACAGTTCTCCTTACAGCATATACTCCCATTCACTGAGAAATGTCCAAACGCAGCTCTTACCAGAAACGTGTTTCTAACTCCTGAATCTAAAGGGAGATTTAACTCACTTAGCTGAACAAACGCACAGCAGAGCAGATTGAAGGATACGTTTCTTCTGTGTTTTAGGCAGAGTTTTACTGCTATTTCGTTATATGCGGGAATAGTGCTGGAAATGCCTGGAAATGCCTGTTTTGAGATCTCTCCACAGAAAGCGTTTCCAGACTTCCCCTTCAACACACGAGTTTAACTCTGTAAGTTGAATGCACACATTGAAGACCGTTCTGTTAGGTAGCTCCGTTTTGGTTTTAGAAGCAGACAGTTCTCCTTACAGCATATACTCCCATTCACTGAGAAATGTCCAAACGCAGCTCTTACCAGAAACGTGTTTCTAACTCCTGAATCTAAAGGGAGATTTAACTCACTTAGCTGAACAAACGCACAGCAGAGCAGATTGAAGGATACGTTTCTTCTGTGTTTTAGGCAGAGTTTTACTGCTATTTCGTTATATGCGGGAATAGTGCTGGAAATGCCTGTTTTGAGATCTCTCCACAGAAAGCGTTTCCAGACTTCCCCTTCAACACACGAGTTTAACTCTGTAAGTTGAATGCACACATTGAAGACCGTTCTGTTAGGTAGCTCCGTTTTGGTTTTAGAAGCAGACAGTTCTCCTTACAGCATATACTCCCATTCACTGAGAAATGTCCAAACGCAGCTCTTACCAGAAACGTGTTTCTAACTCCTGAATCTAAAGGGAGATTTAACTCACTTAGCTGAACAAACGCACAGCAGAGCAGATTGAAGGATACGTTTCTTCTGTGTTTTAGGCAGAGTTTTACTGCTATTTCGTTATATTCGGGAATAGTGCTGGAAATGCCTGGAAATGCCTGTTTTGAGATCTCTCCACAGAAAGCGTTTCCAGACTTCCCCTTCAACACACGAGTTTAACTCTGTAAGTTGAATGCACACATTGAAGACCGTTCTGTTAGGTAGCTCCGTTTTGGTTTTAGAAGCAGACAGTTCTCCTTACAGCATATACTCCCATTCACTGAGAAATGTCCAAACGCAGCTCTTACCAGAAACGTGTTTCTAACTCCTGAATCTAAAGGGAGATTTAACTCACTTAGCTGAACAAACGCACAGCAGAGCAGATTGAAGGATACGTTTCTTCTGTGTTTTAGGCAGAGTTTTACTGCTATTTCGTTATATGCGGGAATAGTGCTGGAAATGCCTGTTTTGAGATCTCTCCACAGAAAGCGTTTCCAGACTTCCCCTTCAACACACGAGTTTAACTCTGTAAGTTGAATGCACACATTGAAGACCGTTCTGTTAGGTAGCTCCGTTTTGGTTTTAGAAGCAGACAGTTCTCCTTACAGCATATACTCCCATTCACTGAGAAATGTCCAAACGCAGCTCTTACCAGAAACGTGTTTCTAACTCCTGAATCTAAAGGGAGATTTAACTCACTTAGCTGAACAAACGCACAGCAGAGCAGATTGAAGGATACGTTTCTTCTGTGTTTTAGGCAGAGTTTTACTGCTATTTCGTTATATGCGGGAATAGTGCTGGAAATGCCTGGAAATGCCTGTTTTGAGATCTCTCCACAGAAAGCGTTTCCAGACTTCCCCTTCAACACACGAGTTTAACTCTGTAAGTTGAATGCACACATTGAAGACCGTTCTGTTAGGTAGCTCCGTTTTGGTTTTAGAAGCAGACAGTTCTCCTTACAGCATATACTCCCATTCACTGAGAAATGTCCAAACGCAGCTCTTACCAGAAACGTGTTTCTAACTCCTGAATCTAAAGGGAGATTTAACTCACTTAGCTGAACAAACGCACAGCAGAGCAGATTGAAGGATACGTTTCTTCTGTGTTTTAGGCAGAGTTTTACTGCTATTTCGTTATATGCGGGAATAGTGCTGGAAATGCCTGGAAATGCCTGTTTTGAGATCTCTCCACAGAAAGCGTTTCCAGACTTCCCCTTCAACACACGAGTTTAACTCTGTAAGTTGAATGCACACATTGAAGACCGTTCTGTTAGGTAGCTCCGTTTTGGTTTTAGAAGCAGACAGTTCTCCTTACAGCATATACTCCCATTCACTGAGAAATGTCCAAACGCAGCTCTTACCAGAAACGTGTTTCTAACTCCTGAATCTAAAGGGAGATTTAACTCACTTAGCTGAACAAACGCACAGCAGAGCAGATTGAAGGATACGTTTCTTCTGTGTTTTAGGCAGAGTTTTACTGCTATTTCGTTATATGCGGGAATAGTGCTGGAAATGCCTGTTTTGAGATCTCTCCACAGAAAGCGTTTCCAGACTTCCCCTTCAACACACGAGTTTAACTCTGTAAGTTGAATGCACACATTGAAGACCGTTCTGTTAGGTAGCTCCGTTTTGGTTTTAGAAGCAGACAGTTCTCCTTACAGCATATACTCCCATTCACTGAGAAATGTCCAAACGCAGCTCTTACCAGAAACGTGTTTCTAACTCCTGAATCTAAAGGGAGATTTAACTCACTTAGCTGAACAAACGCACAGCAGAGCAGATTGAAGGATACGTTTCTTCTGTGTTTTAGGCAGAGTTTTACTGCTATTTCGTTATATGCGGGAATAGTGCTGGAAATGCCTGTTTTGAGATCTCTCCACAGAAAGCGTTTCCAGACTTCCCCTTCAACACACGAGTTTAACTCTGTAAGTTGAATGCACACATTGAAGACCTTCTGTTAGGTAGCTCCGTTTTGGTTTTAGAAGCAGACAGTTCTCCTTACAGCATATACTCCCATTCACTGAGAAATGTCCAAACGCAGCTCTTACCAGAAACGTGTTTCTAACTCCTGAATCTAAAGGGAGATTTAACTCACTTAGCTGAACAAACGCACAGCAGAGCAGATTGAAGGATACGTTTCTTCTGTGTTTTAGGCAGAGTTTTACTGCTATTTCGTTATATGCGGGAATAGTGCTGGAAATGCCTGGAAATGCCTGTTTTGAGATCTCTCCACAGAAAGCGTTTCCAGACTTCCCCTTCAACACACGAGTTTAACTCTGTAAGTTGAATGCACACATTGAAGACCGTTCTGTTAGGTAGCTCCGTTTTGGTTTTAGAAGCAGACAGTTCTCCTTACATCATATACTCCCATTCACTGAGAAATGTCCAAACGCAGCTCTTACCAGAAACGTGTTTCTAACTCCTGAATCTAAAGGGAGATTTAACTCACTTAGCTGAACAAACGCACAGCAGAGCAGATTGAAGGATACGTTTCTTCTGTGTTTTAGGCAGAGTTTTACTGCTATTTCGTTATATGCGGGAATAGTGCTGGAAATGCCTGTTTTGAGATCTCTCCACAGAAAGCGTTTCCAGACTTCCCCTTCAACACACGAGTTTAACTCTGTAAGTTGAATGCACACATTGAAGACCGTTCTGTTAGGTAGCTCCGTTTTGGTTTTAGAAGCAGACAGTTCTCCTTACAGCATATACTCCCATTCACTTAGAAATGTGCAAACGCAGCTCTTACCAGAAACGTGTTTCTAACTCCTGAATCTAAAGGGAGATTTAACTCACATAGCTGAACAATCGCACAGCAGAGCAGATTGAAGGATACGTTTCTTCTGTGTTTTAGGCAGAGTTTTACTGCTATTTCGTTATATGTGGGAATAGTGCTGGAAATGCCTGGAAATGCCTGTTTTGAGATCTCTCCACAGAAATCGTTTCCAGACTTCCCCTTCAACACACGAGTTTAACTCTGTAAGTTGAATGCACACATTGAAGACCGTTCTGTTAGGTAGCTCCGTTTTGGTTTTAGAAGCAGACACTTCTCCTTACAGCATATACTCCCATTCACTGAGAAATGTCCAAACGCAGCTCTTACCAGAAACGTGTTTCTAACTCCTGAATCTAAAGGGAGATTTAACTCACTTAGCTGAACAAACGCACAGCAGAGCAGATTGAAGGATACGTTTCTTCTGTGTTTTAGGCAGAGTTTTACTGCTATTTCGTTATATGCGGGAATAGTGCTGGAAATGCCTGGAAATGCCTGTTTTGAGATCTCTCCACAGAAAGCGTTTCCAGACTTCCCCTTCAACACACGAGTTTAACTCTGTAAGTTGAATGCACACATTGAAGACCGTTCTGTTAGGTAGCTCCGTTTTGGTTTTAGAAGCAGACAGTTCTCCTTACAGCATATACTCCCATTCACTGAGAAATGTCCAAACGCAGCTCTTACCAGAAACGTGTTTCTAACTCCTGAATCTAAAGGGAGATTTAACTCACTTAGCTGAACAAACGCACAGCAGAGCAGATTGAAAGATACGTTTCTTCTGTGTTTTAGGCAGAGTTTTACTGCTATTTCGTTATATGCGGGAATAGTGCTGGAAATGCCTGGAAATGCCTGTTTTGAGATCTCTCCACAGAAAGCGTTTCCAGACTTCCCCTTCAACACACGAGTTTAACTCTGTAAGTTGAATGCACACATTGAAGACCGTTCTGTTAGGTAGCTCCGTTTTGGTTTTAGAAGCAGACAGTTCTCCTTACAGCATATACTCCCATTCACTGAGAAATGTCCAAACGCAGCTCTTACCAGAAACGTGTTTCTAACTCCTGAATCTAAAGGGAGATTTAACTCACTTAGCTGAACAAACGCACAGCAGAGCAGATTGAAGGATACGTTTCTTCTGTGTTTTAGGCAGAGTTTTACTGCTATTTCGTTATATGCGGGAATAGTGCTGGAAATGCCTGGAAATGCCTGTTTTGAGATCTCTCCACAGAAAGCGTTTCCAGACTTCCCCTTCAACACACGAGTTTAACTCTGTAAGTTGAATGCACACATTGAAGACCGTTCTGTTAGGTAGCTCCGTTTTGGTTTTAGAAGCAGACAGTTCTCCTTACATCATATACTCCCATTCACTGAGAAATGTCCAAACGCAGCTCTTACCAGAAACGTGTTTCTAACTCCTGAATCTAAAGGGAGATTTAACTCACTTAGCTGAACAAACGCACAGCAGAGCAGATTGAAGGATACGTTTCTTCTGTGTTTTAGGCAGAGTTTTACTGCTATTTCGTTATATGCGGGAATAGTGCTGGAAATGCCTGTTTTGAGATCTCTCCACAGAAAGCGTTTCCAGACGTCCCCTTCAACACACGAGTTTAACTCTGTAAGTTGAATGCACACATTGAAGACCGTTCTGTTAGGTAGCTCCGTTTTGGTTTTAGAAGCAGACAGTTCTCCTTACAGCATATACTCCCATTCACTTAGAAATGTGCAAACGCAGCTCTTACCAGAAACGTGTTTCTAACTCCTGAATCTAAAGGGAGATTTAACTCACATAGCTGAACAATCGCACAGCAGAGCAGATTGAAGGATACGTTTCTTCTGTGTTTTAGGCAGAGTTTTACTGCTATTTCGTTATATGTGGGAATAGTGCTGGAAATGCCTGGAAATGCCTGTTTTGAGATCTCTCCACAGAAATCGTTTCCAGACTTCCCCTTCAACACACGAGTTTAACTCTGTAAGTTGAATGCACACATTGAAGACCGTTCTGTTAGGTAGCTCCGTTTTGGTTTTAGAAGCAGACAGTTCTCCTTACAGCATATACTCCCATTCACTGAGAAATGTCCAAACGCAGCTCTTACCAGAAACGTGTTTCTAACTCCTGAATCTAAAGGGAGATTTAACTCACTTAGCTGAACAAACGCACAGCAGAGCAGATTGAAGGATACGTTTCTTCTGTGTTTTAGGCAGAGTTTTACTGCTATTTCGTTATATGCGGGAATAGTGCTGGAAATGCCTGGAAATGCCTGTTTTGAGATCTCTCCACAGAAAGCGTTTCCAGACTTCCCCTTCAACACACGAGTTTAACTCTGTAAGTTGAATGCACACATTGAAGACCGTTCTGTTAGGTAGCTCCGTTTTGGTTTTAGAAGCAGACAGTTCTCCTTACAGCATATACTCCCATTCACTGAGAAATGTCCAAACGCAGCTCTTACCAGAAACGTGTTTCTAACTCCTGAATCTAAAGGGAGATTTAACTCACTTAGCTGAACAAACGCACAGCAGAGCAGATTGAAAGATACGTTTCTTCTGTGTTTTAGGCAGAGTTTTACTGCTATTTCGTTATATGCGGGAATAGTGCTGGAAATGCCTGGAAATGCCTGTTTTGAGATCTCTCCACAGAAAGCGTTTCCAGACTTCCCCTTCAACACACGAGTTTAACTCTGTAAGTTGAATGCACACATTGAAGACCGTTCTGTTAGGTAGCTCCGTTTTGGTTTTAGAAGCAGACAGTTCTCCTTACAGCATATACTCCCATTCACTGAGAAATGTCCAAACGCAGCTCTTACCAGAAACGTGTTTCTAACTCCTGAATCTAAAGGGAGATTTAACTCACTTAGCTGAACAAACGCACAGCAGAGCAGATTGAAGGATACGTTTCTTCTGTGTTTTAGGCAGAGTTTTACTGCTATTTCGTTATATGCGGGAATAGTGCTGGAAATGCCTGTTTTGAGATCTCTCCACAGAAAGCGTTTCCAGACTTCCCCTTCAACACACGAGTTTAACTCTGTAAGTTGAATGCACACATTGAAGACCGTTCTGTTAGGTAGCTCCGTTTTGGTTTTAGAAGCAGACAGTTCTCCTTACAGCATATACTCCCATTCACTGAGAAATGTCCAAACGCAGCTCTTACCAGAAACGTGTTTCTAACTCCTGAATCTAAAGGGAGATTTAACTCACTTAGCTGAACAAACGCACAGCAGAGCAGATTGAAGGATACGTTTCTTCTGTGTTTTAGGCAGAGTTTTACTGCTATTTCGTTATATGCGGGAATAGTGCTGGAAATGCCTGTTTTGAGATCTCTCCACAGAAAGCGTTTCCAGACTTCCCCTTCAACACACGAGTTTAACTCTGTAAGTTGAATGCACACATTGAAGACCGTTCTGTTAGGTAGCTCCGTTTTGGTTTTAGAAGCAGACAGTTCTCCTTACAGCATATACTCCCATTCACTGAGAAATGTCCAAACGCAGCTCTTACCAGAAACGTGTTTCTAACTCCTGAATCTAAAGGGAGATTTAACTCACTTAGCTGAACAAACGAACAGCAGAGCAGATTGAAGGATACGTTTCTTCTGTGTTTTAGGCAGAGTTTTACTGCTATTTCGTTATATGCGGGAATAGTGCTGGAAATGCCTGGAAGTGCCTGTTTTGAGATCTCTCCACAGAAAGCGTTTCCAGACTTCCCCTTCAACACACGAGTTTAACTCTGTAAGTTGAATGCACACATTGAAGACCGTTCTGTTAGGTAGCTCCGTTTTGGTTTTAGAAGCAGACAGTTCTCCTTACAGCATATACTCCCATTCACTGAGAAATGTCCAAACGCAGCTCTTACCAGAAACGTGTTTCTAACTCCTGAATCTAAAGGGAGATTTAACTCACTTAGCTGAACAAACGCACAGCAGAGCAGATTGAAGGATACGTTTCTTCTGTGTTTTAGGCAGAGTTTTACTGCTATTTCGTTATATGCGGGAATAGTGTTGGAAATGCCTGGAAATGCCTGTTTTGAGATCTCTCCACAGAAAGCGTTTCCAGACTTCCCCTTCAACACACGAGTTTAACTCTGTAAGTTGAATGCACACATTGAAGACCGTTCTGTTAGGTAGCTCCGTTTTGGTTTTAGAAGCAGACAGTTCTCCTTACAGCATATACTCCCATTCACTGAGAAATGTCCAAACGCAGCTCTTACCAGAAACGTGTTTCTAACTCCTGAATCTAAAGGGAGATTTAACTCACTTAGCTGAACAAACGCACAGCAGAGCAGATTGAAGGATACGTTTCTTCTGTGTTTTAGGCAGAGTTTTACTGCTATTTCGTTATATGCGGGAATAGTGCTGGAAATGCCTGGAAGTGCCTGTTTTGAGATCTCTCCACAGAAAGCGTTTCCAGACTTCCCCTTCAACACACGAGTTTAACTCTGTAAGTTGAATGCACACATTGAAGACCGTTCTGTTAGGTAGCTCCGTTTTGGTTTTAGAAGCAGACAGTTCTCCTTACAGCATATACTCCCATTCACTGAGAAATGTCCAAACGCAGCTCTTACCAGAAACGTGTTTCTAACTCCTGAATCTAAAGGGAGATTTAACTCACTTAGCTGAACAAACGCACAGCAGAGCAGATTGAAGGATACGTTTCTTCTGTGTTTTAGGCAGAGTTTTACTGCTATTTCGTTATATGCGGGAATAGTGCTGGAAATGCCTGTTTTGAGATCTCTCCACAGAAAGCGTTTCCAGACTTCCCCTTCAACACACGAGTTTAACTCTGTAAGTTGAATGCACACATTGAAGACCGTTCTGTTAGGTAGCTCCGTTTTGGTTTTAGAAGCAGACAGTTCTCCTTACAGCATATACTCCCATTCACTGAGAAATGTCCAAACGCAGCTATTACCAGAAACGTGTTTCTAACTCCTGAATCTAAAGGGAGATTTAACTCACTTAGCTGAACAAACGCACAGCAGAGCAGATTGAAGGATACGTTTCTTCTGTGTTTTAGGCAGAGTTTTACTGCTATTTCGTTATATGCGGGAATAGTGCTGGAAATGCCTGTTTTGAGATCTCTCCACAGAAAGCGTTTCCAGACTTCCCCTTCAACACACGAGTTTAACTCTGTAAGTTGAATGCACACGTTGAAGACCGTTCTGTTAGGTAGCTCCGTTTTGGTTTTAGAAGCAGACAGTTCTCCTTACAGCATATACTCCCATTCACTGAGAAATGTCCAAACGCAGCTCTTACCAGAAACGTGTTTCTAACTCCTGAATCTAAAGGGAGATTTAACTCACTTAGCTGAACAAACGCACAGCAGAGCAGATTGAAGGATACGTTTCTTCTGTGTTTTAGGCAGAGTTTTACTGCTATTTCGTTATATGCGGGAATAGTGCTGGAAATGCCTGTTTTGAGATCTCTCCACAGAAAGCGTTTCCAGACTTCCCCTTCAACACACGAGTTTAACTCTGTAAGTTGAATGCACACATTGAAGACCGTTCTGTTAGGTAGCTCCGTTTTGGTTTTAGAAGCAGACAGTTCTCCTTACAGCATATACTCCCATTCACTGAGAAATGTCCAAACGCAGCTCTTACCAGAAACGTGTTTCTAACTCCTGAATCTAAAGGGAGATTTAACTCACTTAGCTGAACAAACGCACAGCAGAGCAGATTGAAGGATACGTTTCTTCTGTGTTTTAGGCAGAGTTTTACTGCTATTTCGTTATATGCGGGAATAGTGCTGGAAATGCCTGTTTTGAGATCTCTCCACAGAAAGCGGTTCCAGACTTCCCCTTCAACACACGAGTTTAACTCTGTAAGTTGAATGCACACATTGAAGACCGTTCTGTTAGGTAGCTCCGTTTTGGTTTTAGAAGCAGACACTTCTCCTTACAGCATATACTCCCATTCACTGAGAAATGTCCAAACGCAGCTCTTACCAGAAACGTGTTTCTAACTCCTGAATCTAAAGGGAGATTTAACTCACTTAGCTGAACAAACGCACAGCAGAGCAGATTGAAGGATACGTTTCTTCTGTGTTTTAGGCAGAGTTTTACTGCTATTTCATTATATGCGGGAATGGTGCTGGAAATGCCTGTTTTGAGATCTCTCCACAGAAAGCGTTTCCAGACTTCCCCTTCAACACACCAGTTTAACTCTGTAAGTTGAATGCACACATTGAAGACCGTTCTGTTAGGTAGCTCCGTTTTGGTTTTAGAAGCAGACAGTTCTCCTTACAGCATATACTCCCATTCACTGAGAAATGTCCAAACGCAGCTCTTACCAGAAACGTGTTTCTAACTCCTGAATCTAAAGGGAGATTTAACTCACTTAGCTGAACAAACGCACAGCAGAGCAGATTGAAGGATACGTTTCTTCTGTGTTTTAGGCAGAGTTTTACTGCTATTTCGTTATATGCGGGAATAGTGCTGGAAATGCCTGGAAATGCCTTTTTGAGATCTCTCCACAGAAAGCGTTTCCAGACTTCCCCTTCAACACACGAGTTTAACTCTGTAAGTTGAATGCACACATTGAAGACCGTTCTGTTAGGTAGCTCCGTTTTGGTTTTAGAAGCAGACAGTTCTCCTTACAGCATATACTCCCATTCACTGAGAAATGTCCAAACGCAGCTCTTACCAGAAACGTGTTTCTAACTCCTGAATCTAAAGGGAGATTTAACTCACTTAGCTGAACAAACGCACAGCAGAGCAGATTGAAGGATACGTTTCTTCTGTGTTTTAGGCAGAGTTTTACTGCTATTTCGTTATATGCGGGAATAGTGCTGGAAATGCCTGGAAATGCCTGTTTTGAGATCTCTCCACAGAAAGCGTTTCCAGACTTCCCCTTCAACACACGAGTTTAACTCTGTAAGTTGAATGCACACATTGAAGACCGTTCTGTTAGGTAGCTCCGTTTTGGTTTTAGAAGCAGACAGTTCTCCTTACAGCATATACTCCCATTCACTGAGAAATGTCCAAACGCAGCTCTTACCAGAAACGTGTTTCTAACTCCTGAATCTAAAGGGAGATTTAACTCACTTAGCTGAACAAACGCACAGCAGAGCAGATTGAAGGATACGTTTCTTCTGTGTTTTAGGCAGAGTTTTACTGCTATTTCGTTATATGCGGGAATAGTGCTGGAAATGCCTGTTTTGAGATCTCTCCACAGAAAGCGTTTCCAGACTTCCCCTTCAACACACGAGTTTAACTCTGTAAGTTGAATGCACACATTGAAGACCGTTCTGTTAGGTAGCTCCGTTTTGGTTTTAGAAGCAGACAGTTCTCCTTACAGCATATACTCCCATTCACTTAGAAATGTCCAAACGCAGCTCTTACCAGAAACGTGTTTCTAACTCCTGAATCTAAAGGGAGATTTAACTCACATAGCTGAACAAACGCACAGCAGAGCAGATTGAAGGATGCGTTTCTTCTGTGTTTTAGGCAGAGTTTTACTGCTATTTCGTTATATGTGGGAATAGTGCTGGAAATGCCTGTTTTGAGATCTCTCCACAGAAATCGTTTCCAGACTTCCCCTTCAACACACGAGTTTAACTCTGTAAGTTGAATGCACACATTGAAGACCGTTCTGTTAGGTAGCTCCGTTTTGGTTTTAGAAGCAGACAGTTCTCCTTACAGCATATACTCCCATTCACTGAGAAATGTCCAAACGCAGCTCTTACCAGAAACGTGTTTCTAACTCCTGAATCTAAAGGGAGATTTAACTCACTTAGCTGAACAAACGCACAGCAGAGCAGATTGAAGGATACGTTTCTTCTGTGTTTTAGGCAGAGTTTTACTGCTATTTCGTTATATGCGGGAATAGTGCTGGAAATGCCTGGAAATGCCTGTTTTGAGATCTCTCCACAGAAAGCGTTTCCAGACTTCCCCTTCAACACACGAGTTTAACTCTGTAAGTTGAATGCACACATTGAAGACCGTTCTGTTAGGTAGCTCCGTTTTGGTTTTAGAAGCAGACAGTTCTCCTTACAGCATATACTCCCATTCACTGAGAAATGTCCAAACGCAGCTCTTACCAGAAACGTGTTTCTAACTCCTGAATCTAAAGGGAGATTTAACTCACTTAGCTGAACAAACGCACAGCAGAGCAGATTGAAGGATACGTTTCTTCTGTGTTTTAGGCAGAGTTTTACTGCTATTTCGTTATATGCGGGAATAGTGCTGGAAATGCCTGGAAATGCCTGTTTTGAGATCTCTCCACAGAAAGCGTTTCCAGACTTCCCCTTCAACACACGAGTTTAACTCTGTAAGTTGAATGCACACATTGAAGACCGTTCTGTTAGGTAGCTCCGTTTTGGTTTTAGAAGCAGACAGTTCTCCTTACAGCATATACTCCCATTCACTGAGAAATGTCCAAACGCAGCTCTTACCAGAAACGTGTTTCTAACTCCTGAATCTAAAGGGAGATTTAACTCACTTAGCTGAACAAACGCACAGCAGAGCAGATTGAAGGATACGTTTCTTCTGTGTTTTAGGCAGAGTTTTACTGCTATTTCGTTATATGCGGGAATAGTGCTGGAAATGCCTGTTTTGAGATCTCTCCACAGAAAGCGTTTCCAGACTTCCCCTTCAACACACGAGTTTAACTCTGTAAGTTGAATGCACCCATTGAAGACCGTTCTGTTAGGTAGCTCCGTTTTGGTTTTAGAAGCAGACAGTTCTCCTTACAGCATATACTCCCATTCACTGAGAAATGTCCAAACGCAGCTCTTACCAGAAACGTGTTTCTAACTCCTGAATCTAAAGGGAGATTTAACTCACTTAGCTGAACAAACGCACAGCAGAGCAGATTGAAGGATACGTTTCTTCTGTGTTTTAGGCAGAGTTTTACTGCTATTTCGTTATATGCGGGAATAGGGCTGGAAATGCCTGTTTTGAGATCTCTCCACAGAAAGCGTTTCCAGACTTCCCCTTCAACACACGAGTTTAACTCTGTAAGTTGAATGCACACATTGAAGACCTTCTGTTAGGTAGCTCCGTTTTGGTTTTAGAAGCAGACAGTTCTCCTTACAGCATATACTCCCATTCACTGAGAAATGTCCAAACGCAGCTCTTACCAGAAACGTGTTTCTAACTCCTGAATCTAAAGGGAGATTTAACTCACTTAGCTGAACAAACGCACAGCAGAGCAGATTGAAGGATACGTTTCTTCTGTGTTTTAGGCAGAGTTTTACTGCTATTTCGTTATATGCGGGAATAGTGCTGGAAATGCCTGTTTTGAGATCTCTCCACAGAAAGCGTTTCCAGACTTCCCCTTCAACACACGAGTTTAACTCTGTAAGTTGAATGCACACATTGAAGACCGTTCTGTTAGGTAGCTCCGTTTTGGTTTTAGAAGCAGACAGTTCTCCTTACAGCATATACTCCCATTCACTTAGAAATGTCCAAACGCAGCTCTTACCAGAAACGTGTTTCTAACTCCTGAATCTAAAGGGAGATTTAACTCACATAGCTGAACAAACGCACAGCAGAGCAGATTGAAGGATACGTTTCTTCTGTGTTTTAGGCAGAGTTTTACTGCTATTTCGTTATATGTGGGAATAGTGCTGGAAATGCCTGGAAATGCCTGTTTTGAGATCTCTCCACAGAAATCGTTTCCAGACTTCCCCTTCAACACACGGGTTTAACTCTGTAAGTTGAATGCACACATTGAAGACCGTTCTGTTAGGTAGCTCCGTTTTGGTTTTAGAAGCAGACAGTTCTCCTTACAGCATATACTCCCATTCACTGAGAAATGTCCAAACGCAGCTCTTACCAGAATCGTGTTTCTAACTCCTGAATCTAAAGGGAGATTTAACTCACTTAGCTGAACAAACGCACAGCAGAGCAGATTGAAGGATACGTTTCTTCTGTGTTTTAGGCAGAGTTTTACTGCTATTTCGTTATATGCGGGAATAGTGCTGGAAATGCCTGGAAATGCCTGTTTTGAGATCTCTCCACAGAAAGCGTTTCCAGACTTCCCCTTCAACACACGAGTTTAACTCTGTAAGTTGAATGCACACATTGAAGACCGTTCTGTTAGGTAGCTCCGTTTTGGTTTTAGAAGCAGACAGTTCTCCTTACAGCATATACTCCCATTCACTGAGAAATGTCCAAACGCAGCTCTTACCAGAAACGTGTTTCTAACTCCTGAATCTAAAGGGAGATTTAACTCACTTAGCTGAACAAACGCACAGCAGAGCAGATTGAAGGATACGTTTCTTCTGTGTTTTAGGCAGAGTTTTACTGCTATTTCGTTATATGCGGGAATAGTGCTGGAAATGCCTGGAAATGCCTGTTTTGAGATCTCTCCACAGAAAGCGTTTCCAGACTTCCCCTTCAACACACGAGTTTAACTCTGTAAGTTGAATGCACACATTGAAGACCGTTCTGTTAGGTAGCTCCGTTTTGGTTTTAGAAGCAGACAGTTCTCCTTACAGCATATACTCCCATTCACTGAGAAATGTCCAAACGCAGCTCTTACCAGAAACGTGTTTCTAACTCCTGAATCTAAAGGGAGATTTAACTCACTTAGCTGAACAAACGCACAGCAGAGCAGATTGAAGGATACGTTTCTTCTGTGTTTTAGGCAGAGTTTTACTGCTATTTCGTTATATGCGGGAATAGTGCTGGAAATGCCTGTTTTGAGATCTCTCCACAGAAAGCGTTTCCAGACTTCCCCTTCAACACACGAGTTTAACTCTGTAAGTTGAATGCACACATTGAAGACCGTTCTGTTAGGTAGCTCCGTTTTGGTTTTAGAAGCAGACAGTTCTCCTTACAGCATATACTCCCATTCACTGAGAAATGTCCAAACGCAGCTCTTACCAGAAACGTGTTTCTAACTCCTGAATCTAAAGGGAGATTTAACTCACTTAGCTGAACAAACGCACAGCAGAGCAGATTGAAGGATACGTTTCTTCTGTGTTTTAGGCAGAGTTTTACTGCTATTTCGTTATATGCGGGAATAGTGTTGGAAATGCCTGGAAATGCCTGTTTTGAGATCTCTCCACAGAAAGCGTTTCCAGACTTCCCCTTCAACACACGAGTTTAACTCTGTAAGTTGAATGCACACATTGAAGACCGTTCTGTTAGGTAGCTCCGTTTTGGTTTTAGAAGCAGACAGTTCTCCTTACAGCATATACTCCCATTCACTGAGAAATGTCCAAACGCAGCTCTTACCAGAAACGTGTTTCTAACTCCTGAATCTAAAGGGAGATTTAACTCACTTAGCTGAACAAACGCACAGCAGAGCAGATTGAAGGATACGTTTCTTCTGTGTTTTAGGCAGAGTTTTACTGCTATTTCGTTATATGCGGGAATAGTGCTGGAAATGCCTGGAAGTGCCTGTTTTGAGATCTCTCCACAGAAAGCGTTTCCAGACTTCCCCTTCAACACACGAGTTTAACTCTGTAAGTTGAATGCACACATTGAAGACCGTTCTGTTAGGTAGCTCCGTTTTGGTTTTAGAAGCAGACAGTTCTCCTTACAGCATATACTCCCATTCACTGAGAAATGTCCAAACGCAGCTCTTACCAGAAACGTGTTTCTAACTCCTGAATCTAAAGGGAGATTTAACTCACTTAGCTGAACAAACGCACAGCAGAGCAGATTGAAGGATACGTTTCTTCTGTGTTTTAGGCAGAGTTTTACTGCTATTTCGTTATATGCGGGAATAGTGCTGGAAATGCCTGTTTTGAGATCTCTCCACAGAAAGCGTTTCCAGACTTCCCCTTCAACACACGAGTTTAACTCTGTAAGTTGAATGCACACATTGAAGACCGTTCTGTTAGGTAGCTCCGTTTTGGTTTTAGAAGCAGACAGTTCTCCTTACAGCATATACTCCCATTCACTGAGAAATGTCCAAACGCAGCTCTTACCAGAAACGTGTTTCTAACTCCTGAATCTAAAGGGAGATTTAACTCACTTAGCTGAACAAACGCACAGCAGAGTAGATTGAAGGATACGTTTCTTCTGTGTTTTAGGCAGAGTTTTACTGCTATTTCGTTATATGCGGGAATAGTGCTGGAAATGCCTGGAAATGCCTGTTTTGAGATCTCTCCACAGAAAGCGTATCCAGACTTCCCCTTCAACACACGAGTTTAACTCTGTAAGTTGAATGCACACATTTAAGACCGTTCTGTTAGGTAGCTCCGTTTTGGTTTTAGAAGCAGACAGTTCTCCTTACAGCATATACTCCCATTCACTGAGAAATGTCCAAACGCAGCTCTTACCAGAAACGTGTTTCTAACTCCTGAATCTAAAGGGAGATTTAACTCACTTAGCTGAACAAACGCACAGCAGAGCAGATTGAAGGATACGTTTCTTCTGTGTTTTAGGCAGAGTTTTACTGCTATTTCGTTATATGCGGGAATAGTGCTGGAAATGCCTGGAAATGCCTGTTTTGTGATCTCTCCACAGAAAGCATTTCCAGACTTCCCCTTCAACACACGGGTTTAACTCTGTAAGTTGAATGCACACATTGAAGACCGTTCTGTTAGGTAGCTCCGTTTTGGTTTTAGAAGCAGACAGTTCTCCTTACAGCATATACTCCCATTCACTGAGAAATGTCCAAACGCAGCTCTTACCAGAAACGTGTTTCTAACTCCTGAATCTAAAGGGAGATTTAACTCACTTAGCTGAACAAACGCACAGCAGAGCAGATTGAAGGATACGTTTCTTCTGTGTTTTAGGCAGAGTTTTACTGCTATTTCGTTATATGCGGGAATAGTGCTGGAAATGCCTGGAAATGCCTGTTTTGAGATCTCTCCACAGAAAGCGTTTCCAGACTTCCCCTTCAACACACGAGTTTAACTCTGTAAGTTGAATGCACACATTGAAGACCGTTCTGTTAGGTAGCTCCGTTTTGGTTTTAGAAGCAGACAGTTCTCCTTACAGCATATACTCCCATTCACTGAGAAATGTCCAAACGCAGCTCTTACCAGAAACGTGTTTCTAACTCCTGAATCTAAAGGGAGATTTAACTCACTTAGCTGAACAAACGCACAGCAGAGCAGATTGAAGGATACGTTTCTTCTGTGTTTTAGGCAGAGTTTTACTGCTATTTCGTTATATGCGGGAATAGTGCTGGAAATGCCTGTTTTGAGATCTCTCCACAGAAAGCGTTTCCAGACTTCCCCTTCAACACACGAGTTTAACTCTGTAAGTTGAATGCACACATTGAAGACCGTTCTGTTAGGTAGCTCCGTTTTGGTTTTAGAAGCAGACAGTTCTCCTTACAGCATATACTCCCATTCACTTAGAAATGTCCAAACGCAGCTCTTACCAGAAACGTGTTTCTAACTCCTGAATCTAAAGGGAGATTTAACTCACATAGCTGAACAAACGCACAGCAGAGCAGATTGAAGGATACGTTTCTTCTGTGTTTTAGGCAGAGTTTTACTGCTATTTCGTTATATGTGGGAATAGTGCTGGAAATGCCTGGAAATGCCTGTTTTGAGATCTCTCCACAGAAATCGTTTCCAGACTTCCCCTTCAACACACGAGTTTAACTCTGTAAGTTGAATGCACACATTGAAGACCGTTCTGTTAGGTAGCTCCGTTTTGGTTTTAGAAGCAGACAGTTCTCCTTACAGCATATACTCCCATTCACTGAGAAATGTCCAAACGCAGCTCTTACCAGAAACGTGTTTCTAACTCCTGAATCTAAAGGGAGATTTAACTCACTTAGCTGAACAAACGCACAGCAGAGCAGATTGAAGGATACGTTTCTTCTGTGTTTTAGGCAGAGTTTTACTGCTATTTCGTTATATGCGGGAATAGTGCTGGAAATGCCTGGAAATGCCTGTTTTGAGATCTCTCCACAGAAAGCGTTTCCAGACTTCCCCTTCAACACACGAGTTTAACTCTGTAAGTTGAATGCACACATTGAAGACCGTTCTGTTAGGTAGCTCCGTTTTGGTTTTAGAAGCAGACAGTTCTCCTTACAGCATATACTCCCATTCACTGAGAAATGTCCAAACGCAGCTCTTACCAGAAACGTGTTTCTAACTCCTGAATCTAAAGGGAGATTTAACTCACTTAGCTGAACAAACGCACAGCAGAGCAGATTGAAGGATACGTTTCTTCTGTGTTTTAGGCAGAGTTTTACTGCTATTTCGTTATATGCGGGAATAGTGCTGGAAATGCCTGTTTTGAGATCTCTCCACAGAAAGCGTTTCCAGACTTCCCCTTCAACACACGAGTTTAACTCTGTAAGTTGAATGCACCCATTGAAGACCGTTCTGTTAGGTAGCTCCGTTTTGGTTTTAGAAGCAGACAGTTCTCCTTACAGCATATACTCCCATTCACTGAGAAATGTCCAAACGCAGCTCTTACCAGAAACGTGTTTCTAACTCCTGAATCTAAAGGGAGATTTAACTCACTTAGCTGAACAAACGCACAGCAGAGCAGATTGAAGGATACGTTTCTTCTGTGTTTTAGGCAGAGTTTTACTGCTATTTCGTTATATGCGGGAATAGTGCTGGAAATGCCTGTTTTGAGATCTCTCCACAGAAAGCGTTTCCAGACTTCCCCTTCAACACACGAGTTTAACTCTGTAAGTTGAATGCACACATTGAAGACCGTTCTGTTAGGTAGCTCCGTTTTGGTTTTAGAAGCAGACAGTTCTCCTTACAGCATATACTCCCATTCACTTAGAAATGTCCAAACGCAGCTCTTACCAGAAACGTGTTTCTAACTCCTGAATCTAAAGGGAGATTTAACTCACATAGCTGAACAAACGCACAGCAGAGCAGATTGAAGGATACGTTTCTTCTGTGTTTTAGGCAGAGTTTTACTGCTATTTCGTTATATGTGGGAATAGTGCTGGAAATGCCTGGAAATGCCTGTTTTGAGATCTCTCCACAGAAATCGTTTCCAGACTTCCCCTTCAACACACGAGTTTAACTCTGTAAGTTGAATGCACACATTGAAGACCGTTCTGTTAGGTAGCTCCGTTTTGGTTTTAGAAGCAGACAGTTCTCCTTACAGCATATACTCCCATTCACTGAGAAATGTCCAAACGCAGCTCTTACCAGAATCGTGTTTCTAACTCCTGAATCTAAAGGGAGATTTAACTCACTTAGCTGAACAAACGCACAGCAGAGCAGATTGAAGGATACGTTTCTTCTGTGTTTTAGGCAGAGTTTTACTGCTATTTCGTTATATGCGGGAATAGTGCTGGAAATGCCTGGAAATGCCTGTTTTGAGATCTCTCCACAGAAAGCGTTTCCAGACTTCCCCTTCAACACACGAGTTTAACTCTGTAAGTTGAATGCACACATTGAAGACCGTTCTGTTAGGTAGCTGCGTTTTGGTTTTAGAAGCAGACAGTTCTCCTTACAGCATATACTCCCATTCACTGAGAAATGTCCAAACGCAGCTCTTACCAGAAACGTGTTTCTAACTCCTGAATCTAAAGGGAGATTTAACTCACTTAGCTGAACAAACGCACAGCAGAGCAGATTGAAGGATACGTTTCTTCTGTGTTTTAGGCAGAGTTTTACTGCTATTTCGTTATATGCGGGAATAGTGCTGGAAATGCCTGGAAATGCCTGTTTTGAGATCTCTCCACAGAAAGCGTTTCCAGACTTCCCCTTCAACACACGAGTTTAACTCTGTAAGTTGAATGCACACATTGAAGACCGTTCTGTTAGGTAGCTCCGTTTTGGTTTTAGAAGCAGACAGTTCTCCTTACAGCATATACTCCCATTCACTGAGAAATGTCCAAACGCAGCTCTTACCAGAAACGTGTTTCTAACTCCTGAATCTAAAGGGAGATTTAACTCACTTAGCTGAACAAACGCACAGCAGAGCAGATTGAAGGATACGTTTCTTCTGTGTTTTAGGCAGAGTTTTACTGCTATTTCGTTATATGCGGGAATAGTGCTGGAAATGCCTGTTTTGAGATCTCTCCACAGAAAGCGTTTCCAGACTTCCCCTTCAACACACGAGTTTAACTCTGTAAGTTGAATGCACACATTGAAGACCGTTCTGTTAGGTAGCTCCGTTTTGGTTTTAGAAGCAGACAGTTCTCCTTACAGCATATACTCCCATTCACTGAGAAATGTCCAAACGCAGCTCTTACCAGAAACGTGTTTCTAACTCCTGAATCTAAAGGGAGATTTAACTCACTTAGCTGAACAAACGCACAGCAGAGCAGATTGAAGGATACGTTTCTTCTGTGTTTTAGGCAGAGTTTTACTGCTATTTCGTTATATGCGGGAATAGTGCTGGAAATGCCTGGAAATGCCTGTTTTGAGATCTCTCCACAGAAAGCGTTTCCAGACTTCCCCTTCAACACACGAGTTTAACTCTGTAAGTTGAATGCACACATTGAAGACCGTTCTGTTAGGTAGCTCCGTTTTGGTTTTAGAAGCAGACAGTTCTCCTTACAGCATATACTCCCATTCACTGAGAAATGTCCAAACGCAGCTCTTACCAGAAACGTGTTTCTAACTCCTGAATCTAAAGGGAGATTTAACTCACTTAGCTGAACAAACGCACAGCAGAGCAGATTGAAGGATACGTTTCTTCTGTGTTTTAGGCAGAGTTTTACTGCTATTTCGTTATATGCGGGAATAGTGCTGGAAATGCCTGGAAGTGCCTGTTTTGAGATCTCTCCACAGAAAGCGTTTCCAGACTTCCCCTTCAACACACGAGTTTAACTCTGTAAGTTGAATGCACACATTGAAGACCGTTCTGTTTGGTAGCTCCGTTTTGGTTTTAGAAGCAGACAGTTCTCCTTACAGCATATACTCCCATTCACTGAGAAATGTCCAAACGCACCTCTTACCAGAAACGTGTTTCTAACTCCTGAATCTAAAGGGAGATTTAACTCACTTAGCTGAACAAACGCACAGCAGAGCAGATTGAAGGATACGTTTCTTCTGTGTTTTAGGCAGAGTTTTACTGCTATTTCGTTATATGCGGGAATAGTGCTGGAAATGCCTGTTTTGAGATCTCTCCACAGAAAGCGTTTCCAGACTTCTCCTTCAACACACGAGTTTAACTCTGTAAGTTGAATGCACACATTGAAGACCGTTCTGTTAGGTAGCTCCGTTTTGGTTTTAGAAGCAGACAGTTCTCCTTACAGCATATACTCCCATTCACTGAGAAATGTCCAAACGCAGCTCTTACCAGAAACGTGTTTCTAACTCCTGAATCTAAAGGGAGATTTAACTCACTTAGCTGAACAAACGCACAGCAGAGTAGATTGAAGGATACGTTTCTTCTGTGTTTTAGGCAGAGTTTTACTGCTATTTCGTTATATGCGGGAATAGTGCTGGAAATGCCTGGAAATGCCTGTTTTGAGATCTCTCCACAGAAAGCGTATCCAGACTTCCCCTTCAACACACGAGTTTAACTCTGTAAGTTGAATGCACACATTTAAGACCGTTCTGTTAGGTAGCTCCGTTTTGGTTTTAGAAGCAGACAGTTCTCCTTACAGCATATACTCCCATTCACTGAGAAATGTCCAAACGCAGCTCTTACCAGAAACGTGTTTCTAACTCCTGAATCTAAAGGGAGATTTAACTCACTTAGCTGAACAAACGCACAGCAGAGCAGATTGAAGGATACGTTTCTTCTGTGTTTTAGGCAGAGTTTTACTGCTATTTCGTTATATGCGGGAATAGTGCTGGAAATGCCTGGAAATGCCTGTTTTGTGATCTCTCCACAGAAAGCGTTTCCAGACTTCCCCTTCAACACACGGGTTTAACTCTGTAAGTTGAATGCACACATTGAAGACCGTTCTGTTAGGTAGCTCCGTTTTGGTTTTAGAAGCAGACAGTTCTCCTTACAGCATATACTCCCATTCACTGAGAAATGTCCAAACGCAGCTCTTACCAGAAACGTGTTTCTAACTCCTGAATCTAAAGGGAGATTTAACTCACTTAGCTGAACAAACGCACAGCAGAGCAGATTGAAGGATACGTTTCTTCTGTGTTTTAGGCAGAGTTTTACTGCTATTTCGTTATATGCGGGAATAGTGCTGGAAATGCCTGGAAATGCCTGTTTTGAGATCTCTCCACAGAAAGCGTTTCCAGACTTCCCCTTCAACACACGAGTTTAACTCTGTAAGTTGAATGCACACATTGAAGACCGTTCTGTTAGGTAGCTCCGTTTTGGTTTTAGAAGCAGACAGTTCTCCTTACAGCATATACTCCCATTCACTGAGAAATGTCCAAACGCAGCTCTTACCAGAAACGTGTTTCTAACTCCTGAATCTAAAGGGAGATTTAACTCACTTAGCTGAACAAACGCACAGCAGAGCAGATTGAAGGATACGTTTCTTCTGTGTTTTAGGCAGAGTTTTACTGCTATTTCGTTATATGCGGGAATAGTGCTGGAAATGCCTGTTTTGAGATCTCTCCACAGAAAGCGTTTCCAGACTTCCCCTTCAACACACGAGTTTAACTCTGTAAGTTGAATGCACACATTGAAGACCGTTCTGTTAGGTAGCTCCGTTTTGGTTTTAGAAGCAGACAGTTCTCCTTACAGCATATACTCCCATTCACTTAGAAATGTCCAAACGCAGCTCTTACCAGAAACGTGTTTCTAACTCCTGAATCTAAAGGGAGATTTAACTCACATAGCTGAACAAACGCACAGCAGAGCAGATTGAAGGATACGTTTCTTCTGTGTTTTAGGCAGAGTTTTACTGCTATTTCGTTATATGTGGGAATAGTGCTGGAAATGCCTGGAAATGCCTGTTTTGAGATCTCTCCACAGAAATCGTTTCCAGACTTCCCCTTCAACACACGAGTTTAACTCTGTAAGTTGAATGCACACATTGAAGACCGTTCTGTTAGGTAGCTCCGTTTTGGTTTTAGAAGCAGACAGTTCTCCTTACAGCATATACTCCCATTCACTGAGAAATGTCCAAACGCAGCTCTTACCAGAAACGTGTTTCTAACTCCTGAATCTAAAGGGAGATTTAACTCACTTAGCTGAACAAACGCACAGCAGAGCAGATTGAAGGATACGTTTCTTCTGTGTTTTAGGCAGAGTTTTACTGCTATTTCGTTATATGCGGGAATAGTGCTGGAAATGCCTGGAAATGCCTGTTTTGAGATCTCTCCACAGAAAGCGTTTCCAGACTTCCCCTTCAACACACGAGTTTAACTCTGTAAGTTGAATGCACACATTGAAGACCGTTCTGTTAGGTAGCTCCGTTTTGGTTTTAGAAGCAGACAGTTCTCCTTACAGCATATACTCCCATTCACTGAGAAATGTCCAAACGCAGCTCTTACCAGAAACGTGTTTCTAACTCCTGAATCTAAAGGGAGATTTAACTCACTTAGCTGAACAAACGCACAGCAGAGCAGATTGAAGGATACGTTTCTTCTGTGTTTTAGGCAGAGTTTTACTGCTATTTCGTTATATGCGGGAATAGTGCTGGAAATGCCTGTTTTGAGATCTCTCCACAGAAAGCGTTTCCAGACTTCCCCTTCAACACACGAGTTTAACTCTGTAAGTTGAATGCACACATTGAAGACCGTTCTGTTAGGTAGCTCCGTTTTGGTTTTAGAAGCAGACAGTTCTCCTTACAGCATATACTCCCATTCACTTAGAAATGTCCAAACGCAGCTCTTACCAGAAACGTGTTTCTAACTCCTGAATCTAAAGGGAGATTTAACTCACATAGCTGAACAAACGCACAGCAGAGCAGATTGAAGGATACGTTTCTTCTGTGTTTTAGGCAGAGTTTTACTGCTATTTCGTTATATGTGGGAATAGTGCTGGAAATGCCTGGAAATGCCTGTTTTGAGATCTCTCCACAGAAATCGTTTCCAGACTTCCCCTTCAACACACGAGTTTAACTCTGTAAGTTGAATGCACACATTGAAGACCGTTCTGTTAGGTAGCTCCGTTTTGGTTTTAGAAGCAGACAGTTCTCCTTACAGCATATACTCCCATTCACTGAGAAATGTCCAAACGCAGCTCTTACCAGAAACGTGTTTCTAACTCCTGAATCTAAAGGGAGATTTAACTCACTTAGCTGAACAAACGCACAGCAGAGCAGATTGAAGGATACGTTTCTTCTGTGTTTTAGGCAGAGTTTTACTGCTATTTCGTTATATGCGGGAATAGTGCTGGAAATGCCTGGAAATGCCTGTTTTGAGATCTCTCCACAGAAAGCGTTTCCAGACTTCCCCTTCAACACACGAGTTTAACTCTGTAAGTTGAATGCACACATTGAAGACCGTTCTGTTAGGTAGCTCCGTTTTGGTTTTAGAAGCAGACAGTTCTCCTTACAGCATATACTCCCATTCACTGAGAAATGTCCAAACGCAGCTCTTACCAGAAACGTGTTTCTAACTCCTGAATCTAAAGGGAGATTTAACTCACTTAGCTGAACAAACGCACAGCAGAGCAGATTGAAGGATACGTTTCTTCTGTGTTTTAGGCAGAGTTTTACTGCTATTTCGTTATATGCGGGAATAGTGCTGGAAATGCCTGTTTTGAGATCTCTCCACAGAAAGCGTTTCCAGACTTCCCCTTCAACACACGAGTTTAACTCTGTAAGTTGAATGCACACATTGAAGACCGTTCTGTTAGGTAGCTCCGTTTTGGTTTTAGAAGCAGACAGTTCTCCTTACAGCATATACTCCCATTCACTGAGAAATGTCCAAACGCAGCTCTTACCAGAAACGTGTTTCTAACTCCTGAATCTAAAGGGAGATTTAACTCACTTAGCTGAACAAACGCACAGCAGAGCAGATTGAAGGATACGTTTCTTCTGTGTTTTAGGCAGAGTTTTACTGCTATTTCGTTATATGCGGGAATAGTGTTGGAAATGCCTGGAAATGCCTGTTTTGAGATCTCTCCACAGAAAGCGTTTCCAGACTTCCCCTTCAACACACGAGTTTAACTCTGTAAGTTGAATGCACACATTGAAGACCGTTCTGTTAGGTAGCTCCGTTTTGGTTTTAGAAGCAGACAGTTCTCCTTACAGCATATACTCCCATTCACTGAGAAATGTCCAAACGCAGCTCTTACCAGAAACGTGTTTCTAACTCCTGAATCTAAAGGGAGATTTAACTCACTTAGCTGAACAAACGCACAGCAGAGCAGATTGAAGGATACGTTTCTTCTGTGTTTTAGGCAGAGTTTTACTGCTATTTCGTTATATGCGGGAATAGTGCTGGAAATGCCTGGAAGTGCCTGTTTTGAGATCTCTCCACAGAAAGCGTTTCCAGACTTCCCCTTCAACACACGAGTTTAACTCTGTAAGTTGAATGCACACATTGAAGACCGTTCTGTTAGGTAGCTCCGTTTTGGTTTTAGAAGCAGACAGTTCTCCTTACAGCATATACTCCCATTCACTGAGAAATGTCCAAACGCACCTCTTACCAGAAACGTGTTTCTAACTCCTGAATCTAAAGGGAGATTTAACTCACTTAGCTGAACAAACGCACAGCAGAGCAGATTGAAGGATAGGTTTCTTCTGTGTTTTAGGCAGAGTTTTACTGCTATTTCGTTATATGCGGGAATAGTGCTGGAAATGCCTGTTTTGAGATCTCTCCACAGAAAGCGTTTCCAGACTTCCCCTTCAACACACGAGTTTAACTCTGTAAGTTGAATGCACACATTGAAGACCGTTCTGTTAGGTAGCTCCGTTTTGGTTTTAGAAGCAGACAGTTCTCCTTACAGCATATACTCCCATTCACTGAGAAATGTCCAAACGCAGCTCTTACCAGAAACGTGTTTCTAACTCCTGAATCTAAAGGAGATTTAACTCACTTAGCTGAACAAACGCACAGCAGAGTAGATTGAAGGATACGTTTCTTCTGTGTTTTAGGCAGAGTTTTACTGCTATTTCGTTATATGCGGGAATAGTGCTGGAAATGCCTGGAAATGCCTGTTTTGAGATCTCTCCACAGAAAGCGTATCCAGACTTCCCCTTCAACACACGAGTTTAACTCTGTAAGTTGAATGCACACATTTAAGACCGTTCTGTTAGGTAGCTCCGTTTTGGTTTTAGAAGCAGACAGTTCTCCTTACAGCATATACTCCCATTCACTGAGAAATGTCCAAACGCAGCTCTTACCAGAAACGTGTTTCTAACTCCTGAATCTAAAGGGAGATTTAACTCACTTAGCTGAACAAACGCACAGCAGAGCAGATTGAAGGATACGTTTCTTCTGTGTTTTAGGCAGAGTTTTACTGCTATTTCGTTATATGCGGGAATAGTGCTGGAAATGCCTGGAAATGCCTGTTTTGTGATCTCTCCACAGAAAGCGTTTCCAGACTTCCCCTTCAACACACGGGTTTAACTCTGTAAGTTGAATGCACACATTGAAGACCGTTCTGTTAGGTAGCTCCGTTTTGGTTTTAGAAGCAGACAGTTCTCCTTACAGCATATACTCCCATTCACTGAGAAATGTCCAAACGCAGCTCTTACCAGAAACGTGTTTCTAACTCCTGAATCTAAAGGGAGATTTAACTCACTTAGCTGAACAAACGCACAGCAGAGCAGATTGAAGGATACGTTTCTTCTGTGTTTTAGGCAGAGTTTTACTGCTATTTCGTTATATGCGGGAATAGTGCTGGAAATGCCTGGAAATGCCTGTTTTGAGATCTCTCCACAGAAAGCGTTTCCAGACTTCCCCTTCAACACACGAGTTTAACTCTGTAAGTTGAATGCACACATTGAAGACCGTTCTGTTAGGTAGCTCCGTTTTGGTTTTAGAAGCAGACAGTTCTCCTTACAGCATATACTCCCATTCACTGAGAAATGTCCAAACGCAGCTCTTACCAGAAACGTGTTTCTAACTCCTGAATCTAAAGGGAGATTTAACTCACTTAGCTGAACAAACGCACAGCAGAGCAGATTGAAGGATACGTTTCTTCTGTGTTTTAGGCAGAGTTTTACTGCTATTTCGTTATATGCGGGAATAGTGCTGGAAATGCCTGTTTTGAGATCTCTCCACAGAAAGCGTTTCCAGACTTCCCCTTCAACACACGAGTTTAACTCTGTAAGTTGAATGCACACATTGAAGACCGTTCTGTTAGGTAGCTCCGTTTTGGTTTTAGAAGCAGACAGTTCTCCTTACAGCATATACTCCCATTCACTTAGAAATGTCCAAACGCAGCTCTTACCAGAAACGTGTTTCTAACTCCTGAATCTAAAGGGAGATTTAACTCACATAGCTGAACAAACGCACAGCAGAGCAGATTGAAGGATACGTTTCTTCTGTGTTTTAGGCAGAGTTTTACTGCTATTTCGTTATATGTGGGAATAGTGCTGGAAATGCCTGGAAATGCCTGTTTTGAGATCTCTCCACAGAAATCGTTTCCAGACTTCCCCTTCAACACACGAGTTTAACTCTGTAAGTTGAATGCACACATTGAAGACCGTTCTGTTAGGTAGCTCCGTTTTGGTTTTAGAAGCAGACAGTTCTCCTTACAGCATATACTCCCATTCACTGAGAAATGTCCAAACGCAGCTCTTACCAGAAACGTGTTTCTAACTCCTGAATCTAAAGGGAGATTTAACTCACTTAGCTGAACAAACGCACAGCAGAGCAGATTGAAGGATACGTTTCTTCTGTGTTTTAGGCAGAGTTTTACTGCTATTTCGTTATATGCGGGAATAGTGCTGGAAATGCCTGTTTTGAGATCTCTCCACAGAAAGCGTTTCCAGACTTCCCCTTCAACACACGAGTTTAACTCTGTAAGTTGAATGCACACATTGAAGACCGTTCTGTTAGGTAGCTCCGTTTTGGTTTTAGAAGCAGACAGTTCTCCTTACAGCATATACTCCCATTCACTTAGAAATGTCCAAACGCAGCTCTTACCAGAAACGTGTTTCTAACTCCTGAATCTAAAGGGAGATTTAACTCACATAGCTGAACAAACGCACAGCAGAGCAGATTGAAGGATACGTTTCTTCTGTGTTTTAGGCAGAGTTTTACTGCTATTTCGTTATATGTGGGAATAGTGCTGGAAATGCCTGGAAATGCCTGTTTTGAGATCTCTCCACAGAAATCGTTTCCAGACTTCCCCTTCAACACACGAGTTTAACTCTGTAAGTTGAATGCACACATTGAAGACCGTTCTGTTAGGTAGCTCCGTTTTGGTTTTAGAAGCAGACAGTTCTCCTTACAGCATATACTCCCATTCACTGAGAAATGTCCAAACGCAGCTCTTACCAGAAACGTGTTTCTAACTCCTGAATCTAAAGGGAGATTTAACTCACTTAGCTGAACAAACGCACAGCAGAGCAGATTGAAGGATACGTTTCTTCTGTGTTTTAGGCAGAGTTTTACTGCTATTTCGTTATATGCGGGAATAGTGCTGGAAATGCCTGGAAATGCCTGTTTTGAGATCTCTCCACAGAAAGCGTTTCCAGACTTCCCCTTCAACACACGAGTTTAACTCTGTAAGTTGAATGCACACATTGAAGACCGTTCTGTTAGGTAGCTCCGTTTTGGTTTTAGAAGCAGACAGTTCTCCTTACAGCATATACTCCCATTCACTGAGAAATGTCCAAACGCAGCTCTTACCAGAAACGTGTTTCTAACTCCTGAATCTAAAGGGAGATTTAACTCACTTAGCTGAACAAACGCACAGCAGAGCAGATTGAAGGATACGTTTCTTCTGTGTTTTAGGCAGAGTTTTACTGCTATTTCGTTATATGCGGGAATAGTGCTGGAAATGCCTGTTTTGAGATCTCTCCACAGAAAGCGTTTCCAGACTTCCCCTTCAACACACGAGTTTAACTCTGTAAGTTGAATGCACACATTGAAGACCGTTCTGTTAGGTAGCTCCGTTTTGGTTTTAGAAGCAGACAGTTCTCCTTACAGCATATACTCCCATTCACTTAGAAATGTCCAAACGCAGCTCTTACCAGAAACGTGTTTCTAACTCCTGAATCTACAGGGAGATTTAACTCACATAGCTGAACAAACGCACAGCAGAGCAGATTGAAGGATACGTTTCTTCTGTGTTTTAGGCAGAGTTTTACTGCTATTTCGTTATATGTGGGAATAGTGCTGGAAATGCCTGGAAATGCCTGTTTTGAGATCTCTCCACAGAAATCGTTTCCAGACTTCCCCTTCAACACACGAGTTTAACTCTGTAAGTTGAATGCACACATTGAAGACCGTTCTGTTAGGTAGCTCCGTTTTGGTTTTAGAAGCAGACAGTTCTCCTTACAGCATATACTCCCATTCACTGAGAAATGTCCAAACGCAGCTCTTACCAGAAACGTGTTTCTAACTCCTGAATCTAAAGGGAGATTTAACTCACTTAGCTGAACAAACGCACAGCAGAGCAGATTGAAGGATACGTTTCTTCTGTGTTTTAGGCAGAGTTTTACTGCTATTTCGTTATATGCGGGAATAGTGCTGGAAATGCCTGGAAATGCCTGTTTTGAGATCTCTCCACAGAAAGCGTTTCCAGACTTCCCCTTCAACACACGAGTTTAACTCTGTAAGTTGAATGCACACATTGAAGACCGTTCTGTTAGGTAGCTCCGTTTTGGTTTTAGAAGCAGACAGTTCTCCTTACAGCATATACTCCCATTCACTGAGAAATGTCCAAACGCAGCTCTTACCAGAAACGTGTTTCTAACTCCTGAATCTAAAGGGAGATTTAACTCACTTAGCTGAACAAACGCACAGCAGAGCAGATTGAAGGATACGTTTCTTCTGTGTTTTAGGCAGAGTTTTACTGCTATTTCGTTATATGCGGGAATAGTGCTGGAAATGCCTGGAAATGCCTGTTTTGAGATCTCTCCACAGAAAGCGTTTCCAGACTTCCCCTTCAACACACGAGTTTAACTCTGTAAGTTGAATGCACACATTGAAGACCGTTCTGTTAGGTAGCTCCGTTTTGGTTTTAGAAGCAGACAGTTCTCCTTACAGCATATACTCCCATTCACTGAGAAATGTCCAAACGCAGCTCTTACCAGAAACGTGTTTCTAACTCCTGAATCTAAAGGGAGATTTAACTCACTTAGCTGAACAAACGCACAGCAGAGCAGATTGAAGGATACGTTTCTTCTGTGTTTTAGGCAGAGTTTTACTGCTATTTCGTTATATGCGGGAATAGTGCTGGAAATGCCTGTTTTGAGATCTCTCCACAGAAAGCGTTTCCAGACTTCCCCTTCAACACACGAGTTTAACTCTGTAAGTTGAATGCACACATTGAAGACCGTTCTGTTAGGTAGCTCCGTTTTGGTTTTAGAAGCAGACAGTTCTCCTTACAGCATATACTCCCATTCACTGAGAAATGTCCAAACGCAGCTCTTACCAGAAACGTGTTTCTAACTCCTGAATCTAAAGGGAGATTTAACTCACTTAGCTGAACAAACGCACAGCAGAGCAGATTGAAGGATACGTTTCTTCTGTGTTTTAGGCAGAGTTTTACTGCTATTTCGTTATATGCGGGAATAGTGTTGGAAATGCCTGGAAATGCCTGTTTTGAGATCTCTCCACAGAAAGCGTTTCCAGACTTCCCCTTCAACACACGAGTTTAACTCTGTAAGTTGAATGCACACATTGAAGACCGTTCTGTTAGGTAGCTCCGTTTTGGTTTTAGAAGCAGACAGTTCTCCTTACAGCATATACTCCCATTCACTGAGAAATGTCCAAACGCAGCTCTTACCAGAAACGTGTTTCTAACTCCTGAATCTAAAGGGAGATTTAACTCACTTAGCTGAACAAACGCACAGCAGAGCAGATTGAAGGATACGTTTCTTCTGTGTTTTAGGCAGAGTTTTACTGCTATTTCGTTATATGCGGGAATAGTGCTGGAAATGCCTGGAAGTGCCTGTTTTGAGATCTCTCCACAGAAAGCGTTTCCAGACTTCCCCTTCAACACACGAGTTTAACTCTGTAAGTTGAATGCACACATTGAAGACCGTTCTGTTAGGTAGCTCCGTTTTGGTTTTAGAAGCAGACAGTTCTCCTTACAGCATATACTCCCATTCACTGAGAAATGTCCAAACGCACCTCTTACCAGAAACGTGTTTCTAACTCCTGAATCTAAAGGGAGATTTAACTCACTTAGCTGAACAAACGCACAGCAGAGCAGATTGAAGGATACGTTTCTTCTGTGTTTTAGGCAGAGTTTTACTGCTATTTCGTTATATGCGGGAATAGTGCTGGAAATGCCTGTTTTGAGATCTCTCCACAGAAAGCGTTTCCAGACTTCCCCTTCAACACACGAGTTTAACTCTGTAAGTTGAATGCACACATTGAAGACCGTTCTGTTAGGTAGCTCCGTTTTGGTTTTAGAAGCAGACAGTTCTCCTTACAGCATATACTCCCATTCACTGAGAAATGTCCAAACGCAGCTCTTACCAGAAACGTGTTTCTAACTCCTGAATCTAAAGGGAGATTTAACTCACTTAGCTGAACAAACGCACAGCAGAGTAGATTGAAGGATACGTTTCTTCTGTGTTTTAGGCAGAGTTTTACTGCTATTTCGTTATATGCGGGAATAGTGCTGGAAATGCCTGGAAATGCCTGTTTTGAGATCTCTCCACAGAAAGCGTATCCAGACTTCCCCTTCAACACACGAGTTTAACTCTGTAAGTTGAATGCACACATTGAAGACCGTTCTGTTAGGTAGCTCCGTTTTGGTTTTAGAAGCAGACAGTTCTCCTTACAGCATATACTCCCATTCACTGAGAAATGTCCAAACGCAGCTCTTACCAGAAACGTGTTTCTAACTCCTGAATCTAAAGGGAGATTTAACTCACTTAGCTGAACAAACGCACAGCAGAGCAGATTGAAGGATACGTTTCTTCTGTGTTTTAGGCAGAGTTTTACTGCTATTTCGTTATATGCGGGAATAGTGCTGGAAATGCCTGGAAATGCCTGTTTTGTGATCTCTCCACAGAAAGCGTTTCCAGACTTCCCCTTCAACACACGGGTTTATCTCTGTAAGTTGAATGCACACATTGAAGACCGTTCTGTTAGGTAGCTCCGTTTTGGTTTTAGAAGCAGACAGTTCTCCTTACAGCATATACTCCCATTCACTGAGAAATGTCCAAACGCAGCTCTTACCAGAAACGTGTTTCTAACTCCTGAATCTAAAGGGAGATTTAACTCACTTAGCTGAACAAACGCACAGCAGAGCAGATTGAAGGATACGTTTCTTCTGTGTTTTAGGCAGAGTTTTACTGCTATTTCGTTATATGCGGGAATAGTGCTGGAAATGCCTGGAAATGCCTGTTTTGAGATCTCTCCACAGAAAGCGTTTCCAGACTTCCCCTTCAACACACGAGTTTAACTCTGTAAGTTGAATGCACACATTGAAGACCGTTCTGTTAGGTAGCTCCGTTTTGGTTTTAGAAGCAGACAGTTCTCCTTACAGCATATACTCCCATTCACTGAGAAATGTCCAAACGCAGCTCTTACCAGAAACGTGTTTCTAACTCCTGAATCTAAAGGGAGATTTAACTCACTTAGCTGAACAAACGCACAGCAGAGCAGATTGAAGGATACGTTTCTTCTGTGTTTTAGGCAGAGTTTTACTGCTATTTCGTTATATGCGGGAATAGTGCTGGAAATGCCTGTTTTGAGATCTCTCCACAGAAAGCGTTTCCAGACTTCCCCTTCAACACACGAGTTTAACTCTGTAAGTTGAATGCACACATTGAAGACCGTTCTGTTAGGTAGCTCCGTTTTGGTTTTAGAAGCAGACAGTTCTCCTTACAGCATATACTCCCATTCACTTAGAAATGTCCAAACGCAGCTCTTACCAGAAACGTGTTTCTAACTCCTGAATCTAAAGGGAGATTTAACTCACATAGCTGAACAAACGCACAGCAGAGCAGATTGAAGGATACGTTTCTTCTGTGTTTTAGGCAGAGTTTTACTGCTATTTCGTTATATGTGGGAATAGTGCTGGAAATGCCTGGAAATGCCTGTTTTGAGATCTCTCCACAGAAATCGTTTCCAGACTTCCCCTTCAACACACGAGTTTAACTCTGTAAGTTGAATGCACACATTGAAGACCGTTCTGTTAGGTAGCTCCGTTTTGGTTTTAGAAGCAGACAGTTCTCCTTACAGCATATACTCCCATTCACTGAGAAATGTCCAAACGCAGCTCTTACCAGAAACGTGTTTCTAACTCCTGAATCTAAAGGGAGATTTAACTCACTTAGCTGAACAAACGCACAGCAGAGCAGATTGAAGGATACGTTTCTTCTGTGTTTTAGGCAGAGTTTTACTGCTATTTCGTTATATGCGGGAATAGTGCTGGAAATGCCTGGAAATGCCTGTTTTGAGATCTCTCCACAGAAAGCGTTTCCAGACTTCCCCTTCAACACACGAGTTTAACTCTGTAAGTTGAATGCACACATTGAAGACCGTTCTGTTAGGTAGCTCCGTTTTGGTTTTAGAAGCAGACAGTTCTCCTTACAGCATATACTCCCATTCACTGAGAAATGTCCAAACGCAGCTCTTACCAGAAACGTGTTTCTAACTCCTGAATCTAAAGGGAGATTTAACTCACTTAGCTGAACAAACGCACAGCAGAGCAGATTGAAGGATACGTTTCTTCTGTGTTTTAGGCAGAGTTTTACTGCTATTTCGTTATATGCGGGAATAGTGCTGGAAATGCCTGGAAATGCCTGTTTTGAGATCTCTCCACAGAAAGCGTTTCCAGACTTCCCCTTCAACACACGAGTTTAACTCTGTAAGTTGAATGCACACATTGAAGACCGTTCTGTTAGGTAGCTCCGTTTTGGTTTTAGAAGCAGACAGTTCTCCTTACAGCATATACTCCCATTCACTGAGAAATGTCCAAACGCAGCTCTTACCAGAAACGTGTTTCTAACTCCTGAATCTAAAGGGAGATTTAACTCACTTAGCTGAACAAACGCACAGCAGAGCAGATTGAAGGATACGTTTCTTCTGTGTTTTAGGCAGAGTTTTACTGCTATTTCGTTATATGCGGGAATAGTGCTGGAAATGCCTGTTTTGAGATCTCTCCACAGAAAGCGTTTCCAGACTTCCCCTTCAACACACGAGTTTAACTCTGTAAGTTGAATGCACACATTGAAGACCGTTCTGTTAGGTAGCTCCGTTTTGGTTTTAGAAGCAGACAGTTCTCCTTACAGCATATACTCCCATTCACTGAGAAATGTCCAAACGCAGCTCTTACCAGAAACGTGTTTCTAACTCCTGAATCTAAAGGGAGATTTAACTCACTTAGCTGAACAAACGCACAGCAGAGCAGATTGAAGGATACGTTTCTTCTGTGTTTTAGGCAGAGTTTTACTGCTATTTCGTTATATGCGGGAATAGTGTTGGAAATGCCTGGAAATGCCTGTTTTGAGATCTCTCCACAGAAAGCGTTTCCAGACTTCCCCTTCAACACACGAGTTTAACTCTGTAAGTTGAATGCACACATTGAAGACCGTTCTGTTAGGTAGCTCCGTTTTGGTTTTAGAAGCAGACAGTTCTCCTTACAGCATATACTCCCATTCACTGAGAAATGTCCAAACGCAGCTCTTACCAGAAACGTGTTTCTAACTCCTGAATCTAAAGGGAGATTTAACTCACTTAGCTGAACAAACGCACAGCAGAGCAGATTGAAGGATACGTTTCTTCTGTGTTTTAGGCAGAGTTTTACTGCTATTTCGTTATATGCGGGAATAGTGCTGGAAATGCCTGGAAGTGCCTGTTTTGAGATCTCTCCACAGAAAGCGTTTCCAGACTTCCCCTTCAACACACGAGTTTAACTCTGTAAGTTGAATGCACACATTGAAGACCGTTCTGTTAGGTAGCTCCGTTTTGGTTTTAGAAGCAGACAGTTCTCCTTACAGCATATACTCCCATTCACTGAGAAATGTCCAAACGCACCTCTTACCAGAAACGTGTTTCTAACTCCTGAATCTAAAGGGAGATTTAACTCACTTAGCTGAACAAACGCACAGCAGAGCAGATTGAAGGATACGTTTCTTCTGTGTTTTAGGCAGAGTTTTACTGCTATTTCGTTATATGCGGGAATAGTGCTGGAAATGCCTGTTTTGAGATCTCTCCACAGAAAGCGTTTCCAGACTTCCCCTTCAACACACGAGTTTAACTCTGTAAGTTGAATGCACACATTGAAGACCGTTCTGTTAGGTAGCTCCGTTTTGGTTTTAGAAGCAGACAGTTCTCCTTACAGCATATACTCCCATTCACTGAGAAATGTCCAAACGCAGCTCTTACCAGAAACGTGTTTCTAACTCCTGAATCTAAAGGGAGATTTAACTCACTTAGCTGAAAAAACGCACAGCAGAGTAGATTGAAGGATACGTTTCTTCTGTGTTTTAGGCAGAGTTTTACTGCTATTTCGTTATATGCGGGAATAGTGCTGGAAATGCCTGGAAATGCCTGTTTTGAGATCTCTCCACAGAAAGCGTATCCAGACTTCCCCTTCAACACACGAGTTTAACTCTGTAAGTTGAATGCACACATTTAAGACCGTTCTGTTAGGTAGCTCCGTTTTGGTTTTAGAAGCAGACAGTTCTCCTTACAGCATATACTCCCATTCACTGAGAAATGTCCAAACGCAGCTCTTACCAGAAACGTGTTTCTAACTCCTGAATCTAAAGGGAGATTTAACTCACTTAGCTGAACAAACGCACAGCAGAGCAGATTGAAGGATACGTTTCTTCTGTGTTTTAGGCAGAGTTTTACTGCTATTTCGTTATATGCGGGAATAGTGCTGGAAATGCCTGGAAATGCCTGTTTTGTGATCTCTCCACAGAAAGCGTTTCCAGACTTCCCCTTCAACACACGGGTTTATCTCTGTAAGTTGAATGCACACATTGAAGACCGTTCTGTTAGGTAGCTCCGTTTTGGTTTTAGAAGCAGACAGTTCTCCTTACAGCATATACTCCCATTCACTGAGAAATGTCCAAACGCAGCTCTTACCAGAAACGTGTTTCTAACTCCTGAATCTAAAGGGAGATTTAACTCACTTAGCTGAACAAACGCACAGCAGAGCAGATTGAAGGATACGTTTCTTCTGTGTTTTAGGCAGAGTTTTACTGCTATTTCGTTATATGCGGGAATAGTGCTGGAAATGCCTGGAAATGCCTGTTTTGAGATCTCTCCACAGAAAGCGTTTCCAGACTTCCCCTTCAACACACGAGTTTAACTCTGTAAGTTGAATGCACACATTGAAGACCGTTCTGTTAGGTAGCTCCGTTTTGGTTTTAGAAGCAGACAGTTCTCCTTACAGCATATACTCCCATTCACTGAGAAATGTCCAAACGCAGCTCTTACCAGAAACGTGTTTCTAACTCCTGAATCTAAAGGGAGATTTAACTCACTTAGCTGAACAAACGCACAGCAGAGCAGATTGAAGGATACGTTTCTTCTGTGTTTTAGGCAGAGTTTTACTGCTATTTCGTTATATGCGGGAATAGTGCTGGAAATGCCTGGAAATGCCTGTTTTGAGATCTCTCCACAGAAAGAGTTTCCAGACTTCCCCTTCAACACACGAGTTTAACTCTGTAAGTTGAATGCACACATTGAAGACCGTTCTGTTAGGTAGCTCCGTTTTGGTTTTAGAAGCAGACAGTTCTCCTTACAGCATATACTCCCATTCACTGAGAAATGTCCAAACGCAGCTCTTACCAGAAACGTGTTTCTAACTCCTGAATCTAAAGGGAGATTTAACTCACTTAGCTGAACAAACGCACAGCAGAGCAGATTGAAGGATACGTTTCTTCTGTGTTTTAGGCAGAGTTTTACTGCTATTTCGTTATATGCGGGAATAGTGCTGGAAATGCCTGTTTTGAGATCTCTCCACAGAAAGCGTTTCCAGACTTCCCCTTCAACACACGAGTTTAACTCTGTAAGTTGAATGCACACATTGAAGACCGTTCTGTTAGGTAGCTCCGTTTTGGTTTTAGAAGCAGACAGTTCTCCTTACAGCATATACTCCCATTCACTGAGAAATGTCCAAACGCAGCTCTTACCAGAAACGTGTTTCTAACTCCTGAATCTAAAGGGAGATTTAACTCACTTAGCTGAACAAACGCACAGCAGAGCAGATTGAAGGATACGTTTCTTCTGTGTTTTAGGCAGAGTTTTACTGCTATTTCGTTATATGCGGGAATAGTGCTGGAAATGCCTGTTTTGAGATCTCTCCACAGAAAGCGTTTCCAGACTTCCCCTTCAACACACGAGTTTAACTCTGTAAGTTGAATGCACACATTGAAGACCGTTCTGTTAGGTAGCTCCGTTTTGGTTTTAGAAGCAGACAGTTCTCCTTACAGCATATACTCCCATTCACTGAGAAATGTCCAAACGCAGCTCTTACCAGAAACGTGTTTCTAACTCCTGAATCTAAAGGGAGATTTAACTCACTTAGCTGAACAAACGCACAGCAGAGCAGATTGAAGGATACGTTTCTTCTGTGTTTTAGGCAGAGTTTTACTGCTATTTCGTTATATGCGGGAATAGTGCTGGAAATGCCTGGAAATGCCTGTTTTGAGATCTCTCCACAGAAAGCGTTTCCAGACTTCCCCTTCAACACACGAGTTTAACTCTGTAAGTTGAATGCACACATTGAAGACCGTTCTGTTAGGTAGCTCCGTTTTGGTTTTAGAAGCAGACAGTTCTCCTTACAGCATATACTCCCATTCACTGAGAAATGTCCAAACGCAGCTCTTACCAGAAACGTGTTTCTAACTCCTGAATCTAAAGGGAGATTTAACTCACTTAGCTGAACAAACGCACAGCAGAGCAGATTGAAGGATACGTTTCTTCTGTGTTTTAGGCAGAGTTTTACTGCTATTTCGTTATATGCGGGAATAGTGCTGGAAATGCCTGTTTTGAGATCTCTCCACAGAAAGCGTTTCCAGACTTCCCCTTCAACACACGAGTTTAACTCTGTAAGTTGAATGCACACATTGAAGACCGTTCTGTTAGGTAGCTCCGTTTTGGTTTTAGAAGCAGACAGTTCTCCTTACAGCATATACTCCCATTCACTGAGAAATGTCCAAACGCAGCTCTTACCAGAAACGTGTTTCTAACTCCTGAATCTAAAGGGAGATTTAACTCACTTAGCTGAACAAACGCACAGCAGAGCAGATTGAAGGATACGTTTCTTCTGTGTTTTAGGCAGAGTTTTACTGCTATTTCGTTATATGCGGGAATAGTGCTGGAAATGCCTGGAAATGCCTGTTTTGAGATCTCTCCACAGAAAGCGTTTCCAGACTTCCCCTTCAACACACGAGTTTAACTCTGTAAGTTGAATGCACACATTGAAGACCGTTTTGTTAGGTAGCTCCGTTTTGGTTTTAGAAGCAGACAGTTCTCCTTACAGCATATACTCCCATTCACTGAGAAATGTCCAAACGCAGCTCTTACCAGAAACGTGTTTCTAACTCCTGAATCTAAAGGGAGATTTAACTCACTTAGCTGAACAAACGCACAGCAGAGCAGATTGAAGGATACGTTTCTTCTGTGTTTTAGGCAGAGTTTTACTGCTATTTCGTTATATGCGGGAATAGTGCTGGAAATGCCTGGAAATGCCTGTTTTGAGATCTCTCCACAGAAAGCGTTTCCAGACTTCCCCTTCAACACACGAGTTTAACTCTGTAAGTTGAATGCACACATTGAAGACCGTTCTGTTAGGTAGCTCCGTTTTGGTTTTAGAAGCAGACAGTTCTCCTTACAGCATATACTCCCATTCACTGAGAAATGTCCAAACGCAGCTCTTACCAGAAACGTGTTTCTAACTCCTGAATCTAAAGGGAGATTTAACTCACTTAGCTGAACAAACGCACAGCAGAGCAGATTGAAGGATACGTTTCTTCTGTGTTTTAGGCAGAGTTTTACTGCTATTTCGTTATATGCGGGAATAGTGCTGGAAATGCCTGGAAATGCCTGTTTTGAGATCTCTCCACAGAAAGCGTTTCCAGACTTCCCCTTCAACACACGAGTTTAACTCTGTAAGTTGAATGCACACATTGAAGACCGTTCTGTTAGGTAGCTCCGTTTTGGTTTTAGAAGCAGACAGTTCTCCTTACAGCATATACTCCCATTCACTGAGAAATGTCCAAACGCAGCTCTTACCAGAAACGTGTTTCTAACTCCTGAATCTAAAGGGAGATTTAACTCACTTAGCTGAACAAACGCACAGCAGAGCAGATTGAAGGATACGTTTCTTCTGTGTTTTAGGCAGAGTTTTACTGCTATTTCGTTATATGCGGGAATAGTGCTGGAAATGCCTGTTTTGAGATCTCTCCACAGAAAGCGTTTCCAGACTTCCCCTTCAACCCACGAGTTTAACTCTGTAAGTTGAATGCACACATTGAAGACCGTTCTGTTAGGTAGCTCCGTTTTGGTTTTAGAAGCAGACAGTTCTCCTTACAGCATATACTCCCATTCAGTGAGAAATGTCCAAACGCAGCTCTTACCAGAAACGTGTTTCTAACTCCTGAATCTAAAGGGAGATTTAACTCACTTAGCTGAACAAACGCACAGCAGAGCAGATTGAAGGATACGTTTCTTCTGTGTTTTAGGCAGAGTTTTACTGCTATTTCGTTATATGCGGGAATAGTGCTGGAAATGCCTGGAAATGCCTGTTTTGAGATCTCTCCACAGAAAGCGTTTCCAGACTTCCCCTTCAACACACGAGTTTAACTCTGTAAGTTGAATGCACACATTGAAGACCGTTCTGTTAGGTAGCTCCGTTTTGGTTTTAGAAGCAGACAGTTCTCCTTACAGCATATACTCCCATTCACTGAGAAATGTCCAAACGCAGCTCTTACCAGAAACGTGTTTCTAACTCCTGAATCTAAAGGGAGATTTAACTCACTTAGCTGAACAAACGCACAGCAGAGCAGATTGAAGGATACGTTTCTTCTGTGTTTTAGGCAGAGTTTTACTGCTATTTCGTTATATGCGGGAATAGTGCTGGAAATGCCTGGAAATGCCTGTTTTGAGATCTCTCCACAGAAAGCGTTTCCAGACTTCCCCTTCAACACACGAGTTTAACTCTGTAAGTTGAATGCACACATTGAAGACCGTTCTGTTAGGTAGCTCCGTTTTGGTTTTAGAAGCAGACAGTTCTCCTTACAGCATATACTCCCATTCACTGAGAAATGTCCAAACGCAGCTCTTACCAGAAACGTGTTTCTAACTCCTGAATCTAAAGGGAGATTTCACTCACTTAGCTGAACAAACGCACAGCAGAGCAGATTGAAGGATACGTTTCTTCTGTGTTTTAGGCAGAGTTTTACTGCTATTTCGTTATATGCGGGAATAGTGCTGGAAATGCCTGGAAATGCCTGTTTTGAGATCTCTCCACAGAAAGCGTTTCCAGACTTCCCCTTCAACACACGAGTTTAACTCTGTAAGTTGAATGCACACATTGAAGACCGTTCTGTTAGGTAGCTCCGTTTTGGTTTTAGAAGCAGACAGTTCTCCTTACAGCATATACTCCCATTCACTGAGAAATGTCCAAACGCAGCTCTTACCAGAAACGTGTTTCTAACTCCTGAATCTAAAGGGAGATTTAACTCACTTAGCTGAACAAACGCACAGCAGAGCAGATTGAAGGATACGTTTCTTCTGTGTTTTAGGCAGAGTTTTACTGCTATTTCGTTATATGCGGGAATAGTGCTGGAAATGCCTGGAAATGCCTGTTTTGAGATCTCTCCACAGAAAGCGTTTCCAGACTTCCCCTTCAACACACGAGTTTAACTCTGTAAGTTGAATGCACACATTGAAGACCGTTCTGTTAGGTAGCTCCGTTTTGGTTTTAGAAGCAGACAGTTCTCCTTACAGCATATACTCCCATTCACTGAGAAATGTCCAAACACAGCTCTTACCAGAAACGTGTTTCTAACTCCTGAATCTAAAGGGAGATTTAACTCACTTAGCTGAACAAACGCACAGCAGAGCAGATTGAAGGATACGTTTCTTCTGTGTTTTAGGCAGAGTTTTACTGCTATTTCGTTATATGCGGGAATAGTGCTGGAAATGCCTGGAAATGCCTGTTTTGAGATCTCTCCACAGAAAGCGTTTCCAGACTTCCCCTTCAACACACGAGTTTAACTCTGTAAGTTGAATGCACACATTGAAGACCGTTCTGTTAGGTAGCTCCGTTTTGGTTTTAGAAGCAGACAGTTCTCCTTACAGCATATACTCCCATTCACTGAGAAATGTCCAAACGCAGCTCTTACCAGAAACGTGTTTCTAACTCCTGAATCTAAAGGGAGATTTAACTCACTTAGCTGAACAAACGCACAGCAGAGCAGATTGAAGGATACGTTTCTTCTGTGTTTTAGGCAGAGTTTTACTGCTATTTCGTTATATGCGGGAATAGTGCTGGAAATGCCTGGAAATGCCTGTTTTGAGATCTCTCCACAGAAAGCGTTTCCAGACTTCCCCTTCAACACACGAGTTTAACTCTGTAAGTTGAATGCACACATTGAAGACCGTTCTGTTAGGTAGCTCCGTTTTGGTTTTAGAAGCAGACAGTTCTCCTTACAGCATATACTCCCATTCACTGAGAAATGTCCAAACGCAGCTCTTACCAGAAACGTGTTTCTAACTCCTGAATCTAAAGGGAGATTTAACTCACTTAGCTGAACAAACGCACAGCAGAGCAGATTGAAGGATACGTTTCTTCTGTGTTTTAGGCAGAGTTTTACTGCTATTTCGTTATATGCGGGAATAGTGCTGGAAATGCCTGGAAATGCCTGTTTTGAGATCTCTCCACAGAAAGCGTTTCCAGACTTCCCCTTCAACACACGAGTTTAACTCTGTAAGTTGAATGCACACATTGAAGACCGTTCTGTTAGGTAGCTCCGTTTTGGTTTTAGAAGCAGACAGTTCTCCTTACAGCATATACTCCCATTCACTGAGAAATGTCCAAACGCAGCTCTTACCAGAAACGTGTTTCTAACTCCTGAATCTAAAGGGAGATTTAACTCACTTAGCTGAACAAACGCACAGCAGAGCAGATTGAAGGATACGTTTCTTCTGTGTTTTAGGCAGAGTTTTACTGCTATTTCGTTATATGCGGGAATAGTGCTGGAAATGCCTGTTTTGAGATCTCTCCACAGAAAGCGTTTCCAGACTTCCCCTTCAACACACGAGTTTAACTCTGTAAGTTGAATGCACACATTGAAGACCGTTCTGTTAGGTAGCTCCGTTTTGGTTTTAGAAGCAGACAGTTCTCCTTACAGCATATACTCCCATTCACTGAGAAATGTCCAAACGCAGCTCTTACCAGAAACGTGTTTCTAACTCCTGAATCTAAAGGGAGATTTAACTCACTTAGCTGAACAAACGCACAGCAGAGCAGATTGAAGGATACGTTTCTTCTGTGTTTTAGGCAGAGTTTTACTGCTATTTCGTTATATGCGGGAATAGTGCTGGAAATGCCTGGAAATGCCTGTTTTGAGATCTCTCCACAGAAAGCGTTTCCAGACTTCCCCTTCAACACACGAGTTTAACTCTGTAAGTTGAATGCACACATTGAAGACCGTTCTGTTAGGTAGCTCCGTTTTGGTTTTAGAAGCAGACAGTTCTCCTTACAGCATATACTCCCATTCACTGAGAAATGTCCAAACGCAGCTCTTACCAGAAACGTGTTTCTAACTCCTGAATCTAAAGGGAGATTTAACTCACTTAGCTGAACAAACGCACAGCAGAGCAGATTGAAGGATACGTTTCTTCTGTGTTTTAGGCAGAGTTTTACTGCTATTTCGTTATATGCGGGAATAGTGCTGGAAATGCCTGTTTTGAGATCTCTCCACAGAAAGCGTTTCCAGACTTCCCCTTCAACACACGAGTTTAACTCTGTAAGTTGAATGCACACATTGAAGACCGTTCTGTTAGGTAGCTCCGTTTTGGTTTTAGAAGCAGACAGTTCTCCTTACAGCATATACTCCCATTCACTGAGAAATGTCCAAACGCAGCTCTTACCAGAAACGTGTTTCTAACTCCTGAATCTAAAGGGAGATTTAACTCACTTAGCTGAACAAACGCACAGCAGAGCAGATTGAAGGATACGTTTCTTCTGTGTTTTAGGCAGAGTTTTACTGCTATTTCGTTATATGCGGGAATAGTGCTGGAAATGCCTGGAAATGCCTGTTTTGAGATCTCTCCACAGAAAGCGTTTCCATACTTCCCCTTCAACACACGAGTTTAACTCTGTAAGTTGAATGCACACATTGAAGACCGTTCTGTTAGGTAGCTCCGTTTTGGTTTTAGAAGCAGACAGTTCTCCTTACAGCATATACTCCCATTCACTGAGAAATGTCCAAACGCAGCTCTTACCAGAAACGTGTTTCTAACTCCTGAATCTAAAGGGAGATTTAACTCACTTAGCTGAACAAACGCACAGCAGAGCAGATTGAAGGATACGTTTCTTCTGTGTTTTAGGCAGAGTTTTACTGCTATTTCGTTATATGCGGGAATAGTGCTGGAAATGCCTGGAAATGCCTGTTTTGAGATCTCTCCACAGAAAGCGTTTCCAGACTTCCCCTTCAACACACGAGTTTAACTCTGTAAGTTGAATGCACACATTGAAGACCGTTCTGTTAGGTAGCTCCGTTTTGGTTTTAGAAGCAGACAGTTCTCCTTACAGCATATACTCCCATTCACTGAGAAATGTCCAAACGCAGCTCTTACCAGAAACGTGTTTCTAACTCCTGAATCTAAAGGGAGATTTAACTCACTTAGCTGAACAAACGAACAGCAGAGCAGATTGAAGGATACGTTTCTTCTGTGTTTTAGGCAGAGTTTTACTGCTATTTCGTTATATGCGGGAATAGTGCTGGAAATGCCTGTTTTGAGATCTCTCCACAGAAAGCGTTTCCAGACTTCCCCTTCAACACACGAGTTTAACTCTGTAAGTTGAATGCACACATTGAAGACCGTTCTGTTAGGTAGCTCCGTTTTGGTTTTAGAAGCAGACAGTTCTCCTTACAGCATATACTCCCATTCACTGAGAAATGTCCAAACGCAGCTCTTACCAGAAACGTGTTTCTAACTCCTGAATCTAAAGGGAGATTTAACTCACTTAGCTGAACAAACGCACAGCAGAGCAGATTGAAGGATACGTTTCTTCTGTGTTTTAGGCAGAGTTTTACTGCTATTTCGTTATATGCGGGAATAGTGCTGGAAATGCCTGGAAATGCCTGTTTTGAGATCTCTCCACAGAAAGCGTTTCCAGACTTCCCCTTCAACACACGAGTTTAACTCTGTAAGTTGAATGCACACATTGAAGACCGTTCTGTTAGGTAGCTCCGTTTTGGTTTTAGAAGCAGACAGTTCTCCTTACAGCATATAATCCCATTCACTGAGAAATGTCCAAACGCAGCTCTTACCAGAAACGTGTTTCTAACTCCTGAATCTAAAGGGAGATTTAACTCACTTAGCTGAACAAACGCACAGCAGAGCAGATTGAAGGATACGTTTCTTCTGTGTTTTAGGCAGAGTTTTAGTGCTATTTCGTTATATGCGGGAATAGTGCTGGAAATGCCTGTTTTGAGATCTCTCCACAGAAAGCGTTTCCAGACTTCCCCTTCAACACACGAGTTTAACTCTGTAAGTTGAATGCACACGTTGAAGACCGTTCTGTTAGGTAGCTCCGTTTTGGTTTTAGAAGCAGACAGTTCTCCTTACAGCATATACTCCCATTCACTGAGAAATGTCCAAACGCAGCTCTTACCAGAAACGTGTTTCTAACTCCTGAATCTAAAGGGAGATTTAACTCACTTAGCTAAACAAACGAACAGCAGAGCAGATTGAAGGATACGTTTCTTCTGTGTTTTAGGCAGAGTTTTACTGCTATTTCGTTTTATGCGGGAATAGTGCTGGAAATGCCTGGAAATGCCTGTTTTGAGATCTCTCCACAGAAAGCGTTTCCAGACTTCCCCTTCAACACACGAGTTTAACTCTGTAAGTTGAATGCACACATTGAAGACCGTTCTGTTAGGTAGCTCCGTTTTGGTTTTAGAAGCAGACAGTTCTCCTTACAGCATATACTCCCATTCACTGAGAAATGTCCAAACGCAGCTCTTACCAGAAACGTGTTTCTAACTCCTGAATCTAAAGGGAGATTTAACTCACTTAGCTGAACAAACGCACAGCAGAGCAGATTGAAGGATACGTTTCTTCTGTGTTTTAGGCAGAGTTTTACTGCTATTTCGTTATATGCGGGAATAGTGCTGGAAATGCCTGTTTTGAGATCTCTCCACAGAAAGCGTTTCCAGACTTCCCCTTCAACACACGAGTTTAACTCTGTAAGTTGAATGCACACATTGAAGACCGTTCTGTTAGGTAGCTCCGTTTTGGTTTTAGAAGCAGACAGTTATCCTTACAGCATATACTCCCATTCACTGAGAAATGTCCAAACGCAGCTCTTACCAGAAACGTGTTTCTAACTCCTGAATCTAAAGGGAGATTTAACTCACTTAGCTGAACAAACGCACAGCAGAGCAGATTGAAGGATACGTTTCTTCTGTGTTTTAGGCAGAGTTTTACTGCTATTTCGTTATATGCGGGAATAGTGCTGGAAATGCCTGGAAATGCCTGTTTTGAGATCTCTCCACAGAAAGCGTTTCCAGACTTCCCCTTCAACACACGAGTTTAACTCTGTAAGTTGAATGCACACATTGAAGACCGTTCTGTTAGGTAGCTCCGTTTTGGTTTTAGAAGCAGACAGTTCTCCTTACAGCATATACTCCCATTCACTGAGAAATGTCCAAACGCAGCTCTTACCAGAAACGTGTTTCTAACTCCTGAATCTAAAGGGAGATTTAACTCACTTAGCTGAACAAACGCACAGCAGAGCAGATTGAAGGATACGTTTCTTCTGTGTTTTAGGCAGAGTTTTACTGCTATTTCGTTATATGCGGGAATAGTGCTGGAAATGCCTGGAAATGCCTGTTTTGAGATCTCTCCACAGAAAGCGTTTCCAGACTTCCCCTTCAACACACGAGTTTAACTCTGTAAGTTGAATGCACACATTGAAGACCGTTCTGTTAGGTAGCTCCGTTTTGGTTTTAGAAGCAGACAGTTCTCCTTACAGCATATACTCCCATTCACTGAGAAATGTCCAAACGCAGCTCTTACCAGAAACGTGTTTCTAACTCCTGAATCTAAAGGGAGATTTCACTCACTTAGCTGAACAAACGCACAGCAGAGCAGATTGAAGGATACGTTTCTTCTGTGTTTTAGGCAGAGTTTTACTGCTATTTCGTTATATGCGGGAATAGTGCTGGAAATGCCTGTTTTGAGATCTCTCCACAGAAAGCGTTTCCAGACTTCCCCTTCAACACACGAGTTTAACTCTGTAAGTTGAATGCACACATTGAAGACCGTTCTGTTAGGTAGCTCCGTTTTGGTTTTAGAAGCAGACAGTTCTCCTTACAGCATATACTCCCATTCACTGAGAAATGTCCAAATGCAGCTCTTACCAGAAACGTGTTTCTAACTCCTGAATCTAAAGGGAGATTTAACTCACTTAGCTGAACAAACGCACAGCAGAGCAGATTGAAGGATACGTTTCTTCTGTGTTTTAGGCAGAGTTTTAGTGCTATTTCGTTATATGCGGGAATAGTGCTGGAAATGCCTGTTTTGAGATCTCTCCACAGAAAGCGTTTCCAGACTTCCCCTTCAACACACGAGTTTAACTCTGTAAGTTGAATGCACACGTTGAAGACCGTTCTGTTAGGTAGCTCCGTTTTGGTTTTAGAAGCAGACAGTTCTCCTTACAGCATATACTCCCATTCACTGAGAAATGTCCAAACGCAGCTCTTACCAGAAACGTGTTTCTAACTCCTGAATCTAAAGGGAGATTTAACTCACTTAGCTAAACAAACGAACAGCAGAGCAGATTGAAGGATACGTTTCTTCTGTGTTTTAGGCAGAGTTTTACTGCTATTTCGTTATATGCGGGAATAGTGCTGGAAATGCCTGGAAATGCCTGTTTTGAGATCTCTCCACAGAAAGCGTTTCCAGACTTCCCCTTCAACACACGAGTTTAACTCTGTAAGTTGAATGCACACATTGAAGACCGTTCTGTTAGGTAGCTCCGTTTTGGTTTTAGAAGCAGACAGTTCTCCTTACAGCATATACTCCCATTCACTGAGAAATGTCCAAACGCAGCTCTTTCCAGAAACGTGTTTCTAACTCCTGAATCTAAAGGGAGATTTAACTCACTTAGCTGAACAAACGCACAGCAGAGCAGATTGAAGGATACGTTTCTTCTGTGTTTTAGGCAGAGTTTTACTGCTATTTCGTTATATGCGGGAATAGTGCTGGAAATGCCTGTTTTGAGATCTCTCCACAGAAAGCGTTTCCAGACTTCCCCTTCAACACACGAGTTTAACTCTGTAAGTTGAATGCACACATTGAAGACCGTTCTGTTAGGTAGCTCCGTTTTGGTTTTAGAAGCAGACAGTTCTCCTTACAGCATATACTCCCATTCACTGAGAAATGTCCAAACGCAGCTCTTACCAGAAACGTGTTTCTAACTCCTGAATCTAAAGGGAGATTTAACTCACTTAGCTGAACAAACGCACAGCAGAGCAGATTGAAGGATACGTTTCTTCTGTGTTTTAGGCAGAGTTTTACTGCTATTTCGTTATATGCGGGAATAGTGCTGGAAATGCCTGGAAATGCCTGTTTTGAGATCTCTCCACAGAAAGCGTTTCCAGACTTCCCCTTCAACACACGAGTTTAACTCTGTAAGTTGAATGCACACATTGAAGACCGTTCTGTTAGGTAGCTCCGTTTTGGTTTTAGAAGCAGACAGTTCTCCTTACAGCATATACTCCCATTCACTGAGAAATGTCCAAACGCAGCTCTTACCAGAAACGTGTTTCTAACTCCTGAATCTAAAGGGAGATTTAACTCACTTAGCTGAACAAACGCACAGCAGAGCAGATTGAAGGATACGTTTCTTCTGTGTTTTAGGCAGAGTTTTACTGCTATTTCGTTATATGCGGGAATAGTGCTGGAAATGCCTGGAAATGCCTGTTTTGAGATCTCTCCACAGAAAGCGTTTCCAGACTTCCCCTTCAACACACGAGTTTAACTCTGTAAGTTGAATGCACACATTGAAGACCGTTCTGTTAGGTAGCTCCGTTTTGGTTTTAGAAGCAGACAGTTCTCCTTACAGCATATACTCCCATTCACTGAGAAATGTCCAAACGCAGCTCTTACCAGAAACGTGTTTCTAACTCCTGAATCTAAAGGGAGATTTCACTCACTTAGCTGAACAAACGCACAGCAGAGCAGATTGAAGGATACGTTTCTTCTGTGTTTTAGGCAGAGTTTTACTGCTATTTCGTTATATGCGGGAATAGTGCTGGAAATGCCTGGAAATGCCTGTTTTGAGATCTCTCCACAGAAAGCGTTTCCAGACTTCCCCTTCAACACACGAGTTTAACTCTGTAAGTTGAATGCACACATTGAAGACCGTTCTGTTAGGTAGCTCCGTTTTGGTTTTAGAAGCAGACAGTTCTCCTTACAGCATATACTCCCATTCACTGAGAAATGTCCAAACGCAGCTCTTACCAGAAACGTGTTTCTAACTCCTGAATCTAAAGGGAGATTTAACTCACTTAGCTGAACAAACGCACAGCAGAGCAGATTGAAGGATACGTTTCTTCTGTGTTTTAGGCAGAGTTTTACTGCTATTTCGTTATATGCGGGAATAGTGCTGGAAATGCCTGGAAATGCCTGTTTTGAGATCTCTCCACAGAAAGCGTTTCCAGACTTCCCCTTCAACACACGAGTTTAACTCTGTAAGTTGAATGCACACATTGAAGACCGTTCTGTTAGGTAGCTCCGTTTTGGTTTTAGAAGCAGACAGTTCTCCTTACAGCATATACTCCCATTCACTGAGAAATGTCCAAACGCAGCTCTTACCAGAAACGTGTTTCTAACTCCTGAATCTAAAGGGAGATTTAACTCACTTAACTGAACAAACGCACAGCAGAGCAGATTGAAGGATACGTTTCTTCTGTGTTTTAGGCAGAGTTTTACTGCTATTTCGTTATATGCGGGAATAGTGCTGGAAATGCCTGGAAATGCCTGTTTTGAGATCTCTCCACAGAAAGCGTTTCCAGACTTCCCCTTCAACACACGAGTTTAACTCTGTAAGTTGAATGCACACATTGAAGACCGTTCTGTTAGGTAGCTCCGTTTTGGTTTTAGAAGCAGACAGTTCTCCTTACAGCATATACTCCCATTCACTGAGAAATGTCCAAACGCAGCTCTTACCAGAAACGTGTTTCTAACTCCTGAATCTAAAGGGAGATTTAACTCACTTAGCTGAACAAACGCACAGCAGAGCAGATTGAAGGATACGTTTCTTCTGTGTTTTAGGCAGAGTTTTACTGCTATTTCGTTATATGCGGGAATAGTGCTGGAAATGCCTGGAAATGCCTGTTTTGAGATCTCTCCACAGAAAGCGTTTCCAGACTTCCCCTTCAACACACGAGTTTAACTCTGTAAGTTAAATGCACACATTGAAGACCGTTCTGTTAGGTAGCTCCGTTTTGGTTTTAGAAGCAGACAGTTCTCCTTACAGCATATACTCCCATTCACTGAGAAATGTCCAAACGCAGCTCTTACCAGAAACGTGTTTCTAACTCCTGAATCTAAAGGGAGATTTAACTCACTTAGCTGAACAAAAGCACAGCAGAGCAGATTGAAGGATACGTTTCTTCTGTGTTTTAGGCAGAGTTTTACTGCTATTTCGTTATATGCGGGAATAGTGCTGGAAATGCCTGGAAATGCCTGTTTTGAGATCTCTCCACAGAAAGCGTTTCCAGACTTCCCCTTCAACACACGAGTTTAACTCTGTAAGTTGAATGCACACATTGAAGACCGTTCTGTTAGGTAGCTCCGTTTTGGTTTTAGAAGCAGACAGTTCTCCTTACAGCATATACTCCCATTCACTGAGAAATGTCCAAACGCAGCTCTTACCAGAAACGTGTTTCTAACTCCTGAATCTAAAGGGAGATTTAACTCACTTAGCTGAACAAACGCACAGCAGAGCAGATTGAAGGATACGTTTCTTCTGTGTTTTAGGCAGAGTTTTACTGCTATTTCGTTATATGCGGGAATAGTGCTGGAAATGCCTGGAAATGCCTGTTTTGAGATCTCTCCACAGAAAGCGTTTCCAGACTTCCCCTTCAACACACGAGTTTAACTCTGTAAGTTGAATGCACACATTGAAGACCGTTCTGTTAGGTAGCTCCGTTTTGGTTTTAGAAGCAGACAGTTCTCCTTACAGCATATACTCCCATTCACTGAGAAATGTCCAAACGCAGCTCTTACCAGAAACGTGTTTCTAACTCCTGAATCTAAAGGGAGATTTAACTCACTTAGCTGAACAAACGCACAGCAGAGCAGATTGAAGGATACGTTTCTTCTGTGTTTTAGGCAGAGTTTTACTGCTATTTCGTTATATGCGGGAATAGTGCTGGAAATGCCTGGAAATGCCTGTTTTGAGATCTCTCCACAGAAAGCGTTTCCAGACTTCCCCTTCAACACACGAGTTTAACTCTGTAAGTTGAATGCACACATTGAAGACCGTTCTGTTAGGTAGCTCCGTTTTGGTTTTAGAAGCAGACAGTTCTCCTTACAGCATATACTCCCATTCACTGAGAAATGTCCAAACGCAGCTCTTACCAGAAACGTGTTTCTAACTCCTGAATCTAAAGGGAGATTTAACTCACTTAGCTGAACAAACGCACAGCAGAGCAGATTGAAGGATACGTTTCTTCTGTGTTTTAGGCAGAGTTTTACTGCTATTTCGTTATATGCGGGAATAGTGCTGGAAATGCCTGGAAATGCCTGTTTTGAGATCTCTCCACAGAAAGCGTTTCCAGACTTCCCCTTCAACACACGAGTTTAACTCTGTAAGTTGAATGCACACATTGAAGACCGTTCTGTTAGGTAGCTCCGTTTTGGTTTTAGAAGCAGACAGTTCTCCTTACAGCATATACTCCCATTCACTGAGAAATGTCCAAACGCAGCTCTTACCAGAAACGTGTTTCTAACTCCTGAATCTAAAGGGAGATTTAACTCACTTAGCTGAACAAACGCACAGCAGAGCAGATTGAAGGATACGTTTCTTCTGTGTTTTAGGCAGAGTTTTACTGCTATTTCGTTATATGCGGGAATAGTGCTGGAAATGCCTGGAAATGCCTGTTTTGAGATCTCTCCACAGAAAGCGTTTCCAGACTTCCCCTTCAACACACGAGTTTAACTCTGTAAGCTGAATGCACACATTGAACACCGTTCTGTTAGGTAGCTCCGTTTTGGTTTTAGAAGCAGACAGTTCTCCTTACAGCATATACTCCCATTCACTGAGAAATGTCCAAACGCAGCTCTTACCAGAAACGTGTTTCTAACTCCTGAATCTAAAGGGAGATTTAACTCACTTAGCTGAACAAACGCACAGCAGAGCAGATTGAAGGATACGTTTCTTCTGTGTTTTAGGCAGAGTTTTACTGCTATTTCGTTATATGCGGGAATAGTGCTGGAAATGCCTGGAAATGCCTGTTTTGAGATCTCTCCACAGAAAGCGTTTCCAGACTTCCCCTTCAACACACGAGTTTAACTCTGTAAGTTGAATGCACACATTGAAGACCGTTCTGTTAGGTAGCTCCCTTTTGGTTTTAGAAGCAGACAGTTCTCCTTACAGCATATACTCCCATTCACTGAGAAATGTCCAAACGCAGCTCTTACCAGAAACGTGTTTCTAACTCCTGAATCTAAAGGGAGATTTAACTCACTTAGCTGAACAAACGCACAGCAGAGCAGATTGAAGGATACGTTTCTTCTGTGTTTTAGGCAGAGTTTTACTGCTATTTCGTTATATGCGGGAATAGTGCTGGAAATGCCTGTTTTGAGATCTATCCACAGAAAGCGTTTCCAGACTTCCCCTTCAACACACGAGTTTAACTCTGTAAGTTGAATGCACACATTGAAGACCGTTCTGTTAGGTAGCTCCGTTTTGGTTTTAGAAGCAGACAGTTCTCCTTACAGCATATACTCCCATTCACTGAGAAATGTCCAAACGCAGCTCTTACCAGAAACGTGTTTCTAACTCCTGAATCTAAAGGGAGATTTAACTCACTTAGCTGAACAAACGCACAGCAGAGCAGATTGAAGGATACGTTTCTTCTGTGTTTTAGGCAGAGTTTTACTGCTATTTCGTTATATGCGGGAATAGTGCTGGAAATGCCTGGAAATGCCTGTTTTGAGATCTCTCCACAGAAAGCGTTTCCAGACTTCCCCTTCAACACACGAGTTTAACTCTGTAAGTTGAATGCACACATTGAAGACCGTTCTGTTAGGTAGCTCCGTTTTGGTTTTAGAAGCAGACAGTTCTCCTTACAGCATATACTCCCATTCACTGAGAAATGTCCAAACGCAGCTCTTACCAGAAACGTGTTTCTAACTCCTGAATCTAAAGGGAGATTTAACTCACTTAGCTGAACAAACGCACAGCAGAGCAGATTGAAGGATACGTTTCTTCTGTGTTTTAGGCAGAGTTTTACTGCTATTTCGTTATATGCGGGAATAGTGCTGGAAATGCCTGGAAATGACTGTTTTGAGATCTCTCCACAGAAAGCGTTTCCAGACTTCCCCTTCAACACACGAGTTTAACTCTGTAAGTTGAATGCACACATTGAAGACCGTTCTGTTAGGTAGCTCCGTTTTGGTTTTAGAAGCAGACAGTTCTCCTTACAGCATATACTCCCATTCACTGAGAAATGTCCAAACGCAGCTCTTACCAGAAACGTGTTTCTAACTCCTGAATCTAAAGGGAGATTTAACTCACTTAGCTGAACAAACGCACAGCAGAGCAGATTGAAGGATACGTTTCTTCTGTGTTTTAGGCAGAGTTTTACTGCTATTTCGTTATATGCGGGAATAGTGCTGGAAATGCCTGTTTTGAGATCTCTCCACAGAAAGCGTTTCCAGACTTCCCCTTCAACACACGAGTTTAACTCTGTAAGTTGAATGCACACATTGAAGACCGTTCTGTTAGGTAGCTCCGTTTTGGTTTTAGAAGCAGACAGTTCTCCTTACAGCATATACTCCCATTCACTGAGAAATGTCCAAACGCAGCTCTTACCAGAAACGTGTTTCTAACTCCTGAATCTAAAGGGAGATTTAACTCACTTAGCTGAACAAACGAACAGCAGAGCAGATTGAAGGATACGTTTCTTCTGTGTTTTAGGCAGAGTTTTACTGCTATTTCGTTATATGCGGGAATAGTGCTGGAAATGCCTGTTTTGAGATCTCTCCACAGAAAGCGTTTCCAGACTTCCCCTTCAACACACGAGTTTAACTCTGTAAGTTGAATGCACACATTGAAGACCGTTCTGTTAGGTAGCTCCGTTTTGGTTTTAGAAGCAGACAGTTCTCCTTACAGCATATACTCCCATTCACTGAGAAATGTCCAAACGCAGCTCTTACCAGAAACGTGTTTCTAACTCCTGAATCTAAAGGGAGATTTAACTCACTTAGCTGAACAAACGCACAGCAGAGCAGATTGAAGGATACGTTTCTTCTGTGTTTTAGGCAGAGTTTTACTGCTATTTCGTTATATGCGGGAATAGTGCTGGAAATGCCTGGAAATGCCTGTTTTGAGATCTCTCCACAGAAAGCGTTTCCAGACTTCCCCTTCAACACACGAGTTTAACTCTGTAAGTTGAATGCACACATTGAAGACCGTTCTGTTAGGTAGCTCCGTTTTGGTTTTAGAAGCAGACAGTTCTCCTTACAGCATATACTCCCATTCACTGAGAAATGTCCAAACGCAGCTCTTACCAGAAACGTGTTTCTAACTCCTGAATCTAAAGGGAGATTTAACTCACTTAGCTGAACAAACGCACAGCAGAGCAGATTGAAGGATACGTTACTTCTGTGTTTTAGGCAGAGTTTTACTGCTATTTCGTTATATGCGGGAATAGTGCTGGAAATGCCTGTTTTGAGATCTCTCCACAGAAAGCGTTTCCAGACTTCCCCTTCAACACACGAGTTTAACTCTGTAAGTTGAATGCACACGTTGAAGACCGTTCTGTTAGGTAGCTCCGTTTTGGTTTTAGAAGCAGACAGTTCTCCTTACAGCATATACTCCCATTCACTGAGAAATGTCCAAACGCAGCTCTTACCAGAAACGTGTTTCTAACTCCTGAATCTAAAGGGAGATTTAACTCACTTAGCTGAACAAACGAACAGCAGAGCAGATTGAAGGATACGTTTCTTCTGTGTTTTAGGCAGAGTTTTACTGCTATTTCGTTATATGCGGGAATAGTGCTGGAAATGCCTGGAAATGCCTGTTTTGAGATCTCTCCACAGAAAGCGTTTCCAGACTTCCCCTTCAACACACGAGTTTAACTCTGTAAGTTGAATGCACACATTGAAGACCGTTCTGTTAGGTAGCTCCGTTTTGGTTTTAGAAGCAGACAGTTCTCCTTACAGCATATACTCCCATTCACTGAGAAATGTCCAAACGCAGCTCTTACCAGAAACGTGTTTCTAACTCCTGAATCTAAAGGGAGATTTAACTCACTTAGCTGAACAAACGCACAGCAGAGCAGATTGAAGGATACGTTTCTTCTGTGTTTTAGGCAGAGTTTTACTGCTATTTCGTTATATGCGGGAATAGTGCTGGAAATGCCTGTTTTGAGATCTCTCCACAGAAAGCGTTTCCAGACTTCCCCTTCAACACACGAGTTTAACTCTGTAAGTTGAATGCACACATTGAAGACCGTTCTGTTAGGTAGCTCCGTTTTGGTTTTAGAAGCAGACAGTTATCCTTACAGCATATACTCCCATTCACTGAGAAATGTCCAAACGCAGCTCTTACCAGAAACGTGTTTCTAACTCCTGAATCTAAAGGGAGATTTAACTCACTTAGCTGAACAAACGCACAGCAGAGCAGATTGAAGGATACGTTTCTTCTGTGTTTTAGGCAGAGTTTTACTGCTATTTCGTTATATGCGGGAATAGTGCTGGAAATGCCTGGAAATGCCTGTTTTGAGATCTCTCCACAGAAAGCGTTTCCAGACTTCCCCTTCAACACACGAGTTTAACTCTGTAAGTTGAATGCACACATTGAAGACCGTTCTGTTAGGTAGCTCCGTTTTGGTTTTAGAAGCAGACAGTTCTCCTTACAGCATATACTCCCATTCACTGAGAAATGTCCAAACGCAGCTCTTACCAGAAACGTGTTTCTAACTCCTGAATCTAAAGGGAGATTTAACTCACTTAGCTGAACAAACGCACAGCAGAGCAGATTGAAGGATACGTTTCTTCTGTGTTTTAGGCAGAGTTTTACTGCTATTTCGTTATATGCGGGAATAGTGCTGGAAATGCCTGGAAATGCCTGTTTTGAGATCTCTCCACAGAAAGCGTTTCCAGACTTCCCCTTCAACACACGAGTTTAACTCTGTAAGTTGAATGCACACATTGAAGACCGTTCTGTTAGGTAGCTCCGTTTTGGTTTTAGAAGCAGACAGTTCTCCTTACAGCATATACTCCCATTCACTGAGAAATGTCCAAACGCAGCTCTTACCAGAAACGTGTTTCTAACTCCTGAATCTAAAGGGAGATTTAACTCACTTAGCTGAACAAACGCACAGCAGAGCAGATTGAAGGATACGTTTCTTCTGTGTTTTAGGCAGAGTTTTACTGCTATTTCGTTATATGCGGGAATAGTGCTGGAAATGCCTGGAAATGCCTGTTTTGAGATCTCTCCACAGAAAGCGTTTCCAGACTTCCCCTTCAACACACGAGTTTAACTCTGTAAGTTGAATGCACACATTGAAGACCGTTCTGTTAGGTAGCTCCGTTTTGGTTTTAGAAGCAGACAGTTCTCCTTACAGCATATACTCCCATTCACTGAGAAATGTCCAAACGCAGCTCTTACCAGAAACGTGTTTCTAACTCCTGAATCTAAAGGGAGATTTAACTCACTTAGCTGAACAAACGCACAGCAGAGCAGATTGAAGGATACGTTTCTTCTGTGTTTTAGGCAGAGTTTTACTGCTATTTCGTTATATGCGGGAATAGTGCTGGAAATGCCTGGAAATGCCTGTTTTGAGATCTCTCCACAGAAAGCGTTTCCAGACTTCCCCTTCAACACACGAGTTTAACTCTGTAAGTTGAATGCACACATTGAACACCGTTCTGTTAGGTAGCTCCGTTTTGGTTTTAGAAGCAGACAGTTCTCCTTACAGCATATACTCCCATTCACTGAGAAATGTCCAAACGCAGCTCTTACCAGAAACGTGTTTCTAACTCCTGAATCTAAAGGGAGATTTAACTCACTTAGCTGAACAAACGCACAGCAGAGCAGATTGAAGGATACGTTTCTTCTGTGTTTTAGGCAGAGTTTTACTGCTATTTCGTTATATGCGGGAATAGTGCTGGAAATGCCTGTTTTGAGATCTCTCCACAGAAAGCGTTTCCAGACTTCCCCTTCAACACACGAGTTTAACTCTGTAAGTTGAATGCACACATTGAAGACCGTTCTGTTAGGTAGCTCCGTTTTGGTTTTAGAAGCAGACAGTTCTCCTTACAGCATATACTCCCATTCACTGAGAAATGTCCAAACGCAGCTCTTACCAGAAACGTGTTTCTAACTCCTGAATCTAAAGGGAGATTTAACTCACTTAGCTGAACAAACGCACAGCAGAGCAGATTGAAGGATACGTTTCTTCTGTGTTTTAGGCAGAGTTTTACTGCTATTTCGTTATATGCGGGAATAGTGCTGGAAATGCCTGGAAATGCCTGTTTTGAGATCTCTCCACAGAAAGCGTTTCCAGACTTCCCCTTCAACACACGAGTTTAACTCTGTAAGTTGAATGCACACATTGAAGACCGTTCTGTTAGGTAGCTCCGTTTTGGTTTTAGAAGCAGACAGTTCTCCTTACAGCATATACTCCCATTCACTGAGAAATGTCCAAACGCAGCTCTTACCAGAAACGTGTTTCTAACTCCTGAATCTAAAGGGAGATTTAACTCACTTAGCTGAACAAACGCACAGCAGAGCAGATTGAAGGATACGTTTCTTCTGTGTTTTAGGCAGAGTTTTACTGCTATTTCGTTATATGTGGGAATAGTGCTGGAAATGCCTGGAAATGCCTGTTTTGAGATCTCTCCACAGAAAGCGTTTCCAGACTTCCCCTTCAACACACGAGTTTAACTCTGTAAGTTGAATGCACACATTGAAGACCGTTCTGTTAGGTAGCTCCGTTTTGGTTTTAGAAGCAGACAGTTCTCCTTACAGCATATACTCCCATTCACTGAGAAATGTCCAAACGCAGCTCTTACCAGAAACGTGTTTCTAACTCCTGAATCTAAAGGGAGATTTAACTCACTTAGCTGAACAAACGCACAGCAGAGCAGATTGAAGGATACGTTTCTTCTGTGTTTTAGGCAGAGTTTTACTGCTATTTCGTTATATGCGGGAATAGTGCTGGAAATGCCTGTTTTGAGATCTCTCCACAGAAAGCGTTTCCAGACTTCCCCTTCAACACACGAGTTTAACTCTGTAAGTTGAATGCACACATTGAAGACCGTTCTGTTAGGTAGCTCCGTTTTGGTTTTAGAAGCAGACAGTTCTCCTTACAGCATATACTCCCATTCACTGAGAAATGTCCAAACGCAGCTCTTACCAGAAACGTGTTTCTAACTCCTGAATCTAAAGGGAGATTTAACTCACTTAGCTGAACAAACGCACAGCAGAGCAGATTGAAGGATACGTTTCTTCTGTGTTTTAGGCAGAGTTTTACTGCTATTTCGTTATATGCGGGAATAGTGCTGGAAATGCCTGGAAATGCCTGTTTTGAGATCTCTCCACAGAAAGCGTTTCCAGACTTCCCCTTCAACACACGAGTTTAACTCTGTAAGTTGAATGCACACATTGAAGACCGTTCTGTTAGGTAGCTCCGTTTTGGTTTTAGAAGCAGACAGTTCTCCTTACAGCATATACTCCCATTCACTGAGAAATGTCCAAACGCAGCTCTTACCAGAAACGTGTTTCTAACTCCTGAATCTAAAGGGAGATTTAACTCACTTAGCTGAACAAACGCACAGCAGAGCAGATTGAAGGATACGTTTCTTCTGTGTTTTAGGCAGAGTTTTACTGCTATTTCGTTATATGCGGGAATAGTGCTGGAAATGCCTGGAAATGACTGTTTTGAGATCTCTCCACAGAAAGCGTTTCCATACTTCCCCTTCAACACACGAGTTTAACTCTGTAAGTTGAATGCACACATTGAAGACCGTTCTGTTAGGTAGCTCCGTTTTGGTTTTAGAAGCAGACAGTTCTCCTTACAGCATATACTCCCATTCACTGAGAAATGTCCAAACGCAGCTCTTACCAGAAACGTGTTTCTAACTCCTGAATCTAAAGGGAGATTTAACTCACTTAGCTGAACAAACGCACAGCAGAGCAGATTGAAGGATACGTTTCTTCTGTGTTTTAGGCAGAGTTTTACTGCTATTTCGTTATATGCGGGAATAGTGCTGGAAATGCCTGTTTTGAGATCTCTCCACAGAAAGCGTTTCCAGACTTCCCCTTCAACACACGAGTTTAACTCTGTAAGTTGAATGCACACATTGAAGACCGTTCTGTTAGGTAGCTCCGTTTTGGTTTTAGAAGCAGACAGTTCTCCTTACAGCATATACTCCCATTCACTGAGAAATGTCCAAACGCAGCTCTTACCAGAAACGTGTTTCTAACTCCTGAATCTAAAGGGAGATTTAACTCACTTAGCTGAACAAACGCACAGCAGAGCAGATTGAAGGATACGTTTCTTCTGTGTTTTAGGCAGAGTTTTACTGCTATTTCGTTATATGCGGGAATAGTGCTGGAAATGCCTGTTTTGAGATCTCTCCACAGAAAGCGTTTCCAGACTTCCCCTTCAACACACGAGTTTAACTCTGTAAGTTGAATGCACACATTGAACACCGTTCTGTTAGGTAGCTCCGTTTTGGTTTTAGAAGCAGACAGTTCTCCTTACAGCATATACTCCCATTCACTGAGAAATGTCCAAACGCAGCTCTTACCAGAAACGTGTTTCTAACTCCTGAATCTAAAGGGAGATTTAACTCACTTAGCTGAACAAACGCACAGCAGAGCAGATTGAAGGATACGTTTCTTCTGTGTTTTAGGCAGAGTTTTACTGCTATTTCGTTATATGCGGGAATAGTGCTGGAAATGCCTGGAAATGCCTGTTTTGAGATCTCTCCACAGAAAGCGTTTCCAGACTTCCCCTTCAACACACGAGTTTAACTCTGTAAGTTGAATGCACACATTGAAGACCGTTCTGTTAGGTAGCTCCGTTTTGGTTTTAGAAGCAGACAGTTCTCCTTACAGCATATACTCCCATTCACTGAGAAATGTCCAAACGCAGCTCTTACCAGAAACGTGTTTCTAACTCCTGAATCTAAAGGGAGATTTAACTCACTTAGCTGAACAAACGCACAGCAGAGCAGATTGAAGGATACGTTTCTTCTGTGTTTTAGGCAGAGTTTTACTGCTATTTCGTTATATGCGGGAATAGTGCTGGAAATGCCTGTTTTGAGATCTCTCCACAGAAAGCGTTTCCAGACTTCCCCTTCAACACACGAGTTTAACTCTGTAAGTTGAATGCACACATTGAAGACCGTTCTGTTAGGTAGCTCCGTTTTGGTTTTAGAAGCAGACAGTTCTCCTTACAGCATATACTCCCATTCACTGAGAAATGTCCAAACGCAGCTCTTACCAGAAACGTGTTTCTAACTCCTGAATCTAAAGGGAGATTTAACTCACTTAGCTGAACAAACGCACAGCAGAGCAGATTGAAGGATACGTTTCTTCTGTGTTTTAGGCAGAGTTTTACTGCTATTTCGTTATATGCGGGAATAGTGCTGGAAATGCCTGGAAATGCCTGTTTTGAGATCTCTCCACAGAAAGCGTTTCCAGACTTCCCCTTCAACACACGAGTTTAACTCTGTAAGTTGAATGCACACATTGAAGACCGTTCTGTTAGGTAGCTCCGTTTTGGTTTTAGAAGCAGACAGTTCTCCTTACAGCATATACTCCCATTCACTGAGAAATGTCCAAACGCAGCTCTTACCAGAAACGTGTTTCTAACTCCTGAATCTAAAGGGAGATTTAACTCACTTAGCTGAACAAACGCACAGCAGAGCAGATTGAAGGATACGTTTCTTCTGTGTTTTAGGCAGAGTTTTACTGCTATTTCGTTATATGCGGGAATAGTGCTGGAAATGCCTGGAAATGACTGTTTTGAGATCTCTCCACAGAAAGCGTTTCCATACTTCCCCTTCAACACACGAGTTTAACTCTGTAAGTTGAATGCACACATTGAAGACCGTTCTGTTAGGTAGCTCCGTTTTGGTTTTAGAAGCAGACAGTTCTCCTTACAGCATATACTCCCATTCACTGAGAAATGTCCAAACGCAGCTCTTACCAGAAACGTGTTTCTAACTCCTGAATCTAAAGGGAGATTTAACTCACTTAGCTGAACAAACGCACAGCAGAGCAGATTGAAGGATACGTTTCTTCTGTGTTTTAGGCAGAGTTTTACTGCTATTTCGTTATATGCGGGAATAGTGCTGGAAATGCCTGTTTTGAGATCTCTCCACAGAAAGCGTTTCCAGACTTCCCCTTCAACACACGAGTTTAACTCTGTAAGTTGAATGCACACATTGAAGACCGTTCTGTTAGGTAGCTCCGTTTTGGTTTTAGAAGCAGACAGTTCTCCTTACAGCATATACTCCCATTCACTGAGAAATGTCCAAACGCAGCTCTTACCAGAAACGTGTTTCTAACTCCTGAATCTAAAGGGAGATTTAACTCACTTAGCTGAACAAACGAACAGCAGAGCAGATTGAAGGATACGTTTCTTCTGTGTTTTAGGCAGAGTTTTACTGCTATTTCGTTATATGCGGGAATAGTGCTGGAAATGCCTGTTTTGAGATCTCTCCACAGAAAGCGTTTCCAGACTTCCCCTTCAACACACGAGTTTAACTCTGTAAGTTGAATGCACACATTGAAGACCGTTCTGTTAGGTAGCTCCGTTTTGGTTTTAGAAGCAGACAGTTCTCCTTACAGCATATACTCCCATTCACTGAGAAATGTCCAAACGCAGCTCTTACCAGAAACGTGTTTCTAACTCCTGAATCTAAAGGGAGATTTAACTCACTTAGCTGAACAAACGCACAGCAGAGCAGATTGAAGGATACGTTTCTTCTGTGTTTTAGGCAGAGTTTTACTGCTATTTCGTTATATGCGGGAATAGTGCTGGAAATGCCTGGAAATGCCTGTTTTGAGATCTCTCCACAGAAAGCGTTTCCAGACTTCCCCTTCAACACACGAGTTTAACTCTGTAAGTTGAATGCACACATTGAAGACCGTTCTGTTAGGTAGCTCCGTTTTGGTTTTAGAAGCAGACAGTTCTCCTTACAGCATATACTCCCATTCACTGAGAAATGTCCAAACGCAGCTCTTACCAGAAACGTGTTTCTAACTCCTGAATCTAAAGGGAGATTTAACTCACTTAGCTGAACAAACGCACAGCAGAGCAGATTGAAGGATACGTTTCTTCTGTGTTTTAGGCAGAGTTTTACTGCTATTTCGTTATATGCGGGAATAGTGCTGGAAATGCCTGTTTTGAGATCTCTCCACAGAAAGCGTTTCCAGACTTCCCCTTCAACACACGAGTTTAACTCTGTAAGTTGAATGCACACGTTGAAGACCGTTCTGTTAGGTAGCTCCGTTTTGGTTTTAGAAGCAGACAGTTCTCCTTACAGCATATACTCCCATTCACTGAGAAATGTCCAAACGCAGCTCTTACCAGAAACGTGTTTCTAACTCCTGAATCTAAAGGGAGATTTAACTCACTTAGCTGAACAAACGAACAGCAGAGCAGATTGAAGGATACGTTTCTTCTGTGTTTTAGGCAGAGTTTTACTGCTATTTCGTTATATGCGGGAATAGTGCTGGAAATGCCTGGAAATGCCTGTTTTGAGATCTCTCCACAGAAAGCGTTTCCAGACTTCCCCTTCAACACACGAGTTTAACTCTGTAAGTTGAATGCACACATTGAAGACCGTTCTGTTAGGTAGCTCCGTTTTGGTTTTAGAAGCAGACAGTTCTCCTTACAGCATATACTCCCATTCACTGAGAAATGTCCAAACGCAGCTCTTACCAGAAACGTGTTTCTAACTCCTGAATCTAAAGGGAGATTTAACTCACTTAGCTGAACAAACGCACAGCAGAGCAGATTGAAGGATACGTTTCTTCTGTGTTTTAGGCAGAGTTTTACTGCTATTTCGTTATATGCGGGAATAGTGCTGGAAATGCCTGTTTTGAGATCTCTCCACAGAAAGCGTTTCCAGACTTCCCCTTCAACACACGAGTTTAACTCTGTAAGTTGAATGCACACATTGAAGACCGTTCTGTTAGGTAGCTCCGTTTTGGTTTTAGAAGCAGACAGTTCTCCTTACAGCATATACTCCCATTCACTGAGAAATGTCCAAACGCAGCTCTTACCAGAAACGTGTTTCTAACTCCTGAATCTAAAGGGAGATTTAACTCACTTAGCTGAACAAACGAACAGCAGAGCAGATTGAAGGATACGTTTCTTCTGTGTTTTAGGCAGAGTTTTACTGCTATTTCGTTATATGCGGGAATAGTGCTGGAAATGCCTGGAAATGCCTGTTTTGAGATCTCTCCACAGAAAGCGTTTCCAGACTTCCCCTTCAACACACGAGTTTAACTCTGTAAGTTGAATGCACACATTGAAGACCGTTCTGTTAGGTAGCTCCGTTTTGGTTTTAGAAGCAGACAGTTCTCCTTACAGCATATACTCCCATTCACTGAGAAATGTCCAAACGCATCTCTTACCAGAAACGTGTTTCTAACTCCTGAATCTAAAGGGAGATTTAACTCATTTAGCTGAACAAACGCACAGCAGAGCAGATTGAAGGATACGTTTCTTCTGTGTTTTAGGCAGAGTTTTACTGCTATTTCGTTATATGCGGGAATAGTGCTGGAAATGCCTGTTTTGAGATCTCTCCACAGAAAGCGTTTCCAGACTTCCCCTTCAACACACGAGTTTAACTCTGTAAGTTGAATGCACACATTGAAGACCGTTCTGTTAGGTAGCTCCTTTTTGGTTTTAGAAGCAGACAGTTCTCCTTACAGCATATACTCCCATTCACTGAGAAATGTCCAAACGCAGCTCTTACCAGAAACGTGTTTCTAACTCCTGAATCTAAAGGGAGATTTAACTCACTTAGCTGAACAAACGCACAGCAGAGCAGATTGAAGGATACGTTTCTTCTGTGTTTTAGGCAGAGTTTTACTGCTATTTCGTTATATGCGGGAATAGTGCTGGAAATGCCTGGAAATGCCTGTTTTGAGATCTCTCCACAGAAAGCGTTTCCAGACTTCCCCTTCAACACACGAGTTTAACTCTGTAAGTTGAATGCACACATTGAAGACCGTTCTGTTAGGTAGCTCCGTTTTGGTTTTAGAAGCAGACAGTTCTCCTTACAGCATATACTCCCATTCACTGAGAAATGTCCAAACGCAGCTCTTACCAGAAACGTGTTTCTAACTCCTGAATCTAAAGGGAGATTTAACTCACTTAGCTGAACAAACGCACAGCAGAGCAGATTGAAGGATACGTTTCTTCTGTGTTTTAGGCAGAGTTTTACTGCTATTTCGTTATATGCGGGAATAGTGCTGGAAATGCCTGGAAATGCCTGTTTTGAGATCTCTCCACAGAAAGCGTTTCCATACTTCCCTTCAACACACGAGTTTAACTCTGTAAGTTGAATGCACACATTGAAGCCCGTTCTGTTAGGTAGCTCCGTTTTGGTTTTAGAAGCAGACAGTTCTCCTTACAGCATATACTCCCATTCACTGAGAAATGTCCAAACGCAGCTCTTACCAGAAACGTGTTTCTAACTCCTGAATCTAAAGGGAGATTTAACTCACTTAGCTGAACAAACGCACAGCAGAGCAGATTGAAGGATACGTTTCTTCTGTGTTTTAGGCAGAGTTTTACTGCTATTTCGTTATATGCGGGAATAGTGCTGGAAATGCCTGGAAATGCCTGTTTTGAGATCTCTCCACAGAAAGCGTTTCCAGACTTCCCCTTCAACACACGAGTTTAACTCTGTAAGTTGAATGCACACATTGAAGACCGTTCTGTTAGGTAGCTCCGTTTTGGTTTTAGAAGCAGACAGTTCTCCTTACAGCATATACTCCCATTCACTGAGAAATGTCCAAACGCAGCTCTTACCAGAAACGTGTTTCTAACTCCTGAATCTAAAGGGAGATTTAACTCACTTAGCTGAACAAACGCACAGCAGAGCAGATTGAAGGATACGTTTCTTCTGTGTTTTAGGCAGAGTTTTACTGCTATTTCGTTATATGCGGGAATAGTGCTGGAAATGCCTGGAAATGCCTGTTTTGAGATCTCTCCACAGAAAGCGTTTCCAGACTTCCCCTTCAACACACGAGTTTAACTCTGTAAGTTGAATGCACACATTGAAGACCGTTCTGTTAGGTAGCTCCGTTTTGGTTTTAGAAGCAGACAGTTCTCCTTACAGCATATACTCCCATTCACTGAGAAATGTCCAAACGCAGCTCTTACCAGAAACGTGTTTCTAACTCCTGAATCTAAAGGGAGATTTAACTCACTTAGCTGAACAAACGCACAGCAGAGCAGATTGAAGGATACGTTTCTTCTGTGTTTTAGGCAGAGTTTTACTGCTATTTCGTTATATGCGGGAATAGTGCTGGAAATGCCTGTTTTGAGATCTCTCCACAGAAAGCGTTTCCAGACTTCCCCTTCAACACACGAGTTTAACTCTGTAAGTTGAATGCACACATTGAAGACCGTTCTGTTAGGTAGCTCCGTTTTGGTTTTAGAAGCAGACAGTTCTCCTTACAGCATATACTCCCATTCACTGAGAAATGTCCAAACGCAGCTCTTACCAGAAACGTGTTTCTAACTCCTGAATCTAAAGGGAGATTTAACTCACTTAGCTGAACAAACGCACAGCAGAGCAGATTGAAGGATACGTTTCTTCTGTGTTTTAGGCAGAGTTTTACTGCTATTTCGTTATATGCGGGAATAGTGCTGGAAATGCCTGTTTTGAGATCTCTCCACAGAAAGCGTTTCCAGACTTCCCCTTCAACACACGAGTTTAACTCTGTAAGTTGAATGCACACATTGAAGACCGTTCTGTTAGGTAGCTCCGTTTTGGTTTTAGAAGCAGACAGTTCTCCTTACAGCATATACTCCCATTCACTGAGAAATGTCCAAACGCAGCTCTTACCAGAAACGTGTTTCTAACTCCTGAATCTAAAGGGAGATTTAACTCACTTAGCTGAACAAACGCACAGCAGAGCAGATTGAAGGATACGTTCTTCTGTGTTTTAGGCAGAGTTTTACTGCTATTTCGTTATATGCGGGAATAGTGCTGGAAATGCCTGTTTTGAGATCTCTCCACAGAAAGCGTTTCCAGACTTCCCCTTCAACACACGAGTTTAACTCTGTAAGTTGAATGCACACATTGAACACCGTTCTGTTAGGTAGCTCCGTTTTGGTTTTAGAAGCAGACAGTTCTCCTTACAGCATATACTCCCATTCACTGAGAAATGTCCAAACGCAGCTCTTACCAGAAACGTGTTTCTAACTCCTGAATCTAAAGGGAGATTTAACTCACTTAGCTGAACAAACGCACAGCAGAGCAGATTGAAGGATACGTTTCTTCTGTGTTTTAGGCAGAGTTTTACTGCTATTTCGTTATATGCGGGAATAGTGCTGGAAATGCCTGGAAATGCCTGTTTTGAGATCTCTCCACAGAAAGCGTTTCCAGACTTCCCCTTCAACACACGAGTTTAACTCTGTAAGTTGAATGCACACATTGAAGACCGTTCTGTTAGGTAGCTCCGTTTTGGTTTTAGAAGCAGACAGTTCTCCTTACAGCATATACTCCCATTCACTGAGAAATGTCCAAACGCAGCTCTTACCAGAAACGTGTTTCTAACTCCTGAATCTAAAGGGAGATTTAACTCACTTAGCTGAACAAACGCACAGCAGAGCAGATTGAAGGATACGTTTCTTCTGTGTTTTAGGCAGAGTTTTACTGCTATTTCGTTATATGCGGGAATAGTGCTGGAAATGCCTGTTTTGAGATCTCTCCACAGAAAGCGTTTCCAGACTTCCCCTTCAACACACGAGTTTAACTCTGTAAGTTGAATGCACACATTGAAGACCGTTCTGTTAGGTAGCTCCGTTTTGGTTTTAGAAGCAGACAGTTCTCCTTACAGCATATACTCCCATTCACTGAGAAATGTCCAAACGCAGCTCTTACCAGAAACGTGTTTCTAACTCCTGAATCTAAAGGGAGATTTAACTCACTTAGCTGAACAAACGCACAGCAGAGCAGATTGAAGGATACGTTTCTTCTGTGTTTTAGGCAGAGTTTTACTGCTATTTCGTTATATGCGGGAATAGTGCTGGAAATGCCTGGAAATGCCTGTTTTGAGATCTCTCCACAGAAAGCGTTTCCAGACTTCCCCTTCAACACACGAGTTTAACTCTGTAAGTTGAATGCACACATTGAAGACCGTTCTGTTAGGTAGCTCCGTTTTGGTTTTAGAAGCAGACAGTTCTCCTTACAGCATATACTCCCATTCACTGAGAAATGTCCAAACGCAGCTCTTACCAGAAACGTGTTTCTAACTCCTGAATCTAAAGGGAGATTTAACTCACTTAGCTGAACAAACGCACAGCAGAGCAGATTGAAGGATACGTTTCTTCTGTGTTTTAGGCAGAGTTTTACTGCTATTTCGTTATATGCGGGAATAGTGCTGGAAATGCCTGTTTTGAGATCTCTCCACAGAAAGCGTTTCCAGACTTCCCCTTCAACACACGAGTTTAACTCTGTAAGTTGAATGCACACATTGAAGACCGTTCTGTTAGGTAGCTCCGTTTTGGTTTTAGAAGCAGACAGTTCTCCTTACAGCATATACTCCCATTCACTGAGAAATGTCCAAACGCAGCTCTTACCAGAAACGTGTTTCTAACTCCTGAATCTAAAGGGAGATTTAACTCACTTAGCTGAACAAACGAACAGCAGAGCAGATTGAAGGATACGTTTCTTCTGTGTTTTAGGCAGAGTTTTACTGCTATTTCGTTATATGCGGGAATAGTGCTGGAAATGCCTGTTTTGAGATCTCTCCACAGAAAGCGTTTCCAGACTTCCCCTTCAACACACGAGTTTAACTCTGTAAGTTGAATGCACACATTGAAGACCGTTCTGTTAGGTAGCTCCGTTTTGGTTTTAGAAGCAGACAGTTCTCCTTACAGCATATACTCCCATTCACTGAGAAATGTCCAAACGCAGCTCTTACCAGAAACGTGTTTCTAACTCCTGAATCTAAAGGGAGATTTAACTCACTTAGCTGAACAAACGCACAGCAGAGCAGATTGAAGGATACGTTTCTTCTGTGTTTTAGGCAGAGTTTTACTGCTATTTCGTTATATGCGGGAATAGTGCTGGAAATGCCTGGAAATGCCTGTTTTGAGATCTCTCCACAGAAAGCGTTTCCAGACTTCCCCTTCAACACACGAGTTTAACTCTGTAAGTTGAATGCACACATTGAAGACCGTTCTGTTAGGTAGCTCCGTTTTGGTTTTAGAAGCAGACAGTTCTCCTTACAGCATATACTCCCATTCACTGAGAAATGTCCAAACGCAGCTCTTACCAGAAACGTGTTTCTAACTCCTGAATCTAAAGGGAGATTTAACTCACTTAGCTGAACAAACGCACAGCAGAGCAGATTGAAGGATACGTTTCTTCTGTGTTTTAGGCAGAGTTTTACTGCTATTTCGTTATATGCGGGAATAGTGCTGGAAATGCCTGTTTTGAGATCTCTCCACAGAAAGCGTTTCCAGACTTCCCCTTCAACACACGAGTTTAACTCTGTAAGTTGAATGCACACGTTGAAGACCGTTCTGTTAGGTAGCTCCGTTTTGGTTTTAGAAGCAGACAGTTCTCCTTACAGCATATACTCCCATTCACTGAGAAATGTCCAAACGCAGCTCTTACCAGAAACGTGTTTCTAACTCCTGAATCTAAAGGGAGATTTAACTCACTTAGCTGAACAAACGAACAGCAGAGCAGATTGAAGGATACGTTTCTTCTGTGTTTTAGGCAGAGTTTTACTGCTATTTCGTTATATGCGGGAATAGTGCTGGAAATGCCTGGAAATGCCTGTTTTGAGATCTCTCCACAGAAAGCGTTTCCAGACTTCCCCTTCAACACACGAGTTTAACTCTGTAAGTTGAATGCACACATTGAAGACCGTTCTGTTAGGTAGCTCCGTTTTGGTTTTAGAAGCAGACAGTTCTCCTTACAGCATATACTCCCATTCACTGAGAAATGTCCAAACGCAGCTCTTACCAGAAACGTGTTTCTAACTCCTGAATCTAAAGGGAGATTTAACTCACTTAGCTGAACAAACGCACAGCAGAGCAGATTGAAGGATACGTTTCTTCTGTGTTTTAGGCAGAGTTTTACTGCTATTTCGTTATATGCGGGAATAGTGCTGGAAATGCCTGTTTTGAGATCTCTCCACAGAAAGCGTTTCCAGACTTCCCCTTCAACACACGAGTTTAACTCTGTAAGTTGAATGCACACATTGAAGACCGTTCTGTTAGGTAGCTCCGTTTTGGTTTTAGAAGCAGACAGTTCTCCTTACAGCATATACTCCCATTCACTGAGAAATGTCCAAACGCAGCTCTTACCAGAAACGTGTTTCTAACTCCTGAATCTAAAGGGAGATTTAACTCACTTAGCTGAACAAACGAACAGCAGAGCAGATTGAAGGATACGTTTCTTCTGTGTTTTAGGCAGAGTTTTACTGCTATTTCGTTATATGCGGGAATAGTGCTGGAAATGCCTGGAAATGCCTGTTTTGAGATCTCTCCACAGAAAGCGTTTCCAGACTTCCCCTTCAACACACGAGTTTAACTCTGTAAGTTGAATGCACACATTGAAGACCGTTCTGTTAGGTAGCTCCGTTTTGGTTTTAGAAGCAGACAGTTCTCCTTACAGCATATACTCCCATTCACTGAGAAATGTCCAAACGCAGCTCTTACCAGAAACGTGTTTCTAACTCCTGAATCTAAAGGGAGATTTAACTCACTTAGCTGAACAAACGCACAGCAGAGCAGATTGAAGGATACGTTTCTTCTGTGTTTTAGGCAGAGTTTTACTGCTATTTCGTTATATGCGGGAATAGTGCTGGAAATGCCTGTTTTGAGATCTCTCCACAGAAAGCGTTTCCAGACTTCCCCTTCAACACACGAGTTTAACTCTGTAAGTTGAATGCACACATTGAAGACCGTTCTGTTAGGTAGCTCCGTTTTGGTTTTAGAAGCAGACAGTTCTCCTTACAGCATATACTCCCATTCACTGAGAAATGTCCAAACGCAGCTCTTACCAGAAACGTGTTTCTAACTCCTGAATCTAAAGGGAGATTTAACTCACTTAGCTGAACAAACGCACAGCAGAGCAGATTGAAGGATACGTTTCTTCTGTGTTTTAGGCAGAGTTTTACTGCTATTTCGTTATATGCGGGAATAGTGCTGGAAATGCCTGGAAATGCCTGTTTTGAGATCTCTCCACAGAAAGCGTTTCCAGACTTCCCCTTCAACACACGAGTTTAACTCTGTAAGTTGAATGCACACATTGAAGACCGTTCTGTTAGGTAGCTCCGTTTTGGTTTTAGAAGCAGACAGTTCTCCTTACAGCATATACTCCCATTCACTGAGAAATGTCCAAACGCAGCTCTTACCAGAAACGTGTTTCTAACTCCTGAATCTAAAGGGAGATTTAACTCACTTAGCTGAACAAACGCACAGCAGAGCAGATTGAAGGATACGTTTCTTCTGTGTTTTAGGCAGAGTTTTACTGCTATTTCGTTATATGCGGGAATAGTGCTGGAAATGCCTGGAAATGCCTGTTTTGAGATCTCTCCACAGAAAGCGTTTCCATACTTCCCTTCAACACACGAGTTTAACTCTGTAAGTTGAATGCACACATTGAAGCCCGTTCTGTTAGGTAGCTCCGTTTAGGTTTTAGAAGCAGACAGTTCTCCTTACAGCATATACTCCCATTCACTGAGAAATGTCCAAACGCAGCTCTTACCAGAAACGTGTTTCTAACTCCTGAATCTAAAGGGAGATTTAACTCACTTAGCTGAACAAACGCACAGCAGAGCAGATTGAAGGATACGTTTCTTCTGTGTTTTAGGCAGAGTTTTACTGCTATTTCGTTATATGCGGGAATAGTGCTGGAAATGCCTGGAAATGCCTGTTTTGAGATCTCTCCACAGAAAGCGTTTCCAGACTTCCCCTTCAACACACGAGTTTAACTCTGTAAGTTGAATGCACACATTGAAGACCGTTCTGTTAGGTAGCTCCGTTTTGGTTTTAGAAGCAGACAGTTCTCCTTACAGCATATACTCCCATTCACTGAGAAATGTCCAAACGCAGCTCTTACCAGAAACGTGTTTCTAACTCCTGAATCTAAAGGGAGATTTAACTCACTTAGCTGAACAAACGCACAGCAGAGCAGATTGAAGGATACGTTTCTTCTGTGTTTTAGGCAGAGTTTTACTGCTATTTCGTTATATGCGGGAATAGTGCTGGAAATGCATGGAAATGCCTGTTTTGAGATCTCTCCACAGAAAGCGTTTCCAGACTTCCCCTTCAACACACGAGTTTAACTCTGTAAGTTGAATGCACACATTGAAGACCGTTCTGTTAGGTAGCTCCGTTTTGGTTTTAGAAGCAGACAGTTCTCCTTACAGCATATACTCCCATTCACTGAGAAATGTCCAAACGCAGCTCTTACCAGAAACGTGTTTCTAACTCCTGAATCTAAAGGGAGATTTAACTCACTTAGCTGAACAAACGCACAGCAGAGCAGATTGAAGGATACGTTTCTTCTGTGTTTTAGGCAGAGTTTTACTGCTATTTCGTTATATGCGGGAATAGTGCTGGAAATGCCTGTTTTGAGATCTCTCCACAGAAAGCGTTTCCAGACTTCCCCTTCAACACACGAGTTTAACTCTGTAAGTTGAATGCACACATTGAAGACCGTTCTGTTAGGTAGCTCCGTTTTGGTTTTAGAAGCAGACAGTTCTCCTTACAGCATATACTCCCATTCACTGAGAAATGTCCAAACGCAGCTCTTACCAGAAACGTGTTTCTAACTCCTGAATCTAAAGGGAGATTTAACTCACTTAGCTGAACAAACGCACAGCAGAGCAGATTGAAGGATACGTTTCTTCTGTGTTTTAGGCAGAGTTTTACTGCTATTGCGTTATATGCGGGAATAGTGCTGGAAATGCCTGGAAATGCCTGTTTTGAGATCTCTCCACAGAAAGCGTTTCCAGACTTCCCCTTCAACACACGAGTTTAACTCTGTAAGTTGAATGCACACATTGAAGACCGTTCTGTTAGGTAGCTCCGTTTTGGTTTTAGAAGCAGACAGTTCTCCTTACAGCATATACTCCCATTCACTGAGAAATGTCCAAACGCAGCTCTTACCAGAAACGTGTTTCTAACTCCTGAATCTAAAGGGAGATTTAACTCACTTAGCTGAACAAACGCACAGCAGAGCAGATTGAAGGATACGTTTCTTCTGTGTTTTAGGCAGAGTTTTACTGCTATTTCGTTATATGCGGGAATAGTGCTGGAAATGCCTGTTTTGAGATCTCTCCACAGAAAGCGTTTCCAGACTTCCCCTTCAACACACGAGTTTAACTCTGTAAGTTGAATGCACACATTGAAGACCGTTCTGTTAGGTAGCTCCGTTTTGGTTTTAGAAGCAGACAGTTCTCCTTACAGCATATACTCCCATTCACTGAGAAATGTCCAAACGCAGCTCTTACCAGAAACGTGTTTCTAACTCCTGAATCTAAAGGGAGATTTAACTCACTTAGCTGAACAAACGCACAGCAGAGCAGATTGAAGGATACGTTTCTTCTGTGTTTTAGGCAGAGTTTTACTGCTATTTCGTTATATGCGGGAATAGTGCTGGAAATGCCTGGAAATGCCTGTTTTGAGATCTCTCCACAGAAAGCGTTTCCATACTTCCCTTCAACACACGAGTTTAACTCTGTAAGTTGAATGCACACATTGAAGCCCGTTCTGTTAGGTAGCTCCGTTTTGGTTTTAGAAGCAGACAGTTCTCCTTACAGCATATACTCCCATTCACTGAGAAATGTCCAAACGCAGCTCTTACCAGAAACGTGTTTCTAACTCCTGAATCTAAAGGGAGATTTAACTCACTTAGCTGAACAAACGCACAGCAGAGCAGATTGAAGGATACGTTTCTTCTGTGTTTTAGGCAGAGTTTTACTGCTATTTCGTTATATGCGGGAATAGTGCTGGAAATGCCTGGAAATGCCTGTTTTGAGATCTCTCCACAGAAAGCGTTTCCAGACTTCCCCTTCAACACACGAGTTTAACTCTGTAAGTTGAATGCACACATTGAAGACCGTTCTGTTAGGTAGCTCCGTTTTGGTTTTAGAAGCAGACAGTTCTCCTTACAGCATATACTCCCATTCACTGAGAAATGTCCAAACGCAGCTCTTACCAGAAACGTGTTTCTAACTCCTGAATCTAAAGGGAGATTTAACTCACTTAGCTGAACAAACGCACAGCAGAGCAGATTGAAGGATACGTTTCTTCTGTGTTTTAGGCAGAGTTTTACTGCTATTTCGTTATATGCGGGAATAGTGCTGGAAATGCCTGGAAATGCCTGTTTTGAGATCTCTCCACAGAAAGCGTTTCCAGACTTCCCCTTCAACACACGAGTTTAACTCTGTAAGTTGAATGCACACATTGAAGACCGTTCTGTTAGGTAGCTCCGTTTTGGTTTTAGAAGCAGACAGTTCTCCTTACAGCATATACTCCCATTCACTGAGAAATGTCCAAACGCAGCTCTTACCAGAAACGTGTTTCTAACTCCTGAATCTAAAGGGAGATTTAACTCACTTAGCTGAACAAACGCACAGCAGAGCAGATTGAAGGATACGTTTCTTCTGTGTTTTAGGCAGAGTTTTACTGCTATTTCGTTATATGCGGGAATAGTGCTGGAAATGCCTGTTTTGAGATCTCTCCACAGAAAGCGTTTCCAGACTTCCCCTTCAACACACGAGTTTAACTCTGTAAGTTGAATGCACACATTGAAGACCGTTCTGTTAGGTAGCTCCGTTTTGGTTTTAGAAGCAGACAGTTCTCCTTACAGCATATACTCCCATTCACTGAGAAATGTCCAAACGCAGCTCTTACCAGAAACGTGTTTCTAACTCCTGAATCTAAAGGGAGATTTAACTCACTTAGCTGAACAAACGCACAGCAGAGCAGATTGAAGGATACGTTTCTTCTGTGTTTTAGGCAGAGTTTTACTGCTATTGCGTTATATGCGGGAATAGTGCTGGAAATGCCTGGAAATGCCTGTTTTGAGATCTCTCCACAGAAAGCGTTTCCAGACTTCCCCTTCAACACACGAGTTTAACTCTGTAAGTTGAATGCACACATTGAAGACCGTTCTGTTAGGTAGCTCCGTTTTGGTTTTAGAAGCAGACAGTTCTCCTTACAGCATATACTCCCATTCACTGAGAAATGTCCAAACGCAGCTCTTACCAGAAACGTGTTTCTAACTCCTGAATCTAAAGGGAGATTTAACTCACTTAGCTGAACAAACGCACAGCAGAGCAGATTGAAGGATACGTTTCTTCTGTGTTTTAGGCAGAGTTTTACTGCTATTTCGTTATATGCGGGAATAGTGCTGGAAATGCCTGTTTTGAGATCTCTCCACAGAAAGCGTTTCCAGACTTCCCCTTCAACACACGAGTTTAACTCTGTAAGTTGAATGCACACATTGAAGACCGTTCTGTTAGGTAGCTCCGTTTTGGTTTTAGAAGCAGACAGTTCTCCTTACAGCATATACTCCCATTCACTGAGAAATGTCCAAACGCAGCTCTTACCAGAAACGTGTTTCTAACTCCTGAATCTAAAGGGAGATTTAACTCACTTAGCTGAACAAACGCACAGCAGAGCAGATTGAAGGATACGTTTCTTCTGTGTTTTAGGCAGAGTTTTACTGCTATTTCGTTATATGCGGGAATAGTGCTGGAAATGCCTGGAAATGCCTGTTTTGAGATCTCTCCACAGAAAGCGTTTCCAGACTTCCCCTTCAACACACGAGTTTAACTCTGTAAGTTGAATGCACACATTGAAGACCGTTCTGTTAGGTAGCTCCGTTTTGGTTTTAGAAGCAGACAGTTCTCCTTACAGCATATACTCCCATTCACTGAGAAATGTCCAAACGCAGCTCTTACCAGAAACGTGTTTCTAACTCCTGAATCTAAAGGGAGATTTAACTCACTTAGCTGAACAAACGCACAGCAGAGCAGATTGAAGGATACGTTTCTTCTGTGTTTTAGGCAGAGTTTTACTGCTATTTCGTTATATGCGGGAATAGTGCTGGAAATGCCTGGAAATGCCTGTTTTGAGATCTCTCCACAGAAAGCGTTTCCAGACTTCCCCTTCAACACACGAGTTTAACTCTGTAAGTTGAATGCACACATTGAAGACCGTTCTGTTAGGTAGCTCCGTTTTGGTTTTAGAAGCAGACAGTTCTCCTTACAGCATATACTCCCATTCACTGAGAAATGTCCAAACGCAGCTCTTACCAGAAACGTGTTTCTAACTCCTGAATCTAAAGGGAGATTTAACTCACTTAGCTGAACAAACGCACAGCAGAGCAGATTGAAGGATACGTTTCTTCTGTGTTTTAGGCAGAGTTTTACTGCTATTTCGTTATATGCGGGAATAGTGTTGGAAATGCCTGGAAATGCCTGTTTTGAGATCTCTCCACAGAAAGCGTTTCCAGACTTCCCCTTCAACACACGAGTTTAACTCTGTAAGTTGAATGCACACATTGAAGACCGTTCTGTTAGGTAGCTCCGTTTTGGTTTTAGAAGCAGACAGTTCTCCTTACAGCATATACTCCCATTCACTGAGAAATGTCCAAACGCAGCTCTTACCAGAAACGTGTTTCTAACTCCTGAATCTAAAGGGAGATTTAACTCACTTAGCTGAACAAACGCACAGCAGAGCAGATTGAAGGATACGTTTCTTCTGTGTTTTAGGCAGAGTTTTACTGCTATTTCGTTATATGCGGGAATAGTGCTGGAAATGCCTGGAAGTGCCTGTTTTGAGATCTCTCCACAGAAAGCGTTTCCAGACTTCCCCTTCAACACACGAGTTTAACTCTGTAAGTTGAATGCACACATTGAAGACCGTTCTGTTAGGTAGCTCCGTTTTGGTTTTAGAAGCAGACAGTTCTCCTTACAGCATATACTCCCATTCACTGAGAAATGTCCAAACGCACCTCTTACCAGAAACGTGTTTCTAACTCCTGAATCTAAAGGGAGATTTAACTCACTTAGCTGAACAAACGCACAGCAGAGCAGATTGAAGGATACGTTTCTTCTGTGTTTTAGGCAGAGTTTTACTGCTATTTCGTTATATGCGGGAATAGTGCTGGAAATGCCTGTTTTGAGATCTCTCCACAGAAAGCGTTTCCAGACTTCCCCTTCAACACACGAGTTTAACTCTGTAAGTTGAATGCACACATTGAAGACCGTTCTGTTAGGTAGCTCCGTTTTGGTTTTAGAAGCAGACAGTTCTCCTTACAGCATATACTCCCATTCACTGAGAAATGTCCAAACGCAGCTCTTACCAGAAACGTGTTTCTAACTCCTGAATCTAAAGGGAGATTTAACTCACTTAGCTGAAAAAACGCACAGCAGAGTAGATTGAAGGATACGTTTCTTCTGTGTTTTAGGCAGAGTTTTACTGCTATTTCGTTATATGCGGGAATAGTGCTGGAAATGCCTGGAAATGCCTGTTTTGAGATCTCTCCACAGAAAGCGTATCCAGACTTCCCCTTCAACACACGAGTTTAACTCTGTAAGTTGAATGCACACATTTAAGACCGTTCTGTTAGGTAGCTCCGTTTTGGTTTTAGAAGCAGACAGTTCTCCTTACAGCATATACTCCCATTCACTGAGAAATGTCCAAACGCAGCTCTTACCAGAAACGTGTTTCTAACTCCTGAATCTAAAGGGAGATTTAACTCACTTAGCTGAACAAACGCACAGCAGAGCAGATTGAAGGATACGTTTCTTCTGTGTTTTAGGCAGAGTTTTACTGCTATTTCGTTATATGCGGGAATAGTGCTGGAAATGCCTGGAAATGCCTGTTTTGTGATCTCTCCACAGAAAGCGTTTCCAGACTTCCCCTTCAACACACGGGTTTATCTCTGTAAGTTGAATGCACACATTGAAGACCGTTCTGTTAGGTAGCTCCGTTTTGGTTTTAGAAGCAGACAGTTCTCCTTACAGCATATACTCCCATTCACTGAGAAATGTCCAAACGCAGCTCTTACCAGAAACGTGTTTCTAACTCCTGAATCTAAAGGGAGATTTAACTCACTTAGCTGAACAAACGCACAGCAGAGCAGATTGAAGGATACGTTTCTTCTGTGTTTTAGGCAGAGTTTTACTGCTATTTCGTTATATGCGGGAATAGTGCTGGAAATGCCTGGAAATGCCTGTTTTGAGATCTCTCCACAGAAAGCGTTTCCAGACTTCCCCTTCAACACACGAGTTTAACTCTGTAAGTTGAATGCACACATTGAAGACCGTTCTGTTAGGTAGCTCCGTTTTGGTTTTAGAAGCAGACAGTTCTCCTTACAGCATATACTCCCATTCACTGAGAAATGTCCAAACGCAGCTCTTACCAGAAACGTGTTTCTAACTCCTGAATCTAAAGGGAGATTTAACTCACTTAGCTGAACAAACGCACAGCAGAGCAGATTGAAGGATACGTTTCTTCTGTGTTTTAGGCAGAGTTTTACTGCTATTTCGTTATATGCGGGAATAGTGCTGGAAATGCCTGGAAATGCCTGTTTTGAGATCTCTCCACAGAAAGAGTTTCCAGACTTCCCCTTCAACACACGAGTTTAACTCTGTAAGTTGAATGCACACATTGAAGACCGTTCTGTTAGGTAGCTCCGTTTTGGTTTTAGAAGCAGACAGTTCTCCTTACAGCATATACTCCCATTCACTGAGAAATGTCCAAACGCAGCTCTTACCAGAAACGTGTTTCTAACTCCTGAATCTAAAGGGAGATTTAACTCACTTAGCTGAACAAACGCACAGCAGAGCAGATTGAAGGATACGTTTCTTCTGTGTTTTAGGCAGAGTTTTACTGCTATTTCGTTATATGCGGGAATAGTGCTGGAAATGCCTGTTTTGAGATCTCTCCACAGAAAGCGTTTCCAGACTTCCCCTTCAACACACGAGTTTAACTCTGTAAGTTGAATGCACACATTGAAGACCGTTCTGTTAGGTAGCTCCGTTTTGGTTTTAGAAGCAGACAGTTCTCCTTACAGCATATACTCCCATTCACTGAGAAATGTCCAAACGCAGCTCTTACCAGAAACGTGTTTCTAACTCCTGAATCTAAAGGGAGATTTAACTCACTTAGCTGAACAAACGCACAGCAGAGCAGATTGAAGGATACGTTTCTTCTGTGTTTTAGGCAGAGTTTTACTGCTATTTCGTTATATGCGGGAATAGTGCTGGAAATGCCTGTTTTGAGATCTCTCCACAGAAAGCGTTTCCAGACTTCCCCTTCAACACACGAGTTTAACTCTGTAAGTTGAATGCACACATTGAAGACCGTTCTGTTAGGTAGCTCCGTTTTGGTTTTAGAAGCAGACAGTTCTCCTTACAGCATATACTCCCATTCACTGAGAAATGTCCAAACGCAGCTCTTACCAGAAACGTGTTTCTAACTCCTGAATCTAAAGGGAGATTTAACTCACTTAGCTGAACAAACGCACAGCAGAGCAGATTGAAGGATACGTTTCTTCTGTGTTTTAGGCAGAGTTTTACTGCTATTTCGTTATATGCGGGAATAGTGCTGGAAATGCCTGGAAATGCCTGTTTTGAGATCTCTCCACAGAAAGCGTTTCCAGACTTCCCCTTCAACACACGAGTTTAACTCTGTAAGTTGAATGCACACATTGAAGACCGTTCTGTTAGGTAGCTCCGTTTTGGTTTTAGAAGCAGACAGTTCTCCTTACAGCATATACTCCCATTCACTGAGAAATGTCCAAACGCAGCTCTTACCAGAAACGTGTTTCTAACTCCTGAATCTAAAGGGAGATTTAACTCACTTAGCTGAACAAACGCACAGCAGAGCAGATTGAAGGATACGTTTCTTCTGTGTTTTAGGCAGAGTTTTACTGCTATTTCGTTATATGCGGGAATAGTGCTGGAAATGCCTGTTTTGAGATCTCTCCACAGAAAGCGTTTCCAGACTTCCCCTTCAACACACGAGTTTAACTCTGTAAGTTGAATGCACACATTGAAGACCGTTCTGTTAGGTAGCTCCGTTTTGGTTTTAGAAGCAGACAGTTCTCCTTACAGCATATACTCCCATTCACTGAGAAATGTCCAAACGCAGCTCTTACCAGAAACGTGTTTCTAACTCCTGAATCTAAAGGGAGATTTAACTCACTTAGCTGAACAAACGCACAGCAGAGCAGATTGAAGGATACGTTTCTTCTGTGTTTTAGGCAGAGTTTTACTGCTATTTCGTTATATGCGGGAATAGTGCTGGAAATGCCTGGAAATGCCTGTTTTGAGATCTCTCCACAGAAAGCGTTTCCAGACTTCCCCTTCAACACACGAGTTTAACTCTGTAAGTTGAATGCACACATTGAAGACCGTTTTGTTAGGTAGCTCCGTTTTGGTTTTAGAAGCAGACAGTTCTCCTTACAGCATATACTCCCATTCACTGAGAAATGTCCAAACGCAGCTCTTACCAGAAACGTGTTTCTAACTCCTGAATCTAAAGGGAGATTTAACTCACTTAGCTGAACAAACGCACAGCAGAGCAGATTGAAGGATACGTTTCTTCTGTGTTTTAGGCAGAGTTTTACTGCTATTTCGTTATATGCGGGAATAGTGCTGGAAATGCCTGGAAATGCCTGTTTTGAGATCTCTCCACAGAAAGCGTTTCCAGACTTCCCCTTCAACACACGAGTTTAACTCTGTAAGTTGAATGCACACATTGAAGACCGTTCTGTTAGGTAGCTCCGTTTTGGTTTTAGAAGCAGACAGTTCTCCTTACAGCATATACTCCCATTCACTGAGAAATGTCCAAACGCAGCTCTTACCAGAAACGTGTTTCTAACTCCTGAATCTAAAGGGAGATTTAACTCACTTAGCTGAACAAACGCACAGCAGAGCAGATTGAAGGATACGTTTCTTCTGTGTTTTAGGCAGAGTTTTACTGCTATTTCGTTATATGCGGGAATAGTGCTGGAAATGCCTGGAAATGCCTGTTTTGAGATCTCTCCACAGAAAGCGTTTCCAGACTTCCCCTTCAACACACGAGTTTAACTCTGTAAGTTGAATGCACACATTGAAGACCGTTCTGTTAGGTAGCTCCGTTTTGGTTTTAGAAGCAGACAGTTCTCCTTACAGCATATACTCCCATTCACTGAGAAATGTCCAAACGCAGCTCTTACCAGAAACGTGTTTCTAACTCCTGAATCTAAAGGGAGATTTAACTCACTTAGCTGAACAAACGCACAGCAGAGCAGATTGAAGGATACGTTTCTTCTGTGTTTTAGGCAGAGTTTTACTGCTATTTCGTTATATGCGGGAATAGTGCTGGAAATGCCTGTTTTGAGATCTCTCCACAGAAAGCGTTTCCAGACTTCCCCTTCAACCCACGAGTTTAACTCTGTAAGTTGAATGCACACATTGAAGACCGTTCTGTTAGGTAGCTCCGTTTTGGTTTTAGAAGCAGACAGTTCTCCTTACAGCATATACTCCCATTCAGTGAGAAATGTCCAAACGCAGCTCTTACCAGAAACGTGTTTCTAACTCCTGAATCTAAAGGGAGATTTAACTCACTTAGCTGAACAAACGCACAGCAGAGCAGATTGAAGGATACGTTTCTTCTGTGTTTTAGGCAGAGTTTTACTGCTATTTCGTTATATGCGGGAATAGTGCTGGAAATGCCTGGAAATGCCTGTTTTGAGATCTCTCCACAGAAAGCGTTTCCAGACTTCCCCTTCAACACACGAGTTTAACTCTGTAAGTTGAATGCACACATTGAAGACCGTTCTGTTAGGTAGCTCCGTTTTGGTTTTAGAAGCAGACAGTTCTCCTTACAGCATATACTCCCATTCACTGAGAAATGTCCAAACGCAGCTCTTACCAGAAACGTGTTTCTAACTCCTGAATCTAAAGGGAGATTTAACTCACTTAGCTGAACAAACGCACAGCAGAGCAGATTGAAGGATACGTTTCTTCTGTGTTTTAGGCAGAGTTTTACTGCTATTTCGTTATATGCGGGAATAGTGCTGGAAATGCCTGGAAATGCCTGTTTTGAGATCTCTCCACAGAAAGCGTTTCCAGACTTCCCCTTCAACACACGAGTTTAACTCTGTAAGTTGAATGCACACATTGAAGACCGTTCTGTTAGGTAGCTCCGTTTTGGTTTTAGAAGCAGACAGTTCTCCTTACAGCATATACTCCCATTCACTGAGAAATGTCCAAACGCAGCTCTTACCAGAAACGTGTTTCTAACTCCTGAATCTAAAGGGAGATTTCACTCACTTAGCTGAACAAACGCACAGCAGAGCAGATTGAAGGATACGTTTCTTCTGTGTTTTAGGCAGAGTTTTACTGCTATTTCGTTATATGCGGGAATAGTGCTGGAAATGCCTGGAAATGCCTGTTTTGAGATCTCTCCACAGAAAGCGTTTCCAGACTTCCCCTTCAACACACGAGTTTAACTCTGTAAGTTGAATGCACACATTGAAGACCGTTCTGTTAGGTAGCTCCGTTTTGGTTTTAGAAGCAGACAGTTCTCCTTACAGCATATACTCCCATTCACTGAGAAATGTCCAAACGCAGCTCTTACCAGAAACGTGTTTCTAACTCCTGAATCTAAAGGGAGATTTAACTCACTTAGCTGAACAAACGCACAGCAGAGCAGATTGAAGGATACGTTTCTTCTGTGTTTTAGGCAGAGTTTTACTGCTATTTCGTTATATGCGGGAATAGTGCTGGAAATGCCTGGAAATGCCTGTTTTGAGATCTCTCCACAGAAAGCGTTTCCAGACTTCCCCTTCAACACACGAGTTTAACTCTGTAAGTTGAATGCACACATTGAAGACCGTTCTGTTAGGTAGCTCCGTTTTGGTTTTAGAAGCAGACAGTTCTCCTTACAGCATATACTCCCATTCACTGAGAAATGTCCAAACACAGCTCTTACCAGAAACGTGTTTCTAACTCCTGAATCTAAAGGGAGATTTAACTCACTTAGCTGAACAAACGCACAGCAGAGCAGATTGAAGGATACGTTTCTTCTGTGTTTTAGGCAGAGTTTTACTGCTATTTCGTTATATGCGGGAATAGTGCTGGAAATGCCTGGAAATGCCTGTTTTGAGATCTCTCCACAGAAAGCGTTTCCAGACTTCCCCTTCAACACACGAGTTTAACTCTGTAAGTTGAATGCACACATTGAAGACCGTTCTGTTAGGTAGCTCCGTTTTGGTTTTAGAAGCAGACAGTTCTCCTTACAGCATATACTCCCATTCACTGAGAAATGTCCAAACGCAGCTCTTACCAGAAACGTGTTTCTAACTCCTGAATCTAAAGGGAGATTTAACTCACTTAGCTGAACAAACGCACAGCAGAGCAGATTGAAGGATACGTTTCTTCTGTGTTTTAGGCAGAGTTTTACTGCTATTTCGTTATATGCGGGAATAGTGCTGGAAATGCCTGGAAATGCCTGTTTTGAGATCTCTCCACAGAAAGCGTTTCCAGACTTCCCCTTCAACACACGAGTTTAACTCTGTAAGTTGAATGCACACATTGAAGACCGTTCTGTTAGGTAGCTCCGTTTTGGTTTTAGAAGCAGACAGTTCTCCTTACAGCATATACTCCCATTCACTGAGAAATGTCCAAACGCAGCTCTTACCAGAAACGTGTTTCTAACTCCTGAATCTAAAGGGAGATTTAACTCACTTAGCTGAACAAACGCACAGCAGAGCAGATTGAAGGATACGTTTCTTCTGTGTTTTAGGCAGAGTTTTACTGCTATTTCGTTATATGCGGGAATAGTGCTGGAAATGCCTGGAAATGCCTGTTTTGAGATCTCTCCACAGAAAGCGTTTCCAGACTTCCCCTTCAACACACGAGTTTAACTCTGTAAGTTGAATGCACACATTGAAGACCGTTCTGTTAGGTAGCTCCGTTTTGGTTTTAGAAGCAGACAGTTCTCCTTACAGCATATACTCCCATTCACTGAGAAATGTCCAAACGCAGCTCTTACCAGAAACGTGTTTCTAACTCCTGAATCTAAAGGGAGATTTAACTCACTTAGCTGAACAAACGCACAGCAGAGCAGATTGAAGGATACGTTTCTTCTGTGTTTTAGGCAGAGTTTTACTGCTATTTCGTTATATGCGGGAATAGTGCTGGAAATGCCTGTTTTGAGATCTCTCCACAGAAAGCGTTTCCAGACTTCCCCTTCAACACACGAGTTTAACTCTGTAAGTTGAATGCACACATTGAAGACCGTTCTGTTAGGTAGCTCCGTTTTGGTTTTAGAAGCAGACAGTTCTCCTTACAGCATATACTCCCATTCACTGAGAAATGTCCAAACGCAGCTCTTACCAGAAACGTGTTTCTAACTCCTGAATCTAAAGGGAGATTTAACTCACTTAGCTGAACAAACGCACAGCAGAGCAGATTGAAGGATACGTTTCTTCTGTGTTTTAGGCAGAGTTTTACTGCTATTTCGTTATATGCGGGAATAGTGCTGGAAATGCCTGGAAATGCCTGTTTTGAGATCTCTCCACAGAAAGCGTTTCCAGACTTCCCCTTCAACACACGAGTTTAACTCTGTAAGTTGAATGCACACATTGAAGACCGTTCTGTTAGGTAGCTCCGTTTTGGTTTTAGAAGCAGACAGTTCTCCTTACAGCATATACTCCCATTCACTGAGAAATGTCCAAACGCAGCTCTTACCAGAAACGTGTTTCTAACTCCTGAATCTAAAGGGAGATTTAACTCACTTAGCTGAACAAACGCACAGCAGAGCAGATTGAAGGATACGTTTCTTCTGTGTTTTAGGCAGAGTTTTACTGCTATTTCGTTATATGCGGGAATAGTGCTGGAAATGCCTGTTTTGAGATCTCTCCACAGAAAGCGTTTCCAGACTTCCCCTTCAACACACGAGTTTAACTCTGTAAGTTGAATGCACACATTGAAGACCGTTCTGTTAGGTAGCTCCGTTTTGGTTTTAGAAGCAGACAGTTCTCCTTACAGCATATACTCCCATTCACTGAGAAATGTCCAAACGCAGCTCTTACCAGAAACGTGTTTCTAACTCCTGAATCTAAAGGGAGATTTAACTCACTTAGCTGAACAAACGCACAGCAGAGCAGATTGAAGGATACGTTTCTTCTGTGTTTTAGGCAGAGTTTTACTGCTATTTCGTTATATGCGGGAATAGTGCTGGAAATGCCTGGAAATGCCTGTTTTGAGATCTCTCCACAGAAAGCGTTTCCATACTTCCCCTTCAACACACGAGTTTAACTCTGTAAGTTGAATGCACACATTGAAGACCGTTCTGTTAGGTAGCTCCGTTTTGGTTTTAGAAGCAGACAGTTCTCCTTACAGCATATACTCCCATTCACTGAGAAATGTCCAAACGCAGCTCTTACCAGAAACGTGTTTCTAACTCCTGAATCTAAAGGGAGATTTAACTCACTTAGCTGAACAAACGCACAGCAGAGCAGATTGAAGGATACGTTTCTTCTGTGTTTTAGGCAGAGTTTTACTGCTATTTCGTTATATGCGGGAATAGTGCTGGAAATGCCTGGAAATGCCTGTTTTGAGATCTCTCCACAGAAAGCGTTTCCAGACTTCCCCTTCAACACACGAGTTTAACTCTGTAAGTTGAATGCACACATTGAAGACCGTTCTGTTAGGTAGCTCCGTTTTGGTTTTAGAAGCAGACAGTTCTCCTTACAGCATATACTCCCATTCACTGAGAAATGTCCAAACGCAGCTCTTACCAGAAACGTGTTTCTAACTCCTGAATCTAAAGGGAGATTTAACTCACTTAGCTGAACAAACGAACAGCAGAGCAGATTGAAGGATACGTTTCTTCTGTGTTTTAGGCAGAGTTTTACTGCTATTTCGTTATATGCGGGAATAGTGCTGGAAATGCCTGTTTTGAGATCTCTCCACAGAAAGCGTTTCCAGACTTCCCCTTCAACACACGAGTTTAACTCTGTAAGTTGAATGCACACATTGAAGACCGTTCTGTTAGGTAGCTCCGTTTTGGTTTTAGAAGCAGACAGTTCTCCTTACAGCATATACTCCCATTCACTGAGAAATGTCCAAACGCAGCTCTTACCAGAAACGTGTTTCTAACTCCTGAATCTAAAGGGAGATTTAACTCACTTAGCTGAACAAACGCACAGCAGAGCAGATTGAAGGATACGTTTCTTCTGTGTTTTAGGCAGAGTTTTACTGCTATTTCGTTATATGCGGGAATAGTGCTGGAAATGCCTGGAAATGCCTGTTTTGAGATCTCTCCACAGAAAGCGTTTCCAGACTTCCCCTTCAACACACGAGTTTAACTCTGTAAGTTGAATGCACACATTGAAGACCGTTCTGTTAGGTAGCTCCGTTTTGGTTTTAGAAGCAGACAGTTCTCCTTACAGCATATAATCCCATTCACTGAGAAATGTCCAAACGCAGCTCTTACCAGAAACGTGTTTCTAACTCCTGAATCTAAAGGGAGATTTAACTCACTTAGCTGAACAAACGCACAGCAGAGCAGATTGAAGGATACGTTTCTTCTGTGTTTTAGGCAGAGTTTTAGTGCTATTTCGTTATATGCGGGAATAGTGCTGGAAATGCCTGTTTTGAGATCTCTCCACAGAAAGCGTTTCCAGACTTCCCCTTCAACACACGAGTTTAACTCTGTAAGTTGAATGCACACGTTGAAGACCGTTCTGTTAGGTAGCTCCGTTTTGGTTTTAGAAGCAGACAGTTCTCCTTACAGCATATACTCCCATTCACTGAGAAATGTCCAAACGCAGCTCTTACCAGAAACGTGTTTCTAACTCCTGAATCTAAAGGGAGATTTAACTCACTTAGCTAAACAAACGAACAGCAGAGCAGATTGAAGGATACGTTTCTTCTGTGTTTTAGGCAGAGTTTTACTGCTATTTCGTTTTATGCGGGAATAGTGCTGGAAATGCCTGGAAATGCCTGTTTTGAGATCTCTCCACAGAAAGCGTTTCCAGACTTCCCCTTCAACACACGAGTTTAACTCTGTAAGTTGAATGCACACATTGAAGACCGTTCTGTTAGGTAGCTCCGTTTTGGTTTTAGAAGCAGACAGTTCTCCTTACAGCATATACTCCCATTCACTGAGAAATGTCCAAACGCAGCTCTTACCAGAAACGTGTTTCTAACTCCTGAATCTAAAGGGAGATTTAACTCACTTAGCTGAACAAACGCACAGCAGAGCAGATTGAAGGATACGTTTCTTCTGTGTTTTAGGCAGAGTTTTACTGCTATTTCGTTATATGCGGGAATAGTGCTGGAAATGCCTGTTTTGAGATCTCTCCACAGAAAGCGTTTCCAGACTTCCCCTTCAACACACGAGTTTAACTCTGTAAGTTGAATGCACACATTGAAGACCGTTCTGTTAGGTAGCTCCGTTTTGGTTTTAGAAGCAGACAGTTATCCTTACAGCATATACTCCCATTCACTGAGAAATGTCCAAACGCAGCTCTTACCAGAAACGTGTTTCTAACTCCTGAATCTAAAGGGAGATTTAACTCACTTAGCTGAACAAACGCACAGCAGAGCAGATTGAAGGATACGTTTCTTCTGTGTTTTAGGCAGAGTTTTACTGCTATTTCGTTATATGCGGGAATAGTGCTGGAAATGCCTGGAAATGCCTGTTTTGAGATCTCTCCACAGAAAGCGTTTCCAGACTTCCCCTTCAACACACGAGTTTAACTCTGTAAGTTGAATGCACACATTGAAGACCGTTCTGTTAGGTAGCTCCGTTTTGGTTTTAGAAGCAGACAGTTCTCCTTACAGCATATACTCCCATTCACTGAGAAATGTCCAAACGCAGCTCTTACCAGAAACGTGTTTCTAACTCCTGAATCTAAAGGGAGATTTAACTCACTTAGCTGAACAAACGCACAGCAGAGCAGATTGAAGGATACGTTTCTTCTGTGTTTTAGGCAGAGTTTTACTGCTATTTCGTTATATGCGGGAATAGTGCTGGAAATGCCTGGAAATGCCTGTTTTGAGATCTCTCCACAGAAAGCGTTTCCAGACTTCCCCTTCAACACACGAGTTTAACTCTGTAAGTTGAATGCACACATTGAAGACCGTTCTGTTAGGTAGCTCCGTTTTGGTTTTAGAAGCAGACAGTTCTCCTTACAGCATATACTCCCATTCACTGAGAAATGTCCAAACGCAGCTCTTACCAGAAACGTGTTTCTAACTCCTGAATCTAAAGGGAGATTTCACTCACTTAGCTGAACAAACGCACAGCAGAGCAGATTGAAGGATACGTTTCTTCTGTGTTTTAGGCAGAGTTTTACTGCTATTTCGTTATATGCGGGAATAGTGCTGGAAATGCCTGTTTTGAGATCTCTCCACAGAAAGCGTTTCCAGACTTCCCCTTCAACACACGAGTTTAACTCTGTAAGTTGAATGCACACATTGAAGACCGTTCTGTTAGGTAGCTCCGTTTTGGTTTTAGAAGCAGACAGTTCTCCTTACAGCATATACTCCCATTCACTGAGAAATGTCCAAATGCAGCTCTTACCAGAAACGTGTTTCTAACTCCTGAATCTAAAGGGAGATTTAACTCACTTAGCTGAACAAACGCACAGCAGAGCAGATTGAAGGATACGTTTCTTCTGTGTTTTAGGCAGAGTTTTAGTGCTATTTCGTTATATGCGGGAATAGTGCTGGAAATGCCTGTTTTGAGATCTCTCCACAGAAAGCGTTTCCAGACTTCCCCTTCAACACACGAGTTTAACTCTGTAAGTTGAATGCACACGTTGAAGACCGTTCTGTTAGGTAGCTCCGTTTTGGTTTTAGAAGCAGACAGTTCTCCTTACAGCATATACTCCCATTCACTGAGAAATGTCCAAACGCAGCTCTTACCAGAAACGTGTTTCTAACTCCTGAATCTAAAGGGAGATTTAACTCACTTAGCTAAACAAACGAACAGCAGAGCAGATTGAAGGATACGTTTCTTCTGTGTTTTAGGCAGAGTTTTACTGCTATTTCGTTATATGCGGGAATAGTGCTGGAAATGCCTGGAAATGCCTGTTTTGAGATCTCTCCACAGAAAGCGTTTCCAGACTTCCCCTTCAACACACGAGTTTAACTCTGTAAGTTGAATGCACACATTGAAGACCGTTCTGTTAGGTAGCTCCGTTTTGGTTTTAGAAGCAGACAGTTCTCCTTACAGCATATACTCCCATTCACTGAGAAATGTCCAAACGCAGCTCTTTCCAGAAACGTGTTTCTAACTCCTGAATCTAAAGGGAGATTTAACTCACTTAGCTGAACAAACGCACAGCAGAGCAGATTGAAGGATACGTTTCTTCTGTGTTTTAGGCAGAGTTTTACTGCTATTTCGTTATATGCGGGAATAGTGCTGGAAATGCCTGTTTTGAGATCTCTCCACAGAAAGCGTTTCCAGACTTCCCCTTCAACACACGAGTTTAACTCTGTAAGTTGAATGCACACATTGAAGACCGTTCTGTTAGGTAGCTCCGTTTTGGTTTTAGAAGCAGACAGTTCTCCTTACAGCATATACTCCCATTCACTGAGAAATGTCCAAACGCAGCTCTTACCAGAAACGTGTTTCTAACTCCTGAATCTAAAGGGAGATTTAACTCACTTAGCTGAACAAACGCACAGCAGAGCAGATTGAAGGATACGTTTCTTCTGTGTTTTAGGCAGAGTTTTACTGCTATTTCGTTATATGCGGGAATAGTGCTGGAAATGCCTGGAAATGCCTGTTTTGAGATCTCTCCACAGAAAGCGTTTCCAGACTTCCCCTTCAACACACGAGTTTAACTCTGTAAGTTGAATGCACACATTGAAGACCGTTCTGTTAGGTAGCTCCGTTTTGGTTTTAGAAGCAGACAGTTCTCCTTACAGCATATACTCCCATTCACTGAGAAATGTCCAAACGCAGCTCTTACCAGAAACGTGTTTCTAACTCCTGAATCTAAAGGGAGATTTAACTCACTTAGCTGAACAAACGCACAGCAGAGCAGATTGAAGGATACGTTTCTTCTGTGTTTTAGGCAGAGTTTTACTGCTATTTCGTTATATGCGGGAATAGTGCTGGAAATGCCTGGAAATGCCTGTTTTGAGATCTCTCCACAGAAAGCGTTTCCAGACTTCCCCTTCAACACACGAGTTTAACTCTGTAAGTTGAATGCACACATTGAAGACCGTTCTGTTAGGTAGCTCCGTTTTGGTTTTAGAAGCAGACAGTTCTCCTTACAGCATATACTCCCATTCACTGAGAAATGTCCAAACGCAGCTCTTACCAGAAACGTGTTTCTAACTCCTGAATCTAAAGGGAGATTTCACTCACTTAGCTGAACAAACGCACAGCAGAGCAGATTGAAGGATACGTTTCTTCTGTGTTTTAGGCAGAGTTTTACTGCTATTTCGTTATATGCGGGAATAGTGCTGGAAATGCCTGGAAATGCCTGTTTTGAGATCTCTCCACAGAAAGCGTTTCCAGACTTCCCCTTCAACACACGAGTTTAACTCTGTAAGTTGAATGCACACATTGAAGACCGTTCTGTTAGGTAGCTCCGTTTTGGTTTTAGAAGCAGACAGTTCTCCTTACAGCATATACTCCCATTCACTGAGAAATGTCCAAACGCAGCTCTTACCAGAAACGTGTTTCTAACTCCTGAATCTAAAGGGAGATTTAACTCACTTAGCTGAACAAACGCACAGCAGAGCAGATTGAAGGATACGTTTCTTCTGTGTTTTAGGCAGAGTTTTACTGCTATTTCGTTATATGCGGGAATAGTGCTGGAAATGCCTGGAAATGCCTGTTTTGAGATCTCTCCACAGAAAGCGTTTCCAGACTTCCCCTTCAACACACGAGTTTAACTCTGTAAGTTGAATGCACACATTGAAGACCGTTCTGTTAGGTAGCTCCGTTTTGGTTTTAGAAGCAGACAGTTCTCCTTACAGCATATACTCCCATTCACTGAGAAATGTCCAAACGCAGCTCTTACCAGAAACGTGTTTCTAACTCCTGAATCTAAAGGGAGATTTAACTCACTTAACTGAACAAACGCACAGCAGAGCAGATTGAAGGATACGTTTCTTCTGTGTTTTAGGCAGAGTTTTACTGCTATTTCGTTATATGCGGGAATAGTGCTGGAAATGCCTGGAAATGCCTGTTTTGAGATCTCTCCACAGAAAGCGTTTCCAGACTTCCCCTTCAACACACGAGTTTAACTCTGTAAGTTGAATGCACACATTGAAGACCGTTCTGTTAGGTAGCTCCGTTTTGGTTTTAGAAGCAGACAGTTCTCCTTACAGCATATACTCCCATTCACTGAGAAATGTCCAAACGCAGCTCTTACCAGAAACGTGTTTCTAACTCCTGAATCTAAAGGGAGATTTAACTCACTTAGCTGAACAAACGCACAGCAGAGCAGATTGAAGGATACGTTTCTTCTGTGTTTTAGGCAGAGTTTTACTGCTATTTCGTTATATGCGGGAATAGTGCTGGAAATGCCTGGAAATGCCTGTTTTGAGATCTCTCCACAGAAAGCGTTTCCAGACTTCCCCTTCAACACACGAGTTTAACTCTGTAAGTTAAATGCACACATTGAAGACCGTTCTGTTAGGTAGCTCCGTTTTGGTTTTAGAAGCAGACAGTTCTCCTTACAGCATATACTCCCATTCACTGAGAAATGTCCAAACGCAGCTCTTACCAGAAACGTGTTTCTAACTCCTGAATCTAAAGGGAGATTTAACTCACTTAGCTGAACAAAAGCACAGCAGAGCAGATTGAAGGATACGTTTCTTCTGTGTTTTAGGCAGAGTTTTACTGCTATTTCGTTATATGCGGGAATAGTGCTGGAAATGCCTGGAAATGCCTGTTTTGAGATCTCTCCACAGAAAGCGTTTCCAGACTTCCCCTTCAACACACGAGTTTAACTCTGTAAGTTGAATGCACACATTGAAGACCGTTCTGTTAGGTAGCTCCGTTTTGGTTTTAGAAGCAGACAGTTCTCCTTACAGCATATACTCCCATTCACTGAGAAATGTCCAAACGCAGCTCTTACCAGAAACGTGTTTCTAACTCCTGAATCTAAAGGGAGATTTAACTCACTTAGCTGAACAAACGCACAGCAGAGCAGATTGAAGGATACGTTTCTTCTGTGTTTTAGGCAGAGTTTTACTGCTATTTCGTTATATGCGGGAATAGTGCTGGAAATGCCTGGAAATGCCTGTTTTGAGATCTCTCCACAGAAAGCGTTTCCAGACTTCCCCTTCAACACACGAGTTTAACTCTGTAAGTTGAATGCACACATTGAAGACCGTTCTGTTAGGTAGCTCCGTTTTGGTTTTAGAAGCAGACAGTTCTCCTTACAGCATATACTCCCATTCACTGAGAAATGTCCAAACGCAGCTCTTACCAGAAACGTGTTTCTAACTCCTGAATCTAAAGGGAGATTTAACTCACTTAGCTGAACAAACGCACAGCAGAGCAGATTGAAGGATACGTTTCTTCTGTGTTTTAGGCAGAGTTTTACTGCTATTTCGTTATATGCGGGAATAGTGCTGGAAATGCCTGGAAATGCCTGTTTTGAGATCTCTCCACAGAAAGCGTTTCCAGACTTCCCCTTCAACACACGAGTTTAACTCTGTAAGTTGAATGCACACATTGAAGACCGTTCTGTTAGGTAGCTCCGTTTTGGTTTTAGAAGCAGACAGTTCTCCTTACAGCATATACTCCCATTCACTGAGAAATGTCCAAACGCAGCTCTTACCAGAAACGTGTTTCTAACTCCTGAATCTAAAGGGAGATTTAACTCACTTAGCTGAACAAACGCACAGCAGAGCAGATTGAAGGATACGTTTCTTCTGTGTTTTAGGCAGAGTTTTACTGCTATTTCGTTATATGCGGGAATAGTGCTGGAAATGCCTGGAAATGCCTGTTTTGAGATCTCTCCACAGAAAGCGTTTCCAGACTTCCCCTTCAACACACGAGTTTAACTCTGTAAGTTGAATGCACACATTGAAGACCGTTCTGTTAGGTAGCTCCGTTTTGGTTTTAGAAGCAGACAGTTCTCCTTACAGCATATACTCCCATTCACTGAGAAATGTCCAAACGCAGCTCTTACCAGAAACGTGTTTCTAACTCCTGAATCTAAAGGGAGATTTAACTCACTTAGCTGAACAAACGCACAGCAGAGCAGATTGAAGGATACGTTTCTTCTGTGTTTTAGGCAGAGTTTTACTGCTATTTCGTTATATGCGGGAATAGTGCTGGAAATGCCTGGAAATGCCTGTTTTGAGATCTCTCCACAGAAAGCGTTTCCAGACTTCCCCTTCAACACACGAGTTTAACTCTGTAAGCTGAATGCACACATTGAACACCGTTCTGTTAGGTAGCTCCGTTTTGGTTTTAGAAGCAGACAGTTCTCCTTACAGCATATACTCCCATTCACTGAGAAATGTCCAAACGCAGCTCTTACCAGAAACGTGTTTCTAACTCCTGAATCTAAAGGGAGATTTAACTCACTTAGCTGAACAAACGCACAGCAGAGCAGATTGAAGGATACGTTTCTTCTGTGTTTTAGGCAGAGTTTTACTGCTATTTCGTTATATGCGGGAATAGTGCTGGAAATGCCTGGAAATGCCTGTTTTGAGATCTCTCCACAGAAAGCGTTTCCAGACTTCCCCTTCAACACACGAGTTTAACTCTGTAAGTTGAATGCACACATTGAAGACCGTTCTGTTAGGTAGCTCCCTTTTGGTTTTAGAAGCAGACAGTTCTCCTTACAGCATATACTCCCATTCACTGAGAAATGTCCAAACGCAGCTCTTACCAGAAACGTGTTTCTAACTCCTGAATCTAAAGGGAGATTTAACTCACTTAGCTGAACAAACGCACAGCAGAGCAGATTGAAGGATACGTTTCTTCTGTGTTTTAGGCAGAGTTTTACTGCTATTTCGTTATATGCGGGAATAGTGCTGGAAATGCCTGTTTTGAGATCTATCCACAGAAAGCGTTTCCAGACTTCCCCTTCAACACACGAGTTTAACTCTGTAAGTTGAATGCACACATTGAAGACCGTTCTGTTAGGTAGCTCCGTTTTGGTTTTAGAAGCAGACAGTTCTCCTTACAGCATATACTCCCATTCACTGAGAAATGTCCAAACGCAGCTCTTACCAGAAACGTGTTTCTAACTCCTGAATCTAAAGGGAGATTTAACTCACTTAGCTGAACAAACGCACAGCAGAGCAGATTGAAGGATACGTTTCTTCTGTGTTTTAGGCAGAGTTTTACTGCTATTTCGTTATATGCGGGAATAGTGCTGGAAATGCCTGGAAATGCCTGTTTTGAGATCTCTCCACAGAAAGCGTTTCCAGACTTCCCCTTCAACACACGAGTTTAACTCTGTAAGTTGAATGCACACATTGAAGACCGTTCTGTTAGGTAGCTCCGTTTTGGTTTTAGAAGCAGACAGTTCTCCTTACAGCATATACTCCCATTCACTGAGAAATGTCCAAACGCAGCTCTTACCAGAAACGTGTTTCTAACTCCTGAATCTAAAGGGAGATTTAACTCACTTAGCTGAACAAACGCACAGCAGAGCAGATTGAAGGATACGTTTCTTCTGTGTTTTAGGCAGAGTTTTACTGCTATTTCGTTATATGCGGGAATAGTGCTGGAAATGCCTGGAAATGACTGTTTTGAGATCTCTCCACAGAAAGCGTTTCCAGACTTCCCCTTCAACACACGAGTTTAACTCTGTAAGTTGAATGCACACATTGAAGACCGTTCTGTTAGGTAGCTCCGTTTTGGTTTTAGAAGCAGACAGTTCTCCTTACAGCATATACTCCCATTCACTGAGAAATGTCCAAACGCAGCTCTTACCAGAAACGTGTTTCTAACTCCTGAATCTAAAGGGAGATTTAACTCACTTAGCTGAACAAACGCACAGCAGAGCAGATTGAAGGATACGTTTCTTCTGTGTTTTAGGCAGAGTTTTACTGCTATTTCGTTATATGCGGGAATAGTGCTGGAAATGCCTGTTTTGAGATCTCTCCACAGAAAGCGTTTCCAGACTTCCCCTTCAACACACGAGTTTAACTCTGTAAGTTGAATGCACACATTGAAGACCGTTCTGTTAGGTAGCTCCGTTTTGGTTTTAGAAGCAGACAGTTCTCCTTACAGCATATACTCCCATTCACTGAGAAATGTCCAAACGCAGCTCTTACCAGAAACGTGTTTCTAACTCCTGAATCTAAAGGGAGATTTAACTCACTTAGCTGAACAAACGAACAGCAGAGCAGATTGAAGGATACGTTTCTTCTGTGTTTTAGGCAGAGTTTTACTGCTATTTCGTTATATGCGGGAATAGTGCTGGAAATGCCTGTTTTGAGATCTCTCCACAGAAAGCGTTTCCAGACTTCCCCTTCAACACACGAGTTTAACTCTGTAAGTTGAATGCACACATTGAAGACCGTTCTGTTAGGTAGCTCCGTTTTGGTTTTAGAAGCAGACAGTTCTCCTTACAGCATATACTCCCATTCACTGAGAAATGTCCAAACGCAGCTCTTACCAGAAACGTGTTTCTAACTCCTGAATCTAAAGGGAGATTTAACTCACTTAGCTGAACAAACGCACAGCAGAGCAGATTGAAGGATACGTTTCTTCTGTGTTTTAGGCAGAGTTTTACTGCTATTTCGTTATATGCGGGAATAGTGCTGGAAATGCCTGGAAATGCCTGTTTTGAGATCTCTCCACAGAAAGCGTTTCCAGACTTCCCCTTCAACACACGAGTTTAACTCTGTAAGTTGAATGCACACATTGAAGACCGTTCTGTTAGGTAGCTCCGTTTTGGTTTTAGAAGCAGACAGTTCTCCTTACAGCATATACTCCCATTCACTGAGAAATGTCCAAACGCAGCTCTTACCAGAAACGTGTTTCTAACTCCTGAATCTAAAGGGAGATTTAACTCACTTAGCTGAACAAACGCACAGCAGAGCAGATTGAAGGATACGTTACTTCTGTGTTTTAGGCAGAGTTTTACTGCTATTTCGTTATATGCGGGAATAGTGCTGGAAATGCCTGTTTTGAGATCTCTCCACAGAAAGCGTTTCCAGACTTCCCCTTCAACACACGAGTTTAACTCTGTAAGTTGAATGCACACGTTGAAGACCGTTCTGTTAGGTAGCTCCGTTTTGGTTTTAGAAGCAGACAGTTCTCCTTACAGCATATACTCCCATTCACTGAGAAATGTCCAAACGCAGCTCTTACCAGAAACGTGTTTCTAACTCCTGAATCTAAAGGGAGATTTAACTCACTTAGCTGAACAAACGAACAGCAGAGCAGATTGAAGGATACGTTTCTTCTGTGTTTTAGGCAGAGTTTTACTGCTATTTCGTTATATGCGGGAATAGTGCTGGAAATGCCTGGAAATGCCTGTTTTGAGATCTCTCCACAGAAAGCGTTTCCAGACTTCCCCTTCAACACACGAGTTTAACTCTGTAAGTTGAATGCACACATTGAAGACCGTTCTGTTAGGTAGCTCCGTTTTGGTTTTAGAAGCAGACAGTTCTCCTTACAGCATATACTCCCATTCACTGAGAAATGTCCAAACGCAGCTCTTACCAGAAACGTGTTTCTAACTCCTGAATCTAAAGGGAGATTTAACTCACTTAGCTGAACAAACGCACAGCAGAGCAGATTGAAGGATACGTTTCTTCTGTGTTTTAGGCAGAGTTTTACTGCTATTTCGTTATATGCGGGAATAGTGCTGGAAATGCCTGTTTTGAGATCTCTCCACAGAAAGCGTTTCCAGACTTCCCCTTCAACACACGAGTTTAACTCTGTAAGTTGAATGCACACATTGAAGACCGTTCTGTTAGGTAGCTCCGTTTTGGTTTTAGAAGCAGACAGTTATCCTTACAGCATATACTCCCATTCACTGAGAAATGTCCAAACGCAGCTCTTACCAGAAACGTGTTTCTAACTCCTGAATCTAAAGGGAGATTTAACTCACTTAGCTGAACAAACGCACAGCAGAGCAGATTGAAGGATACGTTTCTTCTGTGTTTTAGGCAGAGTTTTACTGCTATTTCGTTATATGCGGGAATAGTGCTGGAAATGCCTGGAAATGCCTGTTTTGAGATCTCTCCACAGAAAGCGTTTCCAGACTTCCCCTTCAACACACGAGTTTAACTCTGTAAGTTGAATGCACACATTGAAGACCGTTCTGTTAGGTAGCTCCGTTTTGGTTTTAGAAGCAGACAGTTCTCCTTACAGCATATACTCCCATTCACTGAGAAATGTCCAAACGCAGCTCTTACCAGAAACGTGTTTCTAACTCCTGAATCTAAAGGGAGATTTAACTCACTTAGCTGAACAAACGCACAGCAGAGCAGATTGAAGGATACGTTTCTTCTGTGTTTTAGGCAGAGTTTTACTGCTATTTCGTTATATGCGGGAATAGTGCTGGAAATGCCTGGAAATGCCTGTTTTGAGATCTCTCCACAGAAAGCGTTTCCAGACTTCCCCTTCAACACACGAGTTTAACTCTGTAAGTTGAATGCACACATTGAAGACCGTTCTGTTAGGTAGCTCCGTTTTGGTTTTAGAAGCAGACAGTTCTCCTTACAGCATATACTCCCATTCACTGAGAAATGTCCAAACGCAGCTCTTACCAGAAACGTGTTTCTAACTCCTGAATCTAAAGGGAGATTTAACTCACTTAGCTGAACAAACGCACAGCAGAGCAGATTGAAGGATACGTTTCTTCTGTGTTTTAGGCAGAGTTTTACTGCTATTTCGTTATATGCGGGAATAGTGCTGGAAATGCCTGGAAATGCCTGTTTTGAGATCTCTCCACAGAAAGCGTTTCCAGACTTCCCCTTCAACACACGAGTTTAACTCTGTAAGTTGAATGCACACATTGAAGACCGTTCTGTTAGGTAGCTCCGTTTTGGTTTTAGAAGCAGACAGTTCTCCTTACAGCATATACTCCCATTCACTGAGAAATGTCCAAACGCAGCTCTTACCAGAAACGTGTTTCTAACTCCTGAATCTAAAGGGAGATTTAACTCACTTAGCTGAACAAACGCACAGCAGAGCAGATTGAAGGATACGTTTCTTCTGTGTTTTAGGCAGAGTTTTACTGCTATTTCGTTATATGCGGGAATAGTGCTGGAAATGCCTGGAAATGCCTGTTTTGAGATCTCTCCACAGAAAGCGTTTCCAGACTTCCCCTTCAACACACGAGTTTAACTCTGTAAGTTGAATGCACACATTGAACACCGTTCTGTTAGGTAGCTCCGTTTTGGTTTTAGAAGCAGACAGTTCTCCTTACAGCATATACTCCCATTCACTGAGAAATGTCCAAACGCAGCTCTTACCAGAAACGTGTTTCTAACTCCTGAATCTAAAGGGAGATTTAACTCACTTAGCTGAACAAACGCACAGCAGAGCAGATTGAAGGATACGTTTCTTCTGTGTTTTAGGCAGAGTTTTACTGCTATTTCGTTATATGCGGGAATAGTGCTGGAAATGCCTGTTTTGAGATCTCTCCACAGAAAGCGTTTCCAGACTTCCCCTTCAACACACGAGTTTAACTCTGTAAGTTGAATGCACACATTGAAGACCGTTCTGTTAGGTAGCTCCGTTTTGGTTTTAGAAGCAGACAGTTCTCCTTACAGCATATACTCCCATTCACTGAGAAATGTCCAAACGCAGCTCTTACCAGAAACGTGTTTCTAACTCCTGAATCTAAAGGGAGATTTAACTCACTTAGCTGAACAAACGCACAGCAGAGCAGATTGAAGGATACGTTTCTTCTGTGTTTTAGGCAGAGTTTTACTGCTATTTCGTTATATGCGGGAATAGTGCTGGAAATGCCTGGAAATGCCTGTTTTGAGATCTCTCCACAGAAAGCGTTTCCAGACTTCCCCTTCAACACACGAGTTTAACTCTGTAAGTTGAATGCACACATTGAAGACCGTTCTGTTAGGTAGCTCCGTTTTGGTTTTAGAAGCAGACAGTTCTCCTTACAGCATATACTCCCATTCACTGAGAAATGTCCAAACGCAGCTCTTACCAGAAACGTGTTTCTAACTCCTGAATCTAAAGGGAGATTTAACTCACTTAGCTGAACAAACGCACAGCAGAGCAGATTGAAGGATACGTTTCTTCTGTGTTTTAGGCAGAGTTTTACTGCTATTTCGTTATATGTGGGAATAGTGCTGGAAATGCCTGGAAATGCCTGTTTTGAGATCTCTCCACAGAAAGCGTTTCCAGACTTCCCCTTCAACACACGAGTTTAACTCTGTAAGTTGAATGCACACATTGAAGACCGTTCTGTTAGGTAGCTCCGTTTTGGTTTTAGAAGCAGACAGTTCTCCTTACAGCATATACTCCCATTCACTGAGAAATGTCCAAACGCAGCTCTTACCAGAAACGTGTTTCTAACTCCTGAATCTAAAGGGAGATTTAACTCACTTAGCTGAACAAACGCACAGCAGAGCAGATTGAAGGATACGTTTCTTCTGTGTTTTAGGCAGAGTTTTACTGCTATTTCGTTATATGCGGGAATAGTGCTGGAAATGCCTGTTTTGAGATCTCTCCACAGAAAGCGTTTCCAGACTTCCCCTTCAACACACGAGTTTAACTCTGTAAGTTGAATGCACACATTGAAGACCGTTCTGTTAGGTAGCTCCGTTTTGGTTTTAGAAGCAGACAGTTCTCCTTACAGCATATACTCCCATTCACTGAGAAATGTCCAAACGCAGCTCTTACCAGAAACGTGTTTCTAACTCCTGAATCTAAAGGGAGATTTAACTCACTTAGCTGAACAAACGCACAGCAGAGCAGATTGAAGGATACGTTTCTTCTGTGTTTTAGGCAGAGTTTTACTGCTATTTCGTTATATGCGGGAATAGTGCTGGAAATGCCTGGAAATGCCTGTTTTGAGATCTCTCCACAGAAAGCGTTTCCAGACTTCCCCTTCAACACACGAGTTTAACTCTGTAAGTTGAATGCACACATTGAAGACCGTTCTGTTAGGTAGCTCCGTTTTGGTTTTAGAAGCAGACAGTTCTCCTTACAGCATATACTCCCATTCACTGAGAAATGTCCAAACGCAGCTCTTACCAGAAACGTGTTTCTAACTCCTGAATCTAAAGGGAGATTTAACTCACTTAGCTGAACAAACGCACAGCAGAGCAGATTGAAGGATACGTTTCTTCTGTGTTTTAGGCAGAGTTTTACTGCTATTTCGTTATATGCGGGAATAGTGCTGGAAATGCCTGGAAATGACTGTTTTGAGATCTCTCCACAGAAAGCGTTTCCATACTTCCCCTTCAACACACGAGTTTAACTCTGTAAGTTGAATGCACACATTGAAGACCGTTCTGTTAGGTAGCTCCGTTTTGGTTTTAGAAGCAGACAGTTCTCCTTACAGCATATACTCCCATTCACTGAGAAATGTCCAAACGCAGCTCTTACCAGAAACGTGTTTCTAACTCCTGAATCTAAAGGGAGATTTAACTCACTTAGCTGAACAAACGCACAGCAGAGCAGATTGAAGGATACGTTTCTTCTGTGTTTTAGGCAGAGTTTTACTGCTATTTCGTTATATGCGGGAATAGTGCTGGAAATGCCTGTTTTGAGATCTCTCCACAGAAAGCGTTTCCAGACTTCCCCTTCAACACACGAGTTTAACTCTGTAAGTTGAATGCACACATTGAAGACCGTTCTGTTAGGTAGCTCCGTTTTGGTTTTAGAAGCAGACAGTTCTCCTTACAGCATATACTCCCATTCACTGAGAAATGTCCAAACGCAGCTCTTACCAGAAACGTGTTTCTAACTCCTGAATCTAAAGGGAGATTTAACTCACTTAGCTGAACAAACGCACAGCAGAGCAGATTGAAGGATACGTTTCTTCTGTGTTTTAGGCAGAGTTTTACTGCTATTTCGTTATATGCGGGAATAGTGCTGGAAATGCCTGTTTTGAGATCTCTCCACAGAAAGCGTTTCCAGACTTCCCCTTCAACACACGAGTTTAACTCTGTAAGTTGAATGCACACATTGAACACCGTTCTGTTAGGTAGCTCCGTTTTGGTTTTAGAAGCAGACAGTTCTCCTTACAGCATATACTCCCATTCACTGAGAAATGTCCAAACGCAGCTCTTACCAGAAACGTGTTTCTAACTCCTGAATCTAAAGGGAGATTTAACTCACTTAGCTGAACAAACGCACAGCAGAGCAGATTGAAGGATACGTTTCTTCTGTGTTTTAGGCAGAGTTTTACTGCTATTTCGTTATATGCGGGAATAGTGCTGGAAATGCCTGGAAATGCCTGTTTTGAGATCTCTCCACAGAAAGCGTTTCCAGACTTCCCCTTCAACACACGAGTTTAACTCTGTAAGTTGAATGCACACATTGAAGACCGTTCTGTTAGGTAGCTCCGTTTTGGTTTTAGAAGCAGACAGTTCTCCTTACAGCATATACTCCCATTCACTGAGAAATGTCCAAACGCAGCTCTTACCAGAAACGTGTTTCTAACTCCTGAATCTAAAGGGAGATTTAACTCACTTAGCTGAACAAACGCACAGCAGAGCAGATTGAAGGATACGTTTCTTCTGTGTTTTAGGCAGAGTTTTACTGCTATTTCGTTATATGCGGGAATAGTGCTGGAAATGCCTGTTTTGAGATCTCTCCACAGAAAGCGTTTCCAGACTTCCCCTTCAACACACGAGTTTAACTCTGTAAGTTGAATGCACACATTGAAGACCGTTCTGTTAGGTAGCTCCGTTTTGGTTTTAGAAGCAGACAGTTCTCCTTACAGCATATACTCCCATTCACTGAGAAATGTCCAAACGCAGCTCTTACCAGAAACGTGTTTCTAACTCCTGAATCTAAAGGGAGATTTAACTCACTTAGCTGAACAAACGCACAGCAGAGCAGATTGAAGGATACGTTTCTTCTGTGTTTTAGGCAGAGTTTTACTGCTATTTCGTTATATGCGGGAATAGTGCTGGAAATGCCTGGAAATGCCTGTTTTGAGATCTCTCCACAGAAAGCGTTTCCAGACTTCCCCTTCAACACACGAGTTTAACTCTGTAAGTTGAATGCACACATTGAAGACCGTTCTGTTAGGTAGCTCCGTTTTGGTTTTAGAAGCAGACAGTTCTCCTTACAGCATATACTCCCATTCACTGAGAAATGTCCAAACGCAGCTCTTACCAGAAACGTGTTTCTAACTCCTGAATCTAAAGGGAGATTTAACTCACTTAGCTGAACAAACGCACAGCAGAGCAGATTGAAGGATACGTTTCTTCTGTGTTTTAGGCAGAGTTTTACTGCTATTTCGTTATATGCGGGAATAGTGCTGGAAATGCCTGGAAATGACTGTTTTGAGATCTCTCCACAGAAAGCGTTTCCATACTTCCCCTTCAACACACGAGTTTAACTCTGTAAGTTGAATGCACACATTGAAGACCGTTCTGTTAGGTAGCTCCGTTTTGGTTTTAGAAGCAGACAGTTCTCCTTACAGCATATACTCCCATTCACTGAGAAATGTCCAAACGCAGCTCTTACCAGAAACGTGTTTCTAACTCCTGAATCTAAAGGGAGATTTAACTCACTTAGCTGAACAAACGCACAGCAGAGCAGATTGAAGGATACGTTTCTTCTGTGTTTTAGGCAGAGTTTTACTGCTATTTCGTTATATGCGGGAATAGTGCTGGAAATGCCTGTTTTGAGATCTCTCCACAGAAAGCGTTTCCAGACTTCCCCTTCAACACACGAGTTTAACTCTGTAAGTTGAATGCACACATTGAAGACCGTTCTGTTAGGTAGCTCCGTTTTGGTTTTAGAAGCAGACAGTTCTCCTTACAGCATATACTCCCATTCACTGAGAAATGTCCAAACGCAGCTCTTACCAGAAACGTGTTTCTAACTCCTGAATCTAAAGGGAGATTTAACTCACTTAGCTGAACAAACGAACAGCAGAGCAGATTGAAGGATACGTTTCTTCTGTGTTTTAGGCAGAGTTTTACTGCTATTTCGTTATATGCGGGAATAGTGCTGGAAATGCCTGTTTTGAGATCTCTCCACAGAAAGCGTTTCCAGACTTCCCCTTCAACACACGAGTTTAACTCTGTAAGTTGAATGCACACATTGAAGACCGTTCTGTTAGGTAGCTCCGTTTTGGTTTTAGAAGCAGACAGTTCTCCTTACAGCATATACTCCCATTCACTGAGAAATGTCCAAACGCAGCTCTTACCAGAAACGTGTTTCTAACTCCTGAATCTAAAGGGAGATTTAACTCACTTAGCTGAACAAACGCACAGCAGAGCAGATTGAAGGATACGTTTCTTCTGTGTTTTAGGCAGAGTTTTACTGCTATTTCGTTATATGCGGGAATAGTGCTGGAAATGCCTGGAAATGCCTGTTTTGAGATCTCTCCACAGAAAGCGTTTCCAGACTTCCCCTTCAACACACGAGTTTAACTCTGTAAGTTGAATGCACACATTGAAGACCGTTCTGTTAGGTAGCTCCGTTTTGGTTTTAGAAGCAGACAGTTCTCCTTACAGCATATACTCCCATTCACTGAGAAATGTCCAAACGCAGCTCTTACCAGAAACGTGTTTCTAACTCCTGAATCTAAAGGGAGATTTAACTCACTTAGCTGAACAAACGCACAGCAGAGCAGATTGAAGGATACGTTTCTTCTGTGTTTTAGGCAGAGTTTTACTGCTATTTCGTTATATGCGGGAATAGTGCTGGAAATGCCTGTTTTGAGATCTCTCCACAGAAAGCGTTTCCAGACTTCCCCTTCAACACACGAGTTTAACTCTGTAAGTTGAATGCACACGTTGAAGACCGTTCTGTTAGGTAGCTCCGTTTTGGTTTTAGAAGCAGACAGTTCTCCTTACAGCATATACTCCCATTCACTGAGAAATGTCCAAACGCAGCTCTTACCAGAAACGTGTTTCTAACTCCTGAATCTAAAGGGAGATTTAACTCACTTAGCTGAACAAACGAACAGCAGAGCAGATTGAAGGATACGTTTCTTCTGTGTTTTAGGCAGAGTTTTACTGCTATTTCGTTATATGCGGGAATAGTGCTGGAAATGCCTGGAAATGCCTGTTTTGAGATCTCTCCACAGAAAGCGTTTCCAGACTTCCCCTTCAACACACGAGTTTAACTCTGTAAGTTGAATGCACACATTGAAGACCGTTCTGTTAGGTAGCTCCGTTTTGGTTTTAGAAGCAGACAGTTCTCCTTACAGCATATACTCCCATTCACTGAGAAATGTCCAAACGCAGCTCTTACCAGAAACGTGTTTCTAACTCCTGAATCTAAAGGGAGATTTAACTCACTTAGCTGAACAAACGCACAGCAGAGCAGATTGAAGGATACGTTTCTTCTGTGTTTTAGGCAGAGTTTTACTGCTATTTCGTTATATGCGGGAATAGTGCTGGAAATGCCTGTTTTGAGATCTCTCCACAGAAAGCGTTTCCAGACTTCCCCTTCAACACACGAGTTTAACTCTGTAAGTTGAATGCACACATTGAAGACCGTTCTGTTAGGTAGCTCCGTTTTGGTTTTAGAAGCAGACAGTTCTCCTTACAGCATATACTCCCATTCACTGAGAAATGTCCAAACGCAGCTCTTACCAGAAACGTGTTTCTAACTCCTGAATCTAAAGGGAGATTTAACTCACTTAGCTGAACAAACGAACAGCAGAGCAGATTGAAGGATACGTTTCTTCTGTGTTTTAGGCAGAGTTTTACTGCTATTTCGTTATATGCGGGAATAGTGCTGGAAATGCCTGGAAATGCCTGTTTTGAGATCTCTCCACAGAAAGCGTTTCCAGACTTCCCCTTCAACACACGAGTTTAACTCTGTAAGTTGAATGCACACATTGAAGACCGTTCTGTTAGGTAGCTCCGTTTTGGTTTTAGAAGCAGACAGTTCTCCTTACAGCATATACTCCCATTCACTGAGAAATGTCCAAACGCATCTCTTACCAGAAACGTGTTTCTAACTCCTGAATCTAAAGGGAGATTTAACTCATTTAGCTGAACAAACGCACAGCAGAGCAGATTGAAGGATACGTTTCTTCTGTGTTTTAGGCAGAGTTTTACTGCTATTTCGTTATATGCGGGAATAGTGCTGGAAATGCCTGTTTTGAGATCTCTCCACAGAAAGCGTTTCCAGACTTCCCCTTCAACACACGAGTTTAACTCTGTAAGTTGAATGCACACATTGAAGACCGTTCTGTTAGGTAGCTCCTTTTTGGTTTTAGAAGCAGACAGTTCTCCTTACAGCATATACTCCCATTCACTGAGAAATGTCCAAACGCAGCTCTTACCAGAAACGTGTTTCTAACTCCTGAATCTAAAGGGAGATTTAACTCACTTAGCTGAACAAACGCACAGCAGAGCAGATTGAAGGATACGTTTCTTCTGTGTTTTAGGCAGAGTTTTACTGCTATTTCGTTATATGCGGGAATAGTGCTGGAAATGCCTGGAAATGCCTGTTTTGAGATCTCTCCACAGAAAGCGTTTCCAGACTTCCCCTTCAACACACGAGTTTAACTCTGTAAGTTGAATGCACACATTGAAGACCGTTCTGTTAGGTAGCTCCGTTTTGGTTTTAGAAGCAGACAGTTCTCCTTACAGCATATACTCCCATTCACTGAGAAATGTCCAAACGCAGCTCTTACCAGAAACGTGTTTCTAACTCCTGAATCTAAAGGGAGATTTAACTCACTTAGCTGAACAAACGCACAGCAGAGCAGATTGAAGGATACGTTTCTTCTGTGTTTTAGGCAGAGTTTTACTGCTATTTCGTTATATGCGGGAATAGTGCTGGAAATGCCTGGAAATGCCTGTTTTGAGATCTCTCCACAGAAAGCGTTTCCATACTTCCCTTCAACACACGAGTTTAACTCTGTAAGTTGAATGCACACATTGAAGCCCGTTCTGTTAGGTAGCTCCGTTTTGGTTTTAGAAGCAGACAGTTCTCCTTACAGCATATACTCCCATTCACTGAGAAATGTCCAAACGCAGCTCTTACCAGAAACGTGTTTCTAACTCCTGAATCTAAAGGGAGATTTAACTCACTTAGCTGAACAAACGCACAGCAGAGCAGATTGAAGGATACGTTTCTTCTGTGTTTTAGGCAGAGTTTTACTGCTATTTCGTTATATGCGGGAATAGTGCTGGAAATGCCTGGAAATGCCTGTTTTGAGATCTCTCCACAGAAAGCGTTTCCAGACTTCCCCTTCAACACACGAGTTTAACTCTGTAAGTTGAATGCACACATTGAAGACCGTTCTGTTAGGTAGCTCCGTTTTGGTTTTAGAAGCAGACAGTTCTCCTTACAGCATATACTCCCATTCACTGAGAAATGTCCAAACGCAGCTCTTACCAGAAACGTGTTTCTAACTCCTGAATCTAAAGGGAGATTTAACTCACTTAGCTGAACAAACGCACAGCAGAGCAGATTGAAGGATACGTTTCTTCTGTGTTTTAGGCAGAGTTTTACTGCTATTTCGTTATATGCGGGAATAGTGCTGGAAATGCCTGGAAATGCCTGTTTTGAGATCTCTCCACAGAAAGCGTTTCCAGACTTCCCCTTCAACACACGAGTTTAACTCTGTAAGTTGAATGCACACATTGAAGACCGTTCTGTTAGGTAGCTCCGTTTTGGTTTTAGAAGCAGACAGTTCTCCTTACAGCATATACTCCCATTCACTGAGAAATGTCCAAACGCAGCTCTTACCAGAAACGTGTTTCTAACTCCTGAATCTAAAGGGAGATTTAACTCACTTAGCTGAACAAACGCACAGCAGAGCAGATTGAAGGATACGTTTCTTCTGTGTTTTAGGCAGAGTTTTACTGCTATTTCGTTATATGCGGGAATAGTGCTGGAAATGCCTGGAAATGCCTGTTTTGAGATCTCTCCACAGAAAGCGTTTCCAGACTTCCCCTTCAACACACGAGTTTAACTCTGTAAGTTGAATGCACACATTGAAGACCGTTCTGTTAGGTAGCTCCGTTTTGGTTTTAGAAGCAGACAGTTCTCCTTACAGCATATACTCCCATTCACTGAGAAATGTCCAAACGCAGCTCTTACCAGAAACGTGTTTCTAACTCCTGAATCTAAAGGGAGATTTAACTCACTTAGCTGAACAAACGCACAGCAGAGCAGATTGAAGGATACGTTTCTTCTGTGTTTTAGGCAGAGTTTTACTGCTATTTCGTTATATGCGGGAATAGTGCTGGAAATGCCTGTTTTGAGATCTCTCCACAGAAAGCGTTTCCAGACTTCCCCTTCAACACACGAGTTTAACTCTGTAAGTTGAATGCACACATTGAAGACCGTTCTGTTAGGTAGCTCCGTTTTGGTTTTAGAAGCAGACAGTTCTCCTTACAGCATATACTCCCATTCACTGAGAAATGTCCAAACGCAGCTCTTACCAGAAACGTGTTTCTAACTCCTGAATCTAAAGGGAGATTTAACTCACTTAGCTGAACAAACGCACAGCAGAGCAGATTGAAGGATACGTTTCTTCTGTGTTTTAGGCAGAGTTTTACTGCTATTTCGTTATATGCGGGAATAGTGCTGGAAATGCCTGTTTTGAGATCTCTCCACAGAAAGCGTTTCCAGACTTCCCCTTCAACACACGAGTTTAACTCTGTAAGTTGAATGCACACATTGAACACCGTTCTGTTAGGTAGCTCCGTTTTGGTTTTAGAAGCAGACAGTTCTCCTTACAGCATATACTCCCATTCACTGAGAAATGTCCAAACGCAGCTCTTACCAGAAACGTGTTTCTAACTCCTGAATCTAAAGGGAGATTTAACTCACTTAGCTGAACAAACGCACAGCAGAGCAGATTGAAGGATACGTTTCTTCTGTGTTTTAGGCAGAGTTTTACTGCTATTTCGTTATATGCGGGAATAGTGCTGGAAATGCCTGGAAATGCCTGTTTTGAGATCTCTCCACAGAAAGCGTTTCCAGACTTCCCCTTCAACACACGAGTTTAACTCTGTAAGTTGAATGCACACATTGAAGACCGTTCTGTTAGGTAGCTCCGTTTTGGTTTTAGAAGCAGACAGTTCTCCTTACAGCATATACTCCCATTCACTGAGAAATGTCCAAACGCAGCTCTTACCAGAAACGTGTTTCTAACTCCTGAATCTAAAGGGAGATTTAACTCACTTAGCTGAACAAACGCACAGCAGAGCAGATTGAAGGATACGTTTCTTCTGTGTTTTAGGCAGAGTTTTACTGCTATTTCGTTATATGCGGGAATAGTGCTGGAAATGCCTGTTTTGAGATCTCTCCACAGAAAGCGTTTCCAGACTTCCCCTTCAACACACGAGTTTAACTCTGTAAGTTGAATGCACACATTGAAGACCGTTCTGTTAGGTAGCTCCGTTTTGGTTTTAGAAGCAGACAGTTCTCCTTACAGCATATACTCCCATTCACTGAGAAATGTCCAAACGCAGCTCTTACCAGAAACGTGTTTCTAACTCCTGAATCTAAAGGGAGATTTAACTCACTTAGCTGAACAAACGCACAGCAGAGCAGATTGAAGGATACGTTTCTTCTGTGTTTTAGGCAGAGTTTTACTGCTATTTCGTTATATGCGGGAATAGTGCTGGAAATGCCTGGAAATGCCTGTTTTGAGATCTCTCCACAGAAAGCGTTTCCAGACTTCCCCTTCAACACACGAGTTTAACTCTGTAAGTTGAATGCACACATTGAAGACCGTTCTGTTAGGTAGCTCCGTTTTGGTTTTAGAAGCAGACAGTTCTCCTTACAGCATATACTCCCATTCACTGAGAAATGTCCAAACGCAGCTCTTACCAGAAACGTGTTTCTAACTCCTGAATCTAAAGGGAGATTTAACTCACTTAGCTGAACAAACGCACAGCAGAGCAGATTGAAGGATACGTTTCTTCTGTGTTTTAGGCAGAGTTTTACTGCTATTTCGTTATATGCGGGAATAGTGCTGGAAATGCCTGGAAATGACTGTTTTGAGATCTCTCCACAGAAAGCGTTTCCATACTTCCCCTTCAACACACGAGTTTAACTCTGTAAGTTGAATGCACACATTGAAGACCGTTCTGTTAGGTAGCTCCGTTTTGGTTTTAGAAGCAGACAGTTCTCCTTACAGCATATACTCCCATTCACTGAGAAATGTCCAAACGCAGCTCTTACCAGAAACGTGTTTCTAACTCCTGAATCTAAAGGGAGATTTAACTCACTTAGCTGAACAAACGCACAGCAGAGCAGATTGAAGGATACGTTTCTTCTGTGTTTTAGGCAGAGTTTTACTGCTATTTCGTTATATGCGGGAATAGTGCTGGAAATGCCTGTTTTGAGATCTCTCCACAGAAAGCGTTTCCAGACTTCCCCTTCAACACACGAGTTTAACTCTGTAAGTTGAATGCACACATTGAAGACCGTTCTGTTAGGTAGCTCCGTTTTGGTTTTAGAAGCAGACAGTTCTCCTTACAGCATATACTCCCATTCACTGAGAAATGTCCAAACGCAGCTCTTACCAGAAACGTGTTTCTAACTCCTGAATCTAAAGGGAGATTTAACTCACTTAGCTGAACAAACGAACAGCAGAGCAGATTGAAGGATACGTTTCTTCTGTGTTTTAGGCAGAGTTTTACTGCTATTTCGTTATATGCGGGAATAGTGCTGGAAATGCCTGTTTTGAGATCTCTCCACAGAAAGCGTTTCCAGACTTCCCCTTCAACACACGAGTTTAACTCTGTAAGTTGAATGCACACATTGAAGACCGTTCTGTTAGGTAGCTCCGTTTTGGTTTTAGAAGCAGACAGTTCTCCTTACAGCATATACTCCCATTCACTGAGAAATGTCCAAACGCAGCTCTTACCAGAAACGTGTTTCTAACTCCTGAATCTAAAGGGAGATTTAACTCACTTAGCTGAACAAACGCACAGCAGAGCAGATTGAAGGATACGTTTCTTCTGTGTTTTAGGCAGAGTTTTACTGCTATTTCGTTATATGCGGGAATAGTGCTGGAAATGCCTGGAAATGCCTGTTTTGAGATCTCTCCACAGAAAGCGTTTCCAGACTTCCCCTTCAACACACGAGTTTAACTCTGTAAGTTGAATGCACACATTGAAGACCGTTCTGTTAGGTAGCTCCGTTTTGGTTTTAGAAGCAGACAGTTCTCCTTACAGCATATACTCCCATTCACTGAGAAATGTCCAAACGCAGCTCTTACCAGAAACGTGTTTCTAACTCCTGAATCTAAAGGGAGATTTAACTCACTTAGCTGAACAAACGCACAGCAGAGCAGATTGAAGGATACGTTTCTTCTGTGTTTTAGGCAGAGTTTTACTGCTATTTCGTTATATGCGGGAATAGTGCTGGAAATGCCTGTTTTGAGATCTCTCCACAGAAAGCGTTTCCAGACTTCCCCTTCAACACACGAGTTTAACTCTGTAAGTTGAATGCACACGTTGAAGACCGTTCTGTTAGGTAGCTCCGTTTTGGTTTTAGAAGCAGACAGTTCTCCTTACAGCATATACTCCCATTCACTGAGAAATGTCCAAACGCAGCTCTTACCAGAAACGTGTTTCTAACTCCTGAATCTAAAGGGAGATTTAACTCACTTAGCTGAACAAACGAACAGCAGAGCAGATTGAAGGATACGTTTCTTCTGTGTTTTAGGCAGAGTTTTACTGCTATTTCGTTATATGCGGGAATAGTGCTGGAAATGCCTGGAAATGCCTGTTTTGAGATCTCTCCACAGAAAGCGTTTCCAGACTTCCCCTTCAACACACGAGTTTAACTCTGTAAGTTGAATGCACACATTGAAGACCGTTCTGTTAGGTAGCTCCGTTTTGGTTTTAGAAGCAGACAGTTCTCCTTACAGCATATACTCCCATTCACTGAGAAATGTCCAAACGCAGCTCTTACCAGAAACGTGTTTCTAACTCCTGAATCTAAAGGGAGATTTAACTCACTTAGCTGAACAAACGCACAGCAGAGCAGATTGAAGGATACGTTTCTTCTGTGTTTTAGGCAGAGTTTTACTGCTATTTCGTTATATGCGGGAATAGTGCTGGAAATGCCTGTTTTGAGATCTCTCCACAGAAAGCGTTTCCAGACTTCCCCTTCAACACACGAGTTTAACTCTGTAAGTTGAATGCACACATTGAAGACCGTTCTGTTAGGTAGCTCCGTTTTGGTTTTAGAAGCAGACAGTTCTCCTTACAGCATATACTCCCATTCACTGAGAAATGTCCAAACGCAGCTCTTACCAGAAACGTGTTTCTAACTCCTGAATCTAAAGGGAGATTTAACTCACTTAGCTGAACAAACGAACAGCAGAGCAGATTGAAGGATACGTTTCTTCTGTGTTTTAGGCAGAGTTTTACTGCTATTTCGTTATATGCGGGAATAGTGCTGGAAATGCCTGGAAATGCCTGTTTTGAGATCTCTCCACAGAAAGCGTTTCCAGACTTCCCCTTCAACACACGAGTTTAACTCTGTAAGTTGAATGCACACATTGAAGACCGTTCTGTTAGGTAGCTCCGTTTTGGTTTTAGAAGCAGACAGTTCTCCTTACAGCATATACTCCCATTCACTGAGAAATGTCCAAACGCAGCTCTTACCAGAAACGTGTTTCTAACTCCTGAATCTAAAGGGAGATTTAACTCACTTAGCTGAACAAACGCACAGCAGAGCAGATTGAAGGATACGTTTCTTCTGTGTTTTAGGCAGAGTTTTACTGCTATTTCGTTATATGCGGGAATAGTGCTGGAAATGCCTGTTTTGAGATCTCTCCACAGAAAGCGTTTCCAGACTTCCCCTTCAACACACGAGTTTAACTCTGTAAGTTGAATGCACACATTGAAGACCGTTCTGTTAGGTAGCTCCGTTTTGGTTTTAGAAGCAGACAGTTCTCCTTACAGCATATACTCCCATTCACTGAGAAATGTCCAAACGCAGCTCTTACCAGAAACGTGTTTCTAACTCCTGAATCTAAAGGGAGATTTAACTCACTTAGCTGAACAAACGCACAGCAGAGCAGATTGAAGGATACGTTTCTTCTGTGTTTTAGGCAGAGTTTTACTGCTATTTCGTTATATGCGGGAATAGTGCTGGAAATGCCTGGAAATGCCTGTTTTGAGATCTCTCCACAGAAAGCGTTTCCAGACTTCCCCTTCAACACACGAGTTTAACTCTGTAAGTTGAATGCACACATTGAAGACCGTTCTGTTAGGTAGCTCCGTTTTGGTTTTAGAAGCAGACAGTTCTCCTTACAGCATATACTCCCATTCACTGAGAAATGTCCAAACGCAGCTCTTACCAGAAACGTGTTTCTAACTCCTGAATCTAAAGGGAGATTTAACTCACTTAGCTGAACAAACGCACAGCAGAGCAGATTGAAGGATACGTTTCTTCTGTGTTTTAGGCAGAGTTTTACTGCTATTTCGTTATATGCGGGAATAGTGCTGGAAATGCCTGGAAATGCCTGTTTTGAGATCTCTCCACAGAAAGCGTTTCCATACTTCCCTTCAACACACGAGTTTAACTCTGTAAGTTGAATGCACACATTGAAGCCCGTTCTGTTAGGTAGCTCCGTTTTGGTTTTAGAAGCAGACAGTTCTCCTTACAGCATATACTCCCATTCACTGAGAAATGTCCAAACGCAGCTCTTACCAGAAACGTGTTTCTAACTCCTGAATCTAAAGGGAGATTTAACTCACTTAGCTGAACAAACGCACAGCAGAGCAGATTGAAGGATACGTTTCTTCTGTGTTTTAGGCAGAGTTTTACTGCTATTTCGTTATATGCGGGAATAGTGCTGGAAATGCCTGGAAATGCCTGTTTTGAGATCTCTCCACAGAAAGCGTTTCCAGACTTCCCCTTCAACACACGAGTTTAACTCTGTAAGTTGAATGCACACATTGAAGACCGTTCTGTTAGGTAGCTCCGTTTTGGTTTTAGAAGCAGACAGTTCTCCTTACAGCATATACTCCCATTCACTGAGAAATGTCCAAACGCAGCTCTTACCAGAAACGTGTTTCTAACTCCTGAATCTAAAGGGAGATTTAACTCACTTAGCTGAACAAACGCACAGCAGAGCAGATTGAAGGATACGTTTCTTCTGTGTTTTAGGCAGAGTTTTACTGCTATTTCGTTATATGCGGGAATAGTGCTGGAAATGCCTGGAAATGCCTGTTTTGAGATCTCTCCACAGAAAGCGTTTCCAGACTTCCCCTTCAACACACGAGTTTAACTCTGTAAGTTGAATGCACACATTGAAGACCGTTCTGTTAGGTAGCTCCGTTTTGGTTTTAGAAGCAGACAGTTCTCCTTACAGCATATACTCCCATTCACTGAGAAATGTCCAAACGCAGCTCTTACCAGAAACGTGTTTCTAACTCCTGAATCTAAAGGGAGATTTAACTCACTTAGCTGAACAAACGCACAGCAGAGCAGATTGAAGGATACGTTTCTTCTGTGTTTTAGGCAGAGTTTTACTGCTATTTCGTTATATGCGGGAATAGTGCTGGAAATGCCTGTTTTGAGATCTCTCCACAGAAAGCGTTTCCAGACTTCCCCTTCAACACACGAGTTTAACTCTGTAAGTTGAATGCACACATTGAAGACCGTTCTGTTAGGTAGCTCCGTTTTGGTTTTAGAAGCAGACAGTTCTCCTTACAGCATATACTCCCATTCACTGAGAAATGTCCAAACGCAGCTCTTACCAGAAACGTGTTTCTAACTCCTGAATCTAAAGGGAGATTTAACTCACTTAGCTGAACAAACGCACAGCAGAGCAGATTGAAGGATACGTTTCTTCTGTGTTTTAGGCAGAGTTTTACTGCTATTGCGTTATATGCGGGAATAGTGCTGGAAATGCCTGGAAATGCCTGTTTTGAGATCTCTCCACAGAAAGCGTTTCCAGACTTCCCCTTCAACACACGAGTTTAACTCTGTAAGTTGAATGCACACATTGAAGACCGTTCTGTTAGGTAGCTCCGTTTTGGTTTTAGAAGCAGACAGTTCTCCTTACAGCATATACTCCCATTCACTGAGAAATGTCCAAACGCAGCTCTTACCAGAAACGTGTTTCTAACTCCTGAATCTAAAGGGAGATTTAACTCACTTAGCTGAACAAACGCACAGCAGAGCAGATTGAAGGATACGTTTCTTCTGTGTTTTAGGCAGAGTTTTACTGCTATTTCGTTATATGCGGGAATAGTGCTGGAAATGCCTGTTTTGAGATCTCTCCACAGAAAGCGTTTCCAGACTTCCCCTTCAACACACGAGTTTAACTCTGTAAGTTGAATGCACACATTGAAGACCGTTCTGTTAGGTAGCTCCGTTTTGGTTTTAGAAGCAGACAGTTCTCCTTACAGCATATACTCCCATTCACTGAGAAATGTCCAAACGCAGCTCTTACCAGAAACGTGTTTCTAACTCCTGAATCTAAAGGGAGATTTAACTCACTTAGCTGAACAAACGCACAGCAGAGCAGATTGAAGGATACGTTTCTTCTGTGTTTTAGGCAGAGTTTTACTGCTATTTCGTTATATGCGGGAATAGTGCTGGAAATGCCTGGAAATGCCTGTTTTGAGATCTCTCCACAGAAAGCGTTTCCATACTTCCCTTCAACACACGAGTTTAACTCTGTAAGTTGAATGCACACATTGAAGCCCGTTCTGTTAGGTAGCTCCGTTTTGGTTTTAGAAGCAGACAGTTCTCCTTACAGCATATACTCCCATTCACTGAGAAATGTCCAAACGCAGCTCTTACCAGAAACGTGTTTCTAACTCCTGAATCTAAAGGGAGATTTAACTCACTTAGCTGAACAAACGCACAGCAGAGCAGATTGAAGGATACGTTTCTTCTGTGTTTTAGGCAGAGTTTTACTGCTATTTCGTTATATGCGGGAATAGTGCTGGAAATGCCTGGAAATGCCTGTTTTGAGATCTCTCCACAGAAAGCGTTTCCAGACTTCCCCTTCAACACACGAGTTTAACTCTGTAAGTTGAATGCACACATTGAAGACCGTTCTGTTAGGTAGCTCCGTTTTGGTTTTAGAAGCAGACAGTTCTCCTTACAGCATATACTCCCATTCACTGAGAAATGTCCAAACGCAGCTCTTACCAGAAACGTGTTTCTAACTCCTGAATCTAAAGGGAGATTTAACTCACTTAGCTGAACAAACGCACAGCAGAGCAGATTGAAGGATACGTTTCTTCTGTGTTTTAGGCAGAGTTTTACTGCTATTTCGTTATATGCGGGAATAGTGCTGGAAATGCCTGGAAATGCCTGTTTTGAGATCTCTCCACAGAAAGCGTTTCCAGACTTCCCCTTCAACACACGAGTTTAACTCTGTAAGTTGAATGCACACATTGAAGACCGTTCTGTTAGGTAGCTCCGTTTTGGTTTTAGAAGCAGACAGTTCTCCTTACAGCATATACTCCCATTCACTGAGAAATGTCCAAACGCAGCTCTTACCAGAAACGTGTTTCTAACTCCTGAATCTAAAGGGAGATTTAACTCACTTAGCTGAACAAACGCACAGCAGAGCAGATTGAAGGATACGTTTCTTCTGTGTTTTAGGCAGAGTTTTACTGCTATTTCGTTATATGCGGGAATAGTGCTGGAAATGCCTGTTTTGAGATCTCTCCACAGAAAGCGTTTCCAGACTTCCCCTTCAACACACGAGTTTAACTCTGTAAGTTGAATGCACACATTGAAGACCGTTCTGTTAGGTAGCTCCGTTTTGGTTTTAGAAGCAGACAGTTCTCCTTACAGCATATACTCCCATTCACTGAGAAATGTCCAAACGCAGCTCTTACCAGAAACGTGTTTCTAACTCCTGAATCTAAAGGGAGATTTAACTCACTTAGCTGAACAAACGCACAGCAGAGCAGATTGAAGGATACGTTTCTTCTGTGTTTTAGGCAGAGTTTTACTGCTATTGCGTTATATGCGGGAATAGTGCTGGAAATGCCTGGAAATGCCTGTTTTGAGATCTCTCCACAGAAAGCGTTTCCAGACTTCCCCTTCAACACACGAGTTTAACTCTGTAAGTTGAATGCACACATTGAAGACCGTTCTGTTAGGTAGCTCCGTTTTGGTTTTAGAAGCAGACAGTTCTCCTTACAGCATATACTCCCATTCACTGAGAAATGTCCAAACGCAGCTCTTACCAGAAACGTGTTTCTAACTCCTGAATCTAAAGGGAGATTTAACTCACTTAGCTGAACAAACGCACAGCAGAGCAGATTGAAGGATACGTTTCTTCTGTGTTTTAGGCAGAGTTTTACTGCTATTTCGTTATATGCGGGAATAGTGCTGGAAATGCCTGTTTTGAGATCTCTCCACAGAAAGCGTTTCCAGACTTCCCCTTCAACACACGAGTTTAACTCTGTAAGTTGAATGCACACATTGAAGACCGTTCTGTTAGGTAGCTCCGTTTTGGTTTTAGAAGCAGACAGTTCTCCTTACAGCATATACTCCCATTCACTGAGAAATGTCCAAACGCAGCTCTTACCAGAAACGTGTTTCTAACTCCTGAATCTAAAGGGAGATTTAACTCACTTAGCTGAACAAACGCACAGCAGAGCAGATTGAAGGATACGTTTCTTCTGTGTTTTAGGCAGAGTTTTACTGCTATTTCGTTATATGCGGGAATAGTGCTGGAAATGCCTGGAAATGCCTGTTTTGAGATCTCTCCACAGAAAGCGTTTCCAGACTTCCCCTTCAACACACGAGTTTAACTCTGTAAGTTGAATGCACACATTGAAGACCGTTCTGTTAGGTAGCTCCGTTTTGGTTTTAGAAGCAGACAGTTCTCCTTACAGCATATACTCCCATTCACTGAGAAATGTCCAAACGCAGCTCTTACCAGAAACGTGTTTCTAACTCCTGAATCTAAAGGGAGATTTAACTCACTTAGCTGAACAAACGCACAGCAGAGCAGATTGAAGGATACGTTTCTTCTGTGTTTTAGGCAGAGTTTTACTGCTATTTCGTTATATGCGGGAATAGTGCTGGAAATGCCTGGAAATGCCTGTTTTGAGATCTCTCCACAGAAAGCGTTTCCAGACTTCCCCTTCAACACACGAGTTTAACTCTGTAAGTTGAATGCACACATTGAAGACCGTTCTGTTAGGTAGCTCCGTTTTGGTTTTAGAAGCAGACAGTTCTCCTTACAGCATATACTCCCATTCACTGAGAAATGTCCAAACGCAGCTCTTACCAGAAACGTGTTTCTAACTCCTGAATCTAAAGGGAGATTTAACTCACTTAGCTGAACAAACGCACAGCAGAGCAGATTGAAGGATACGTTTCTTCTGTGTTTTAGGCAGAGTTTTACTGCTATTTCGTTATATGCGGGAATAGTGCTGGAAATGCCTGGAAATGCCTGTTTTGAGATCTCTCCACAGAAAGCGTTTCCAGACTTCCCCTTCAACACACGAGTTTAACTCTGTAAGTTGAATGCACACATTGAAGACCGTTCTGTTAGGTAGCTCCGTTTTGGTTTTAGAAGCAGACAGTTCTCCTTACAGCATATACTCCCATTCACTGAGAAATGTCCAAACGCAGCTCTTACCAGAAACGTGTTTCTAACTCCTGAATCTAAAGGGAGATTTAACTCACTTAGCTGAACAAACGCACAGCAGAGCAGATTGAAGGATACGTTTCTTCTGTGTTTTAGGCAGAGTTTTACTGCTATTTCGTTATATGCGGGAATAGTGCTGGAAATGCCTGGAAATGCCTGTTTTGAGATCTCTCCACAGAAAGCGTTTCCATACTTCCCCTTCAACACACGAGTTTAACTCTGTAAGTTGAATGCACACATTGAAGACCGTTCTGTTAGGTAGCTCCGTTTTGGTTTTAGAAGCAGACAGTTCTCCTTACAGCATATACTCCCATTCACTGAGAAATGTCCAAACGCAGCTCTTACCAGAAACGTGTTTCTAACTCCTGAATCTAAAGGGAGATTTAACTCACTTAGCTGAACAAACGCACAGCAGAGCAGATTGAAGGATACGTTTCTTCTGTGTTTTAGGCAGAGTTTTACTGCTATTTCGTTATATGCGGGAATAGTGCTGGAAATGCCTGTTTTGAGATCTCTCCACAGAAAGCGTTTCCAGACTTCCCCTTCAACACACGAGTTTAACTCTGTAAGTTGAATGCACACATTGAAGACCGTTCTGTTAGGTAGCTCCGTTTTGGTTTTAGAAGCAGACAGTTCTCCTTACAGCATATACTCCCATTCACTGAGAAATGTCCAAACGCAGCTCTTACCAGAAACGTGTTTCTAACTCCTGAATCTAAAGGGAGATTTAACTCACTTAGCTGAACAAACGAACAGCAGAGCAGATTGAAGGATACGTTTCTTCTGTGTTTTAGGCAGAGTTTTACTGCTATTTCGTTATATGCGGGAATAGTGCTGGAAATGCCTGTTTTGAGATCTCTCCACAGAAAGCGTTTCCAGACTTCCCCTTCAACACACGAGTTTAACTCTGTAAGTTGAATGCACACATTGAAGACCGTTCTGTTAGGTAGCTCCGTTTTGGTTTTAGAAGCAGACAGTTCTCCTTACAGCATATACTCCCATTCACTGAGAAATGTCCAAACGCAGCTCTTACCAGAAACGTGTTTCTAACTCCTGAATCTAAAGGGAGATTTAACTCACTTAGCTGAACAAACGCACAGCAGAGCAGATTGAAGGATATGTTTCTTCTGTGTTTTAGGCAGAGTTTTACTGCTATTTCGTTATATGCGGGAATAGTGCTGGAAATGCCTGGAAATGCCTGTTTTGAGATCTCTCCACAGAAAGCGTTTCCAGACTTCCCCTTCAACACACGAGTTTAACTCTGTAAGTTGAATGCACACATTGAAGACCGTTCTGTTAGGTAGCTCCGTTTTGGTTTTAGAAGCAGACAGTTCTCCTTACAGCATATACTCCCATTCACTGAGAAATGTCCAAACGCAGCTCTTACCAGAAACGTGTTTCTAACTCCTGAATCTAAAGGGAGATTTAACTCACTTAGCTGAACAAACGCACAGCAGAGCAGATTGAAGGATACGTTTCTTCTGTGTTTTAGGCAGAGTTTTACTGCTATTTCGTTATATGCGGGAATAGTGCTGGAAATGCCTGTTTTGAGATCTCTCCACAGAAAGCGTTTCCAGACTTCCCCTTCAACACACGAGTTTAACTCTGTAAGTTGAATGCACACGTTGAAGACCGTTCTGTTAGGTAGCTCCGTTTTGGTTTTAGAAGCAGACAGTTCTCCTTACAGCATATACTCCCATTCACTGAGAAATGTCCAAACGCAGCTCTTACCAGAAACGTGTTTCTAACTCCTGAATCTAAAGGGAGATTTAACTCACTTAGCTGAACAAACGAACAGCAGAGCAGATTGAAGGATACGTTTCTTCTGTGTTTTAGGCAGAGTTTTACTGCTATTTCGTTATATGCGGGAATAGTGCTGGAAATGCCTGGAAATGCCTGTTTTGAGATCTCTCCACAGAAAGCGTTTCCAGACTTCCCCTTCAACACACGAGTTTAACTCTGTAAGTTGAATGCACACATTGAAGACCGTTCTGTTAGGTAGCTCCGTTTTGGTTTTAGAAGCAGACAGTTCTCCTTACAGCATATACTCCCATTCACTGAGAAATGTCCAAACGCAGCTCTTACCAGAAACGTGTTTCTAACTCCTGAATCTAAAGGGAGATTTAACTCACTTAGCTGAACAAACGCACAGCAGAGCAGATTGAAGGATACGTTTCTTCTGTGTTTTAGGCAGAGTTTTACTGCTATTTCGTTATATGCGGGAATAGTGCTGGAAATGCCTGTTTTGAGATCTCTCCACAGAAAGCGTTTCCAGACTTCCCCTTCAACACACGAGTTTAACTCTGTAAGTTGAATGCACACATTGAAGACCGTTCTGTTAGGTAGCTCCGTTTTGGTTTTAGAAGCAGACAGTTCTCCTTACAGCATAGACTCCCATTCACTGAGAAATGTCCAAACGCAGCTCTTACCAGAAACGTGTTTCTAACTCCTGAATCTAAAGGGAGATTTAACTCACTTAGCTGAACAAACGCACAGCAGAGCAGATTGAAGGATACGTTTCTTCTGTGTTTTAGGCAGAGTTTTACTGCTATTTCGTTATATGCGGGAATAGTGCTGGAAATGCCTGTTTTGAGATCTCTCCACAGAAAGCGTTTCCAGACTTCCCCTTCAACACACGAGTTTAACTCTGTAAGTTGAATGCACACGTTGAAGACCGTTCTGTTAGGTAGCTCCGTTTTGGTTTTAGAAGCAGACAGTTCTCCTTACAGCATATACTCCCATTCACTGAGAAATGTCCAAACGCAGCTCTTACCAGAAACGTGTTTCTAACTCCTGAATCTAAAGGGAGATTTAACTCACTTAGCTGAACAAACGAACAGCAGAGCAGATTGAAGGATACGTTTCTTCTGTGTTTTAGGCAGAGTTTTACTGCTATTTCGTTATATGCGGGAATAGTGCTGGAAATGCCTGGAAATGCCTGTTTTGAGATCTCTCCACAGAAAGCGTTTCCAGACTTCCCCTTCAACACACGAGTTTAACTCTGTAAGTTGAATGCACACATTGAAGACCGTTCTGTTAGGTAGCTCCGTTTTGGTTTTAGAAGCAGACAGTTCTCCTTACAGCATATACTCCCATTCACTGAGAAATGTCCAAACGCAGCTCTTACCAGAAACGTGTTTCTAACTCCTGAATCTAAAGGGAGATTTAACTCACTTAGCTGAACAAACGCACAGCAGAGCAGATTGAAGGATACGTTTCTTCTGTGTTTTAGGCAGAGTTTTACTGCTATTTCGTTATATGCGGGAATAGTGCTGGAAATGCCTGTTTTGAGATCTCTCCACAGAAAGCGTTTCCAGACTTCCCCTTCAACACACGAGTTTAACTCTGTAAGTTGAATGCACACATTGAAGACCGTTCTGTTAGGTAGCTCCGTTTTGGTTTTAGAAGCAGACAGTTCTCCTTACAGCATATACTCCCATTCACTGAGAAATGTCCAAACGCAGCTCTTACCAGAAACGTGTTTCTAACTCCTGAATCTAAAGGGAGATTTAACTCACTTAGCTGAACAAACGAACAGCAGAGCAGATTGAAGGATACGTTTCTTCTGTGTTTTAGGCAGAGTTTTACTGCTATTTCGTTATATGCGGGAATAGTGCTGGAAATGCCTGTTTTGAGATCTCTCCACAGAAAGCGTTTCCAGACTTCCCCTTCAACACACGAGTTTAACTCTGTAAGTTGAATGCACACATTGAAGACCGTTCTGTTAGGTAGCTCCGTTTTGGTTTTAGAAGCAGACAGTTCTCCTTACAGCATATACTCCCATTCACTGAGAAATGTCCAAACGCAGCTCTTACCAGAAACGTGTTTCTAACTCCTGAATCTAAAGGGAGATTTAACTCACTTAGCTGAACAAACGCACAGCAGAGCAGATTGAAGGATACGTTTCTTCTGTGTTTTAGGCAGAGTTTTACTGCTATTTCGTTATATGCGGGAATAGTGCTGGAAATGCCTGGAAATGCCTGTTTTGAGATATCTCCACAGAAAGCGTTTCCATACTTCCCTTCAACACACGAGTTTAACTCTGTAAGTTGAATGCACACATTGAAGCCCGTTCTGTTAGGTAGCTCCGTTTTGGTTTTAGAAGCAGACAGTTCTCCTTACAGCATATACTCCCATTCACTGAGAAATGTCCAAACGCAGCTCTTACCAGAAACGTGTTTCTAACTCCTGAATCTAAAGGGAGATTTAACTCACTTAGCTGAACAAACGCACAGCAGAGCAGATTGAAGGATACGTTTCTTCTGTGTTTTAGGCAGAGTTTTACTGCTATTTCGTTATATGCGGGAATAGTGCTGGAAATGCCTGGAAATGCCTGTTTTGAGATCTCTCCACAGAAAGCGTTTCCAGACTTCCCCTTCAACACACGAGTTTAACTCTGTAAGTTGAATGCACACATTGAAGACCGTTCTGTTAGGTAGCTCCGTTTTGGTTTTAGAAGCAGACAGTTCTCCTTACAGCATATACTCCCATTCACTGAGAAATGTCCAAACGCAGCTCTTACCAGAAACGTGTTTCTAACTCCTGAATCTAAAGGGAGATTTAACTCACTTAGCTGAACAAACGCACAGCAGAGCAGATTGAAGGATACGTTTCTTCTGTGTTTTAGGCAGAGTTTTACTGCTATTTCGTTATATGCGGGAATAGTGCTGGAAATGCCTGGAAATGCCTGTTTTGAGATCTCTCCACAGAAAGCGTTTCCAGACTTCCCCTTCAACACACGAGTTTAACTCTGTAAGTTGAATGCACACATTGAAGACCGTTCTGTTAGGTAGCTCCGTTTTGGTTTTAGAAGCAGACAGTTCTCCTTACAGCATATACTCCCATTCACTGAGAAATGTCCAAACGCAGCTCTTACCAGAAACGTGTTTCTAACTCCTGAATCTAAAGGGAGATTTAACTCACTTAGCTGAACAAACGCACAGCAGAGCAGATTGAAGGATACGTTTCTTCTGTGTTTTAGGCAGAGTTTTACTGCTATTTCGTTATATGCGGGAATAGTGCTGGAAATGCCTGTTTTGAGATCTCTCCACAGAAAGCGTTTCCAGACTTCCCCTTCAACACACGAGTTTAACTCTGTAAGTTGAATGCACACATTGAAGACCGTTCTGTTAGGTAGCTCCGTTTTGGTTTTAGAAGCAGACAGTTCTCCTTACAGCATATACTCCCATTCACTGAGAAATGTCCAAACGCAGCTCTTACCAGAAACGTGTTTCTAACTCCTGAATCTAAAGGGAGATTTAACTCACTTAGCTGAACAAACGCACAGCAGAGCAGATTGAAGGATACGTTTCTTCTGTGTTTTAGGCAGAGTTTTACTGCTATTGCGTTATATGCGGGAATAGTGCTGGAAATGCCTGGAAATGCCTGTTTTGAGATCTCTCCACAGAAAGCGTTTCCAGACTTCCCCTTCAACACACGAGTTTAACTCTGTAAGTTGAATGCACACATTGAAGACCGTTCTGTTAGGTAGCTCCGTTTTGGTTTTAGAAGCAGACAGTTCTCCTTACAGCATATACTCCCATTCACTGAGAAATGTCCAAACGCAGCTCTTACCAGAAACGTGTTTCTAACTCCTGAATCTAAAGGGAGATTTAACTCACTTAGCTGAACAAACGCACAGCAGAGCAGATTGAAGGATACGTTTCTTCTGTGTTTTAGGCAGAGTTTTACTGCTATTTCGTTATATGCGGGAATAGTGCTGGAAATGCCTGTTTTGAGATCTCTCCACAGAAAGCGTTTCCAGACTTCCCCTTCAACACACGAGTTTAACTCTGTAAGTTGAATGCACACATTGAAGACCGTTCTGTTAGGTAGCTCCGTTTTGGTTTTAGAAGCAGACAGTTCTCCTTACAGCATATACTCCCATTCACTGAGAAATGTCCAAACGCAGCTCTTACCAGAAACGTGTTTCTAACTCCTGAATCTAAAGGGAGATTTAACTCACTTAGCTGAACAAACGCACAGCAGAGCAGATTGAAGGATACGTTTCTTCTGTGTTTTAGGCAGAGTTTTACTGCTATTTCGTTATATGCGGGAATAGTGCTGGAAATGCCTGGAAATGCCTGTTTTGAGATCTCTCCACAGAAAGCGTTTCCAGACTTCCCCTTCAACACACGAGTTTAACTCTGTAAGTTGAATGCACACATTGAAGACCGTTCTGTTAGGTAGCTCCGTTTTGGTTTTAGAAGCAGACAGTTCTCCTTACAGCATATACTCCCATTCACTGAGAAATGTCCAAACGCAGCTCTTACCAGAAACGTGTTTCTAACTCCTGAATCTAAAGGGAGATTTAACTCACTTAGCTGAACAAACGCACAGCAGAGCAGATTGAAGGATACGTTTCTTCTGTGTTTTAGGCAGAGTTTTACTGCTATTTCGTTATATGCGGGAATAGTGCTGGAAATGCCTGGAAATGCCTGTTTTGAGATCTCTCCACAGAAAGCGTTTCCAGACTTCCCCTTCAACACACGAGTTTAACTCTGTAAGTTGAATGCACACATTGAAGACCGTTCTGTTAGGTAGCTCCGTTTTGGTTTTAGAAGCAGACAGTTCTCCTTACAGCATATACTCCCATTCACTGAGAAATGTCCAAACGCAGCTCTTACCAGAAACGTGTTTCTAACTCCTGAATCTAAAGGGAGATTTAACTCACTTAGCTGAACAAACGCACAGCAGAGCAGATTGAAGGATACGTTTCTTCTGTGTTTTAGGCAGAGTTTTACTGCTATTTCGTTATATGCGGGAATAGTGCTGGAAATGCCTGGAAATGCCTGTTTTGAGATCTCTCCACAGAAAGCGTTTCCAGACTTCCCCTTCAACACACGAGTTTAACTCTGTAAGTTGAATGCACACATTGAAGACCGTTCTGTTAGGTAGCTCCGTTTTGGTTTTAGAAGCAGACAGTTCTCCTTACAGCATATACTCCCATTCACTGAGAAATGTCCAAACGCAGCTCTTACCAGAAACGTGTTTCTAACTCCTGAATCTAAAGGGAGATTTAACTCACTTAGCTGAACAAACGCACAGCAGAGCAGATTGAAGGATACGTTTCTTCTGTGTTTTAGGCAGAGTTTTACTGCTATTTCGTTATATGCGGGAATAGTGCTGGAAATGCCTGGAAATGCCTGTTTTGAGATCTCTCCACAGAAAGCGTTTCCATACTTCCCCTTCAACACACGAGTTTAACTCTGTAAGTTGAATGCACACATTGAAGACCGTTCTGTTAGGTAGCTCCGTTTTGGTTTTAGAAGCAGACAGTTCTCCTTACAGCATATACTCCCATTCACTGAGAAATGTCCAAACGCAGCTCTTACCAGAAACGTGTTTCTAACTCCTGAATCTAAAGGGAGATTTAACTCACTTAGCTGAACAAACGCACAGCAGAGCAGATTGAAGGATACGTTTCTTCTGTGTTTTAGGCAGAGTTTTACTGCTATTTCGTTATATGCGGGAATAGTGCTGGAAATGCCTGTTTTGAGATCTCTCCACAGAAAGCGTTTCCAGACTTCCCCTTCAACACACGAGTTTAACTCTGTAAGTTGAATGCACACATTGAAGACCGTTCTGTTAGGTAGCTCCGTTTTGGTTTTAGAAGCAGACAGTTCTCCTTACAGCATATACTCCCATTCACTGAGAAATGTCCAAACGCAGCTCTTACCAGAAACGTGTTTCTAACTCCTGAATCTAAAGGGAGATTTAACTCACTTAGCTGAACAAACGAACAGCAGAGCAGATTGAAGGATACGTTTCTTCTGTGTTTTAGGCAGAGTTTTACTGCTATTTCGTTATATGCGGGAATAGTGCTGGAAATGCCTGTTTTGAGATCTCTCCACAGAAAGCGTTTCCAGACTTCCCCTTCAACACACGAGTTTAACTCTGTAAGTTGAATGCACACATTGAAGACCGTTCTGTTAGGTAGCTCCGTTTTGGTTTTAGAAGCAGACAGTTCTCCTTACAGCATATACTCCCATTCACTGAGAAATGTCCAAACGCAGCTCTTACCAGAAACGTGTTTCTAACTCCTGAATCTAAAGGGAGATTTAACTCACTTAGCTGAACAAACGCACAGCAGAGCAGATTGAAGGATACGTTTCTTCTGTGTTTTAGGCAGAGTTTTACTGCTATTTCGTTATATGCGGGAATAGTGCTGGAAATGCCTGGAAATGCCTGTTTTGAGATCTCTCCACAGAAAGCGTTTCCAGACTTCCCCTTCAACACACGAGTTTAACTCTGTAAGTTGAATGCACACATTGAAGACCGTTCTGTTAGGTAGCTCCGTTTTGGTTTTAGAAGCAGACAGTTCTCCTTACAGCATATACTCCCATTCACTGAGAAATGTCCAAACGCAGCTCTTACCAGAAACGTGTTTCTAACTCCTGAATCTAAAGGGAGATTTAACTCACTTAGCTGAACAAACGCACAGCAGAGCAGATTGAAGGATACGTTTCTTCTGTGTTTTAGGCAGAGTTTTACTGCTATTTCGTTATATGCGGGAATAGTGCTGGAAATGCCTGTTTTGAGATCTCTCCACAGAAAGCGTTTCCAGACTTCCCCTTCAACACACGAGTTTAACTCTGTAAGTTGAATGCACACGTTGAAGACCGTTCTGTTAGGTAGCTCCGTTTTGGTTTTAGAAGCAGACAGTTCTCCTTACAGCATATACTCCCATTCACTGAGAAATGTCCAAACGCAGCTCTTACCAGAAACGTGTTTCTAACTCCTGAATCTAAAGGGAGATTTAACTCACTTAGCTGAACAAACGAACAGCAGAGCAGATTGAAGGATACGTTTCTTCTGTGTTTTAGGCAGAGTTTTACTGCTATTTCGTTATATGCGGGAATAGTGCTGGAAATGCCTGGAAATGCCTGTTTTGAGATCTCTCCACAGAAAGCGTTTCCAGACTTCCCCTTCAACACACGAGTTTAACTCTGTAAGTTGAATGCACACATTGAAGACCGTTCTGTTAGGTAGCTCCGTTTTGGTTTTAGAAGCAGACAGTTCTCCTTACAGCATATACTCCCATTCACTGAGAAATGTCCAAACGCAGCTCTTACCAGAAACGTGTTTCTAACTCCTGAATCTAAAGGGAGATTTAACTCACTTAGCTGAACAAACGCACAGCAGAGCAGATTGAAGGATACGTTTCTTCTGTGTTTTAGGCAGAGTTTTACTGCTATTTCGTTATATGCGGGAATAGTGCTGGAAATGCCTGTTTTGAGATCTCTCCACAGAAAGCGTTTCCAGACTTCCCCTTCAACACACGAGTTTAACTCTGTAAGTTGAATGCACACATTGAAGACCGTTCTGTTAGGTAGCTCCGTTTTGGTTTTAGAAGCAGACAGTTCTCCTTACAGCATATACTCCCATTCACTGAGAAATGTCCAAACGCAGCTCTTACCAGAAACGTGTTTCTAACTCCTGAATCTAAAGGGAGATTTAACTCACTTAGCTGAACAAACGCACAGCAGAGCAGATTGAAGGATACGTTTCTTCTGTGTTTTAGGCAGAGTTTTACTGCTATTTCGTTATATGCGGGAATAGTGCTGGAAATGCCTGGAAATGCCTGTTTTGAGATCTCTCCACAGAAAGCGTTTCCAGACTTCCCCTTCAACACACGAGTTTAACTCTGTAAGTTGAATGCACACATTGAAGACCGTTCTGTTAGGTAGCTCCGTTTTGGTTTTAGAAGCAGACAGTTCTCCTTACAGCATATACTCCCATTCACTGAGAAATGTCCAAACGCAGCTCTTACCAGAAACGTGTTTCTAACTCCTGAATCTAAAGGGAGATTTAACTCACTTAGCTGAACAAACGCACAGCAGAGCAGATTGAAGGATACGTTTCTTCTGTGTTTTAGGCAGAGTTTTACTGCTATTTCGTTATATGCGGGAATAGTGCTGGAAATGCCTGTTTTGAGATCTCTCCACAGAAAGCGTTTCCAGACTTCCCCTTCAACACACGAGTTTAACTCTGTAAGTTGAATGCACACATTGAAGACCGTTCTGTTAGGTAGCTCCGTTTTGGTTTTAGAAGCAGACAGTTCTCCTTACAGCATATACTCCCATTCACTGAGAAATGTCCAAACGCAGCTCTTACCAGAAACGTGTTTCTAACTCCTGAATCTAAAGGGAGATTTAACTCACTTAGCTGAACAAACGCACAGCAGAGCAGATTGAAGGATACGTTTCTTCTGTGTTTTAGGCAGAGTTTTACTGCTATTTCGTTATATGCGGGAATAGTGCTGGAAATGCCTGTTTTGAGATCTCTCCACAGAAAGCGTTTCCAGACTTCCCCTTCAACACACGAGTTTAACTCTGTAAGTTGAATGCACACATTGAAGACCGTTCTGTTAGGTAGCTCCGTTTTGGTTTTAGAAGCAGACAGTTCTCCTTACAGCATATACTCCCATTCACTGAGAAATGTCCAAACGCAGCTCTTACCAGAAACGTGTTTCTAACTCCTGAATCTAAAGGGAGATTTAACTCACTTAGCTGAACAAACGCACAGCAGAGCAGATTGAAGGATACGTTTCTTCTGTGTTTTAGGCAGAGTTTTACTGCTATTTCGTTATATGCGGGAATAGTGCTGGAAATGCCTGGAAATGCCTGTTTTGAGATCTCTCCACAGAAAGCGTTTCCAGACTTCCCCTTCAACACACGAGTTTAACTCTGTAAGTTGAATGCACACATTGAAGACCGTTCTGTTAGGTAGCTCCGTTTTGGTTTTAGAAGCAGACAGTTCTCCTTACAGCATATACTCCCATTCACTGAGAAATGTCCAAACGCAGCTCTTACCAGAAACGTGTTTCTAACTCCTGAATCTAAAGGGAGATTTAACTCACTTAGCTGAACAAACGCACAGCAGAGCAGATTGAAGGATACGTTTCTTCTGTGTTTTAGGCAGAGTTTTACTGCTATTTCGTTATATGCGGGAATAGTGCTGGAAATGCCTGGAAATGACTGTTTTGAGATCTCTCCACAGAAAGCGTTTCCATACTTCCCCTTCAACACACGAGTTTAACTCTGTAAGTTGAATGCACACATTGAAGACCGTTCTGTTAGGTAGCTCCGTTTTGGTTTTAGAAGCAGACAGTTCTCCTTACAGCATATACTCCCATTCACTGAGAAATGTCCAAACGCAGCTCTTACCAGAAACGTGTTTCTAACTCCTGAATCTAAAGGGAGATTTAACTCACTTAGCTGAACAAACGCACAGCAGAGCAGATTGAAGGATACGTTTCTTCTGTGTTTTAGGCAGAGTTTTACTGCTATTTCGTTATATGCGGGAATAGTGCTGGAAATGCCTGTTTTGAGATCTCTCCACAGAAAGCGTTTCCAGACTTCCCCTTCAACACACGAGTTTAACTCTGTAAGTTGAATGCACACATTGAAGACCGTTCTGTTAGGTAGCTCCGTTTTGGTTTTAGAAGCAGACAGTTCTCCTTACAGCATATACTCCCATTCACTGAGAAATGTCCAAACGCAGCTCTTACCAGAAACGTGTTTCTAACTCCTGAATCTAAAGGGAGATTTAACTCACTTAGCTGAACAAACGAACAGCAGAGCAGATTGAAGGATACGTTTCTTCTGTGTTTTAGGCAGAGTTTTACTGCTATTTCGTTATATGCGGGAATAGTGCTGGAAATGCCTGTTTTGAGATCTCTCCACAGAAAGCGTTTCCAGACTTCCCCTTCAACACACGAGTTTAGCTCTGTAAGTTGAATGCACACATTGAAGACCGTTCTGTTAGGTAGCTCCGTTTTGGTTTTAGAAGCGGACAGTTCTCCTTACAGCATATACTCCCATTCACTGAGAAATGTCCAAACGCAGCTCTTACCAGAAACGTGTTTCTAACTCCTGAATCTAAAGGGAGATTTAACTCACTTAGCTGAACAAACGCACAGCAGAGCAGATTGAAGGATACGTTTCTTCTGTGTTTTAGGCAGAGTTTTACTGCTATTTCGTTATATGCGGGAATAGTGCTGGAAATGCCTGGAAATGCCTGTTTTGAGATCTCTCCACAGAAAGCGTTTCCAGACTTCCCCTTCAACACACGAGTTTAACTCTGTAAGTTGAATGCACACATTGAAGACCGTTCTGTTAGGTAGCTCCGTTTTGGTTTTAGAAGCAGACAGTTCTCCTTACAGCATATACTCCCATTCACTGAGAAATGTCCAAACGCAGCTCTTACCAGAAACGTGTTTCTAACTCCTGAATCTAAAGGGAGATTTAACTCACTTAGCTGAACAAACGCACAGCAGAGCAGATTGAAGGATACGTTTCTTCTGTGTTTTAGGCAGAGTTTTACTGCTATTTCGTTATATGCGGGAATAGTGCTGGAAATGCCTGTTTTGAGATCTCTCCACAGAAAGCGTTTCCAGACTTCCCCTTCAACACACGAGTTTAACTCTGTAAGTTGAATGCACACGTTGAAGACCGTTCTGTTAGGTAGCTCCGTTTTGGTTTTAGAAGCAGACAGTTCTCCTTACAGCATATACTCCCATTCACTGAGAAATGTCCAAACGCAGCTCTTACCAGAAACGTGTTTCTAACTCCTGAATCTAAAGGGAGATTTAACTCACTTAGCTGAACAAACGAACAGCAGAGCAGATTGAAGGATACGTTTCTTCTGTGTTTTAGGCAGAGTTTTACTGCTATTTCGTTATATGCGGGAATAGTGCTGGAAATGCCTGGAAATGCCTGTTTTGAGATCTCTCCACAGAAAGCGTTTCCAGACTTCCCCTTCAACACACGAGTTTAACTCTGTAAGTTGAATGCACACATTGAAGACCGTTCTGTTAGGTAGCTCCGTTTTGGTTTTAGAAGCAGACAGTTCTCCTTACAGCATATACTCCCATTCACTGAGAAATGTCCAAACGCAGCTCTTACCAGAAACGTGTTTCTAACTCCTGAATCTAAAGGGAGATTTAACTCACTTAGCTGAACAAACGCACAGCAGAGCAGATTGAAGGATACGTTTCTTCTGTGTTTTAGGCAGAGTTTTACTGCTATTTCGTTATATGCGGGAATAGTGCTGGAAATGCCTGTTTTGAGATCTCTCCACAGAAAGCGTTTCCAGACTTCCCCTTCAACACACGAGTTTAACTCTGTAAGTTGAATGCACACATTGAAGACCGTTCTGTTAGGTAGCTCCGTTTTGGTTTTAGAAGCAGACAGTTCTCCTTACAGCATATACTCCCATTCACTGAGAAATGTCCAAACGCAGCTCTTACCAGAAACGTGTTTCTAACTCCTGAATCTAAAGGGAGATTTAACTCACTTAGCTGAACAAACGAACAGCAGAGCAGATTGAAGGATACGTTTCTTCTGTGTTTTAGGCAGAGTTTTACTGCTATTTCGTTATATGCGGGAATAGTGCTGGAAATGCCTGGAAATGCCTGTTTTGAGATCTCTCCACAGAAAGCGTTTCCAGACTTCCCCTTCAACACACGAGTTTAACTCTGTAAGTTGAATGCACACATTGAAGACCGTTCTGTTAGGTAGCTCCGTTTTGGTTTTAGAAGCAGACAGTTCTCCTTACAGCATATACTCCCATTCACTGAGAAATGTCCAAACGCAGCTCTTACCAGAAACGTGTTTCTAACTCCTGAATCTAAAGGGAGATTTAACTCACTTAGCTGAACAAACGCACAGCAGAGCAGATTGAAGGATACGTTTCTTCTGTGTTTTAGGCAGAGTTTTACTGCTATTTCGTTATATGCGGGAATAGTGCTGGAAATGCCTGTTTTGAGATCTCTCCACAGAAAGCGTTTCCAGACTTCCCCTTCAACACACGAGTTTAACTCTGTAAGTTGAATGCACACATTGAAGACCGTTCTGTTAGGTAGCTCCGTTTTGGTTTTAGAAGCAGACAGTTCTCCTTACAGCATATACTCCCATTCACTGAGAAATGTCCAAACGCAGCTCTTACCAGAAACGTGTTTCTAACTCCTGAATCTAAAGGGAGATTTAACTCACTTAGCTGAACAAACGCACAGCAGAGCAGATTGAAGGATACGTTTCTTCTGTGTTTTAGGCAGAGTTTTACTGCTATTTCGTTATATGCGGGAATAGTGCTGGAAATGCCTGGAAATGCCTGTTTTGAGATCTCTCCACAGAAAGCGTTTCCAGACTTCCCCTTCAACACACGAGTTTAACTCTGTAAGTTGAATGCACACATTGAAGACCGTTCTGTTAGGTAGCTCCGTTTTGGTTTTAGAAGCAGACAGTTCTCCTTACAGCATATACTCCCATTCACTGAGAAATGTCCAAACGCAGCTCTTACCAGAAACGTGTTTCTAACTCCTGAATCTAAAGGGAGATTTAACTCACTTAGCTGAACAAACGCACAGCAGAGCAGATTGAAGGATACGTTTCTTCTGTGTTTTAGGCAGAGTTTTACTGCTATTTCGTTATATGCGGGAATAGTGCTGGAAATGCCTGGAAATGCCTGTTTTGAGATCTCTCCACAGAAAGCGTTTCCATACTTCCCTTCAACACACGAGTTTAACTCTGTAAGTTGAATGCACACATTGAAGCCCGTTCTGTTAGGTAGCTCCGTTTTGGTTTTAGAAGCAGACAGTTCTCCTTACAGCATATACTCCCATTCACTGAGAAATGTCCAAACGCAGCTCTTACCAGAAACGTGTTTCTAACTCCTGAATCTAAAGGGAGATTTAACTCACTTAGCTGAACAAACGCACAGCAGAGCAGATTGAAGGATACGTTTCTTCTGTGTTTTAGGCAGAGTTTTACTGCTATTTCGTTATATGCGGGAATAGTGCTGGAAATGCCTGGAAATGCCTGTTTTGAGATCTCTCCACAGAAAGCGTTTCCAGACTTCCCCTTCAACACACGAGTTTAACTCTGTAAGTTGAATGCACACATTGAAGACCGTTCTGTTAGGTAGCTCCGTTTTGGTTTTAGAAGCAGACAGTTCTCCTTACAGCATATACTCCCATTCACTGAGAAATGTCCAAACGCAGCTCTTACCAGAAACGTGTTTCTAACTCCTGAATCTAAAGGGAGATTTAACTCACTTAGCTGAACAAACGCACAGCAGAGCAGATTGAAGGATACGTTTCTTCTGTGTTTTAGGCAGAGTTTTACTGCTATTTCGTTATATGCGGGAATAGTGCTGGAAATGCCTGGAAATGCCTGTTTTGAGATCTCTCCACAGAAAGCGTTTCCAGACTTCCCCTTCAACACACGAGTTTAACTCTGTAAGTTGAATGCACACATTGAAGACCGTTCTGTTAGGTAGCTCCGTTTTGGTTTTAGAAGCAGACAGTTCTCCTTACAGCATATACTCCCATTCACTGAGAAATGTCCAAACGCAGCTCTTACCAGAAACGTGTTTCTAACTCCTGAATCTAAAGGGAGATTTAACTCACTTAGCTGAACAAACGCACAGCAGAGCAGATTGAAGGATACGTTTCTTCTGTGTTTTAGGCAGAGTTTTACTGCTATTTCGTTATATGCGGGAATAGTGCTGGAAATGCCTGGAAATGCCTGTTTTGAGATCTCTCCACAGAAAGCGTTTCCAGACTTCCCCTTCAACACACGAGTTTAACTCTGTAAGTTGAATGCACACATTGAAGACCGTTCTGTTAGGTAGCTCCGTTTTGGTTTTAGAAGCAGACAGTTCTCCTTACAGCATATACTCCCATTCACTGAGAAATGTCCAAACGCAGCTCTTACCAGAAACGTGTTTCTAACTCCTGAATCTAAAGGGAGATTTAACTCACTTAGCTGAACAAACGCACAGCAGAGCAGATTGAAGGATACGTTTCTTCTGTGTTTTAGGCAGAGTTTTACTGCTATTGCGTTATATGCGGGAATAGTGCTGGAAATGCCTGGAAATGCCTGTTTTGAGATCTCTCCACAGAAAGCGTTTCCAGACTTCCCCTTCAACACACGAGTTTAACTCTGTAAGTTGAATGCACACATTGAAGACCGTTCTGTTAGGTAGCTCCGTTTTGGTTTTAGAAGCAGACAGTTCTCCTTACAGCATATACTCCCATTCACTGAGAAATGTCCAAACGCAGCTGTTACCAGAAACGTGTTTCTAACTCCTGAATCTAAAGGGAGATTTAACTCACTTAGCTGAACAAACGCACAGCAGAGCAGATTGAAGGATACGTTTCTTCTGTGTTTTAGGCAGAGTTTTACTGCTATTTCGTTATATGCGGGAATAGTGCTGGAAATGCCTGTTTTGAGATCTCTCCACAGAAAGCGTTTCCAGACTTCCCCTTCAACACACGAGTTTAACTCTGTAAGTTGAATGCACACATTGAAGACCGTTCTGTTAGGTAGCTCCGTTTTGGTTTTAGAAGCAGACAGTTCTCCTTACAGCATATACTCCCATTCACTGAGAAATGTCCAAACGCAGCTCTTACCAGAAACGTGTTTCTAACTCCTGAATCTAAAGGGAGATTTAACTCACTTAGCTGAACAAACGCACAGCAGAGCAGATTGAAGGATACGTTTCTTCTGTGTTTTAGGCAGAGTTTTACTGCTATTTCGTTATATGCGGGAATAGTGCTGGAAATGCCTGGAAATGCCTGTTTTGAGATCTCTCCACAGAAAGCGTTTCCAGACTTCCCCTTCAACACACGAGTTTAACTCTGTAAGTTGAATGCACACATTGAAGACCGTTCTGTTAGGTAGCTCCGTTTTGGTTTTAGAAGCAGACAGTTCTCCTTACAGCATATACTCCCATTCACTGAGAAATGTCCAAACGCAGCTCTTACCAGAAACGTGTTTCTAACTCCTGAATCTAAAGGGAGATTTAACTCACTTAGCTGAACAAACGCACAGCAGAGCAGATTGAAGGATACGTTTCTTCTGTGTTTTAGGCAGAGTTTTACTGCTATTTCGTTATATGCGGGAATAGTGCTGGAAATGCCTGGAAATGCCTGTTTTGAGATCTCTCCACAGAAAGCGTTTCCAGACTTCCCCTTCAACACACGAGTTTAACTCTGTAAGTTGAATGCACACATTGAAGACCGTTCTGTTAGGTAGCTCCGTTTTGGTTTTAGAAGCAGACAGTTCTCCTTACAGCATATACTCCCATTCACTGAGAAATGTCCAAACGCAGCTCTTACCAGAAACGTGTTTCTAACTCCTGAATCTAAAGGGAGATTTAACTCACTTAGCTGAACAAACGCACAGCAGAGCAGATTGAAGGATACGTTTCTTCTGTGTTTTAGGCAGAGTTTTACTGCTATTTCGTTATATGCGGGAATAGTGCTGGAAATGCCTGGAAATGCCTGTTTTGAGATCTCTCCACAGAAAGCGTTTCCAGACTTCCCCTTCAACACACGAGTTTAACTCTGTAAGTTGAATGCACACATTGAAGACCGTTCTGTTAGGTAGCTCCGTTTTGGTTTTAGAAGCAGACAGTTCTCCTTACAGCATATACTCCCATTCACTGAGAAATGTCCAAACGCAGCTCTTACCAGAAACGTGTTTCTAACTCCTGAATCTAAAGGGAGATTTAACTCACTTAGCTGAACAAACGCACAGCAGAGCAGATTGAAGGATACGTTTCTTCTGTGTTTTAGGCAGAGTTTTACTGCTATTTCGTTATATGCGGGAATAGTGCTGGAAATGCCTGGAAATGCCTGTTTTGAGATCTCTCCACAGAAAGCGTTTCCAGACTTCCCCTTCAACACACGAGTTTAACTCTGTAAGTTGAATGCACACATTGAAGACCGTTCTGTTAGGTAGCTCCGTTTTGGTTTTAGAAGCAGACAGTTCTCCTTACAGCATATACTCCCATTCACTGAGAAATGTCCAAACGCAGCTCTTACCAGAAACGTGTTTCTAACTCCTGAATCTAAAGGGAGATTTAACTCACTTAGCTGAACAAACGCACAGCAGAGCAGATTGAAGGATACGTTTCTTCTGTGTTTTAGGCAGAGTTTTACTGCTATTTCGTTATATGCGGGAATAGTGCTGGAAATGCCTGTTTTGAGATCTCTCCACAGAAAGCGTTTCCAGACTTCCCCTTCAACACACGAGTTTAACTCTGTAAGTTGAATGCACACATTGAAGACCGTTCTGTTAGGTAGCTCCGTTTTGGTTTTAGAAGCAGACAGTTCTCCTTACAGCATATACTCCCATTCACTGAGAAATGTCCAAACGCAGCTCTTACCAGAAACGTGTTTCTAACTCCTGAATCTAAAGGGAGATTTAACTCACTTAGCTGAACAAACGAACAGCAGAGCAGATTGAAGGATACGTTTCTTCTGTGTTTTAGGCAGAGTTTTACTGCTATTTCGTTATATGCGGGAATAGTGCTGGAAATGCCTGTTTTGAGATCTCTCCACAGAAAGCGTTTCCAGACTTCCCCTTCAACACACGAGTTTAACTCTGTAAGTTGAATGCACACATTGAAGACCGTTCTGTTAGGTAGCTCCGTTTTGGTTTTAGAAGCAGACAGTTCTCCTTACAGCATATACTCCCATTCACTGAGAAATGTCCAAACGCAGCTCTTACCAGAAACGTGTTTCTAACTCCTGAATCTAAAGGGAGATTTAACTCACTTAGCTGAACAAACGCACAGCAGAGCAGATTGAAGGATACGTTTCTTCTGTGTTTTAGGCAGAGTTTTACTGCTATTTCGTTATATGCGGGAATAGTGCTGGAAATGCCTGGAAATGCCTGTTTTGAGATCTCTCCACAGAAAGCGTTTCCAGACTTCCCCTTCAACACACGAGTTTAACTCTGTAAGTTGAATGCACACATTGAAGACCGTTCTGTTAGGTAGCTCCGTTTTGGTTTTAGAAGCAGACAGTTCTCCTTACAGCATATACTCCCATTCACTGAGAAATGTCCAAACGCAGCCCTTACCAGAAACGTGTTTCTAACTCCTGAATCTAAAGGGAGATTTAACTCACTTAGCTGAACAAACGCACAGCAGAGCAGATTGAAGGATACGTTTCTTCTGTGTTTTAGGCAGAGTTTTACTGCTATTTCGTTATATGCGGGAATAGTGCTGGAAATGCCTGTTTTGAGATCTCTCCACAGAAAGCGTTTCCAGACTTCCCCTTCAACACACGAGTTTAACTCTGTAAGTTGAATGCACACGTTGAAGACCGTTCTGTTAGGTAGCTCCGTTTTGGTTTTAGAAGCAGACAGTTCTCCTTACAGCATATACTCCCATTCACTGAGAAATGTCCAAACGCAGCTCTTACCAGAAACGTGTTTCTAACTCCTGAATCTAAAGGGAGATTTAACTCACTTAGCTGAACAAACGAACAGCAGAGCAGATTGAAGGATACGTTTCTTCTGTGTTTTAGGCAGAGTTTTACTGCTATTTCGTTATATGCGGGAATAGTGCTGGAAATGCCTGGAAATGCCTGTTTTGAGATCTCTCCACAGAAAGCGTTTCCAGACTTCCCCTTCAACACACGAGTTTAACTCTGTAAGTTGAATGCACACATTGAAGACCGTTCTGTTAGGTAGCTCCGTTTTGGTTTTAGAAGCAGACAGTTCTCCTTACAGCATATACTCCCATTCACTGAGAAATGTCCAAACGCAGCTCTTACCAGAAACGTGTTTCTAACTCCTGAATCTAAAGGGAGATTTAACTCACTTAGCTGAACAAACGCACAGCAGAGCAGATTGAAGGATACGTTTCTTCTGTGTTTTAGGCAGAGTTTTACTGCTATTTCGTTATATGCGGGAATAGTGCTGGAAATGCCTGGAAATGCCTGTTTTGAGATCTCTCCACAGAAAGCGTTTCCAGACTTCCCCTTCAACACACGAGTTTAACTCTGTAAGTTGAATGCACACATTGAAGACCGTTCTGTTAGGTAGCTCCGTTTTGGTTTTAGAAGCAGACAGTTCTCCTTACAGCATATACTCCCATTCACTGAGAAATGTCCAAACGCAGCTCTTACCAGAAACGTGTTTCTAACTCCTGAATCTAAAGGGAGATTTAACTCACTTAGCTGAACAAACGCACAGCAGAGCAGATTGAAGGATACGTTTCTTCTGTGTTTTAGGCAGAGTTTTACTGCTATTTCGTTATATGCGGGAATAGTGCTGGAAATGCCTGTTTTGAGATCTCTCCACAGAAAGCGTTTCCAGACTTCCCCTTCAACACACGAGTTTAACTCTGTAAGTTGAATGCACACATTGAAGACCGTTCTGTTAGGTAGCTCCGTTTTGGTTTTAGAAGCAGACAGTTCTCCTTACAGCATATACTCCCATTCACTGAGAAATGTCCAAACGCAGCTCTTACCAGAAACGTGTTTCTAACTCCTGAATCTAAAGGGAGATTTAACTCACTTAGCTGAACAAACGAACAGCAGAGCAGATTGAAGGATACGTTTCTTCTGTGTTTTAGGCAGAGTTTTACTGCTATTTCGTTATATGCGGGAATAGTGCTGGAAATGCCTGTTTTGAGATCTCTCCACAGAAAGCGTTTCCAGACTTCCCCTTCAACACACGAGTTTAACTCTGTAAGTTGAATGCACACATTGAAGACCGTTCTGTTAGGTAGCTCCGTTTTGGTTTTAGAAGCAGACAGTTCTCCTTACAGCATATACTCCCATTCACTGAGAAATGTCCAAACGCAGCTCTTACCAGAAACGTGTTTCTAACTCCTGAATCTAAAGGGAGATTTAACTCACTTAGCTGAACAAACGCACAGCAGAGCAGATTGAAGGATACGTTTCTTCTGTGTTTTAGGCAGAGTTTTACTGCTATTTCGTTATATGCGGGAATAGTGCTGGAAATGCCTGGAAATGCCTGTTTTGAGATCTCTCCACAGAAAGCGTTTCCAGACTTCCCCTTCAACACACGAGTTTAACTCTGTAAGTTGAATGCACACATTGAAGACCGTTCTGTTAGGTAGCTCCGTTTTGGTTTTAGAAGCAGACAGTTCTCCTTACAGCATATACTCCCATTCACTGAGAAATGTCCAAACGCAGCTCTTACCAGAAACGTGTTTCTAACTCCTGAATCTAAAGGGAGATTTAACTCACTTAGCTGAACAAACGCACAGCAGAGCAGATTGAAGGATACGTTTCTTCTGTGTTTTAGGCAGAGTTTTACTGCTATTTCGTTATATGCGGGAATAGTGCTGGAAATGCCTGTTTTGAGATCTCTCCACAGAAAGCGTTTCCAGACTTCCCCTTCAACACACGAGTTTAACTCTGTAAGTTGAATGCACACGTTGAAGACCGTTCTGTTAGGTAGCTCCGTTTTGGTTTTAGAAGCAGACAGTTCTCCTTACAGCATATACTCCCATTCACTGAGAAATGTCCAAACGCAGCTCTTACCAGAAACGTGTTTCTAACTCCTGAATCTAAAGGGAGATTTAACTCACTTAGCTGAACAAACGAACAGCAGAGCAGATTGAAGGATACGTTTCTTCTGTGTTTTAGGCAGAGTTTTACTGCTATTTCGTTATATGCGGGAATAGTGTTGGAAATGCCTGGAAATGCCTGTTTTGAGATCTCTCCACAGAAAGCGTTTCCAGACTTCCCCTTCAACACACGAGTTTAACTCTGTAAGTTGAATGCACACATTGAAGACCGTTCTGTTAGGTAGCTCCGTTTTGGTTTTAGAAGCAGACAGTTCTCCTTACAGCATATACTCCCATTCACTGAGAAATGTCCAAACGCAGCTCTTACCAGAAACGTGTTTCTAACTCCTGAATCTAAAGGGAGATTTAACTCACTTAGCTGAACAAACGCACAGCAGAGCAGATTGAAGGATACGTTTCTTCTGTGTTTTAGGCAGAGTTTTACTGCTATTTCGTTATATGCGGGAATAGTGCTGGAAATGCCTGGAAATGCCTGTTTTGAGATCTCTCCACAGAAAGCGTTTCCAGACTTCCCCTTCAACACACGAGTTTAACTCTGTAAGTTGAATGCACACATTGAAGACCGTTCTGTTAGGTAGCTCCGTTTTGGTTTTAGAAGCAGACAGTTCTCCTTACAGCATATACTCCCATTCACTGAGAAATGTCCAAACGCAGCTCTTACCAGAAACGTGTTTCTAACTCCTGAATCTAAAGGGAGATTTAACTCACTTAGCTGAACAAACGCACAGCAGAGCAGATTGAAGGATACGTTTCTTCTGTGTTTTAGGCAGAGTTTTACTGCTATTTCGTTATATGCGGGAATAGTGCTGGAAATGCCTGTTTTGAGATCTCTCCACAGAAAGCGTTTCCAGACTTCCCCTTCAACACACGAGTTTAACTCTGTAAGTTGAATGCACACATTGAAGACCGTTCTGTTAGGTAGCTCCGTTTTGGTTTTAGAAGCAGACAGTTCTCCTTACAGCATATACTCCCATTCACTGAGAAATGTCCAAACGCAGCTCTTACCAGAAACGTGTTTCTAACTCCTGAATCTAAAGGGAGATTTAACTCACTTAGCTGAACAAACGCACAGCAGAGCAGATTGAAGGATACGTTTCTTCTGTGTTTTAGGCAGAGTTTTACTGCTATTTCGTTATATGCGGGAATAGTGCTGGAAATGCCTGGAAATGCCTGTTTTGAGATCTCTCCACAGAAAGCGTTTCCAGACTTCCCCTTCAACACACGAGTTTAACTCTGTAAGTTGAATGCACACATTGAAGACCGTTCTGTTAGGTAGCTCCGTTTTGGTTTTAGAAGCAGACAGTTCTCCTTACAGCATATACTCCCATTCACTGAGAAATGTCCAAACGCAGCTCTTACCAGAAACGTGTTTCTAACTCCTGAATCTAAAGGGAGATTTAACTCACTTAGCTGAACAAACGCACAGCAGAGCAGATTGAAGGATACGTTTCTTCTGTGTTTTAGGCAGAGTTTTACTGCTATTTCGTTATATGCGGGAATAGTGCTGGAAATGCCTGTTTTGAGATCTCTCCACAGAAAGCGTTTCCAGACTTCCCCTTCAACACACGAGTTTAACTCTGTAAGTTGAATGCACACATTGAAGACCGTTCTGTTAGGTAGCTCCGTTTTGGTTTTAGAAGCAGACAGTTCTCCTTACAGCATATACTCCCATTCACTGAGAAATGTCCAAACGCAGCTCTTACCAGAAACGTGTTTCTAACTCCTGAATCTAAAGGGAGATTTAACTCACTTAGCTGAACAAACGCACAGCAGAGCAGATTGAAGGATACGTTTCTTCTGTGTTTTAGGCAGAGTTTTACTGCTATTTCGTTATATGCGGGAATAGTGCTGGAAATGCCTGGAAATGCCTGTTTTGAGATCTCTCCACAGAAAGTGTTTCCAGACTTCCCCTTCAACACACGAGTTTAACTCTGTAAGTTGAATGCACACATTGAAGACCGTTCTGTTAGGTAGCTCCGTTTTGGTTTTAGAAGCAGACAGTTCTCCTTACAGCATATACTCCCATTCACTGAGAAATGTCCAAACGCAGCTCTTACCAGAAACGTGTTTCTAACTCCTGAATCTAAAGGGAGATTTAACTCACTTAGCTGAACAAACGCACAGCAGAGCAGATTGAATGATACGTTTCTTCTGTGTTTTAGGCAGAGTTTTACTGCTATTTCGTTATATGCGGGAATAGTGCTGGAAATGCCTGGAAATGCCTGTTTTGAGATCTCTCCACAGAAAGCGTTTCCAGACTTCCCCTTCAACACACGAGTTTAACTCTGTAAGTTGAATGCACACATTGAAGACCGTTCTGTTAGGTAGCTCCGTTTTGGTTTTAGAAGCAGACAGTTCTCCTTACAGCATATACTCCCATTCACTGAGAAATGTCCAAACGCAGCTCTTACCAGAAACGTGTTTCTAACTCCTGAATCTAAAGGGAGATTTAACTCACTTAGCTGAACAAACGCACAGCAGAGCAGATTGAAGGATACGTTTCTTCTGTGTTTTAGGCAGAGTTTTACTGCTATTTCGTTATATGCGGGAATAGTGCTGGAAATGCCTGTTTTGAGATCTCTCCACAGAAAGCGTTTCCAGACTTCCCCTTCAACACACGAGTTTAACTCTGTAAGTTGAATGCACACGTTGAAGACCGTTCTGTTAGGTAGCTCCGTTTTGGTTTTAGAAGCAGACAGTTCTCCTTACAGCATATACTCCCATTCACTGAGAAATGTCCAAACGCAGCTCTTACCAGAAACGTGTTTCTAACTCCTGAATCTAAAGGGAGATTTAACTCACTTAGCTGAACAAACGCACAGCGGAGCAGATTGAAGGATACGTTTCTTCTGTGTTTTAGGCAGAGTTTTACTGCTATTTCGTTATATGCGGGAATAGTGCTGGAAATGCCTGGAAATGCCTGTTTTGAGATCTCTCCACAGAAAGCGTTTCCAGACTTCCCCTTCAACACACGAGTTTAACTCTGTAAGTTGAATGCACACATTGAAGACCGTTCTGTTAGGTAGCTCCGTTTTGGTTTTAGAAGCAGACAGTTCTCCTTACAGCATATACTCCCATTCACTGAGAAATGTCCAAACGCAGCTCTTACCAGAAACGTGTTTCTAACTCCTGAATCTAAAGGGAGATTTAACTCACTTAGCTGAACAAACGCACAGCAGAGCAGATTGAAGGATACGTTTCTTCTGTGTTTTAGGCAGAGTTTTACTGCTATTTCGTTATATGCGGGAATAGTGCTGGAAATGCCTGTTTTGAGATCTCTCCACAGAAAGCGTTTCCAGACTTCCCCTTCAACACACGAGTTTAACTCTGTAAGTTGAATGCACACACATTGAAGACCGTTCTGTTAGGTAGCTCCGTTTTGGTTTTAGAAGCAGACAGTTCTCCTTACAGCATATACTCCCATTCACTGAGAAATGTCCAAACGCAGCTCTTACCAGAAACGTGTTTCTAACTCCTGAATCTAACGGGAGATTTAACTCACTTAGCTGAACAAACGCACAGCAGAGGCAGATTGAAGGATACGTTTCTTCTGTGTTTTAGGCAGAGTTTTACTGCTATTTCGTTATATGCGGGAATAGTGCTGGAAATGCCTGAAATGCCTGTTTTGAGATCTCTCCACAGAAAGCGTTTCCAGACTTCCGCTTCAACACACGAGTTTAACTCTGTAAGTTGAATGCACACATTGAAGACCGTTCTGTTAGGTAGCTCCGTTTTGGTTTTAGAAGCAGACAGTTCTCCTTACAGCATATACTCCCATTCACTGAGAAATGTCCAAACGCAGCTCTTACCAGAAACGTGTTTCTAACTCCTGAATCTAAAGGGAGATTTAACTCACTTAGCTGAACAAACGCACAGCAGAGCAGATTGAAGGATACGTTTCTTCTGTGTTTTAGGCAGAGTTTTACTGCTATTTCGTTATATGCGGGAATAGTGCCTGGAAATGCCTGTTTTGAGATCTCTCCACAGAAAGCGTTTCCAGACTTCCCCTTCAACACACGAGTTTAACTCTGTAAGTTGAATGCACACATTGAAGACCGTTCTGTTAGGTAGCTCCGTTTTGGTTTTAGAAGCAGACAGTTCTCCTTACAGCATATACTCCCATTCACTGAGAAATGTCCAAACGCAGCTCTTACCAGAAACGTGTTTCTAACTCCTGAATCTAAAGGGAGATTTAACTCACTTAGCTGAACAAACGCACAGCAGAGCAGATTGAAGGATACGTTTCTTCTGTGTTTTAGGCAGAGTTTTACTGCTATTTCGTTATATGCGGGAATAGTGCTGGAAATGCCTGGAAATGCCTGTTTTGAGATCTCTCCACAGAAAGCGTTTCCAGACTTCCCTTCAACACACGAGTTTAACTCTGTAAGTTGAATGCACACATTGAAGACCGTTCTGTTAGGTAGCTCCGTTTTGGTTTTAGAAGCAGACAGTTCTCCTTACAGCATATACTCCCATTCACTGAGAAATGTCCAAACGCAGCTCTTACCAGAAACGTGTTTCTAACTCCTGAATCTAAAGGGAGATTTAACTCACTTAGCTGAACAAACGCACAGCAGAGCAGATTGAAGGATACGTTTCTTCTGTGTTTTAGGCAGAGTTTTACTGCTATTTCGTTATATGCGGGAATAGTGCTGGAAATGCCTGGAAATGCCTGTTTTGAGATCTCTCCACAGAAAGCGTTTCCAGACTTCCCCTTCAACACACGAGTTTAACTCTGTAAGTTGAATGCACACATTGAAGACCGTTCTGTTAGGTAGCTCCGTTTGGTTTTAGAAGCAGACAGTTCTCCTTACAGCATATACTCCCATTCACTGAGAAATGTCCAAACGCAGCTCTTACCAGAAACGTGTTTCTAACTCCTGAATCTAAAGGGAGATTTAACTCACTTAGCTGAACAAACGCACAGCAGAGCAGATTGAAGGATACGTTTCTTCTGTGTTTTAGGCAGAGTTTTACTGCTATTTCGTTATATGCGGGAATAGTGCTGGAAATGCCTGGAAATGCCTGTTTTGAGATCTCTCCACAGAAAGCGTTTCCAGACTTCCCTTCAACACACGAGTTTAACTCTGTAAGTTGAATGCACACATTGAAGACCGTTCTGTTAGGTAGCTCCGTTTTGGTTTTAGAAGCAGACAGTTCTCCTTACAGCATATACTCCCATTCACTGAGAAATGTCCAAACGCAGCTCTTACCAGAAACGTGTTTCTAACTCCTGAATCTAAAGGGAGATTTAACTCACTTAGCTGAACAAACGCACAGCAGAGCAGATTGAAGGATACGTTTCTTCTGTGTTTTAGGCAGAGTTTTACTGCTATTTCGTTATATGCGGGAATAGTGCTGGAAATGCCTGGAAATGCCTGTTTTGAGATCTCTCCACAGAAAGCGTTTCCAGACTTCCCCTTCAACACACGAGTTTAACTCTGTAAGTTGAATGCACACATTGAAGACCGTTCTGTTAGGTAGCTCCGTTTTGGTTTTAGAAGCAGACAGTTCTCCTTACAGCATATACTCCCATTCACTGAGAAATGTCCAAACGCAGCTCTTACCAGAAACGTGTTTCTAACTCCTGAATCTAAAGGGAGATTTAACTCACTTAGCTGAACAAACGCACAGCAGAGCAGATTGAAGGATACGTTTCTTCTGTGTTTTAGGCAGAGTTTTACTGCTATTGCGTTATATGCGGGAATAGTGCTGGAAATGCCTGGAAATGCCTGTTTTGAGATCTCTCCACAGAAAGCGTTTCCAGACTTCCCCTTCAACACACGAGTTTAACTCTGTAAGTTGAATGCACACATTGAAGACCGTTCTGTTAGGTAGCTCCGTTTTGGTTTTAGAAGCAGACAGTTCTCCTTACAGCATATACTCCCATTCACTGAGAAATGTCCAAACGCAGCTCTTACCAGAAACGTGTTTCTAACTCCTGAATCTAAAGGGAGATTTAACTCAGCTGAACAAACGCACAGCAGAGCAGATTGAAGGATACGTTTCTTCTGTGTTTTAGGCAGAGTTTTACTGCTATTTCGTTATATGCGGGAATAGTGCTGGAAATGCCTGGAAATGCCTGTTTTGAGATCTCTCCACAGAAAGCGTTTCCAGACTTCCCCTTCAACACACGGGTTTAACTCTGTAAGTTGAATGCACACATTGAAGACCGTTCTGTTAGGTAGCTCCGTTTTGGTTTTAGAAGCAGACAGTTCTCCTTACAGCATATACTCCCATTCACTGAGAAATGTCCAAACGCAGCTCTTACCAGAAACGTGTTTCTAACTCCTGAATCTAAAGGGAGATTTAACTCACTTAGCTGAACAAACGCACAGCAGAGCAGATTGAAGGATACGTTTCTTCTGTGTTTTAGGCAGAGTTTTACTGCTATTGCGTTATATGCGGGAATAGTGCTGGAAATGCCTGGAAATGCCTGTTTTGAGATCTCTCCACAGAAAGCGTTTCCAGACTTCCCCTTCAACACACGAGTTTAACTCTGTAAGTTGAATGCACACATTGAAGACCGTTCTGTTAGGTAGCTCCGTTTTGGTTTTAGAAGCAGACAGTTCTCCTTACAGCATATACTCCCATTCACTGAGAAATGTCCAAACGCAGCTCTTACCAGAAACGTGTTTCTAACTCCTGAATCTAAAGGGAGATTTAACTCACTTAGCTGAACAAACGCACAGCAGAGCAGATTGAAGGATACGTTTCTTCTGTGTTTTAGGCAGAGTTTTACTGCTATTTCGTTATATGCGGGAATAGTGCTGGAAATGCCTGGAAATGCCTGTTTTGTGATCTCTCCACAGAAAGCGTTTCCAGACTTCCCCTTCAACACACGAGTTTAACTCTGTAAGTTGAATGCACACATTGAAGACCGTTCTGTTAGGTAGCTCCGTTTTGGTTTTAGAAGCAGACAGTTCTCCTTACAGCATATACTCCCATTCACTGAGAAATGTCCAAACGCAGCTCTTACCAGAAACGTGTTTCTAACTCCTGAATCTAAAGGGAGATTTAACTCACTTAGCTGAACAAACGCACAGCAGAGCAGATTGAAGGATACGTTTCTTCTGTGTTTTAGGCAGAGTTTTACTGCTATTTCGTTATATGCGGGAATAGTGCTGGAAATGCCTGGAAATGCCTGTTTTGAGATCTCTCCACAGAAAGCGTTTCCAGACTTCCCCTTCAACACACGAGTTTAACTCTGTAAGTTGAATGCACACATTGAAGACCGTTCTGTTAGGTAGCTCCGTTTTGGTTTTAGAAGCAGACAGTTCTCCTTACAGCATATACTCCCATTCACTGAGAAATGTCCAAACGCAGCTCTTACCAGAAACGTGTTTCTAACTCCTGAATCTAAAGGGAGATTTAACTCACTTAGCTGAACAAACGCACAGCAGAGCAGATTGAAGGATACGTTTCTTCTGTGTTTTAGGCAGAGTTTTACTGCTATTTCGTTATATGCGGGAATAGTGCTGGAAATGCCTGTTTTGAGATCTCTCCACAGAAAGCGTTTCCAGACTTCCCCTTCAACACACGAGTTTAACTCTGTAAGTTGAATGCACACATTGAAGACCGTTCTGTTAGGTAGCTCCGTTTTGGTTTTAGAAGCAGACAGTTCTCCTTACAGCATATACTCCCATTCACTGAGAAATGTCCAAACGCAGCTCTTACCAGAAACGTGTTTCTAACTCCTGAATCTAAAGGGAGATTTAACTCACTTAGCTGAACAAACGCACAGCAGAGCAGATTGAAGGATACGTTTCTTCTGTGTTTTAGGCAGAGTTTTACTGCTATTTCGTTATATGCGGGAATAGTGCTGGAAATGCCTGGAAATGCCTGTTTTGAGATCTCTCCACAGAAAGCGTTTCCAGACTTCCCCTTCAACACACGAGTTTAACTCTGTAAGTTGAATGCACACATTGAAGACCGTTCTGTTAGGTAGCTCCGTTTTGGTTTTAGAAGCAGACAGTTCTCCTTACAGCATATACTCCCATTCACTGAGAAATGTCCAAACGCAGCTCTTACCAGAAACGTGTTTCTAACTCCTGAATCTAAAGGGAGATTTAACTCACTTAGCTGAACAAACGCACAGCAGAGCAGATTGAAGGATACGTTTCTTCTGTGTTTTAGGCAGAGTTTTACTGCTATTTCGTTATATGCGGGAATAGTGCTGGAAATGCCTGTTTTGAGATCTCTCCACAGAAAGCGTTTCCAGACTTCCCCTTCAACACACGAGTTTAACTCTGTAAGTTGAATGCACACATTGAAGACCGTTCTGTTAGGTAGCTCCGTTTTGGTTTTAGAAGCAGACAGTTCTCCTTACAGCATATACTCCCATTCACTGAGAAATGTCCAAACGCAGCTCTTACCAGAAACGTGTTTCTAACTCCTGAATCTAAAGGGAGATTTAACTCACTTAGCTGAACAAACGCACAGCAGAGCAGATTGAAGGATACGTTTCTTCTGTGTTTTAGGCAGAGTTTTACTGCTATTTCGTTATATGCGGGAATAGTGCTGGAAATGCCTGGAAATGCCTGTTTTGAGATCTCTCCACAGAAAGCGTTTCCAGACTTCCGCTTCAACACACGAGTTTAACTCTGTAAGTTGAATGCACACATTGAAGACCGTTCTGTTAGGTAGCTCCGTTTTGGTTTTAGAAGCAGACAGTTCTCCTTACAGCATATACTCCCATTCACTGAGAAATGTCCAAACGCAGCTCTTACCAGAAACGTGTTTCTAACTCCTGAATCTAAAGGGAGATTTAACTCACTTAGCTGAACAAACGCACAGCAGAGCAGATTGAAGGATACGTTTCTTCTGTGTTTTAGGCAGAGTTTTACTGCTATTTCGTTATATGCGGGAATAGTGCTGGAAATGCCTGTTTTGAGATCTCTCCACAGAAAGCGTTTCCAGACTTCCCCTTCAACACACGAGTTTAACTCTGTAAGTTGAATGCACACATTGAAGACCGTTCTGTTAGGTAGCTCCGTTTTGGTTTTAGAAGCAGACAGTTCTCCTTACAGCATATACTCCCATTCACTGAGAAATGTCCAAACGCAGCTCTTACCAGAAACGTGTTTCTAACTCCTGAATCTAAAGGGAGATTTAACTCACTTAGCTGAACAAACGCACAGCAGAGCAGATTGAAGGATACGTTTCTTCTGTGTTTTAGGCAGAGTTTTACTGCTATTTCGTTATATGCGGGAATAGTGCTGGAAATGCCTGGAAATGCCTGTTTTGAGATCTCTCCACAGAAAGCGTTTCCAGACTTCCCCTTCAACACACGAGTTTAACTCTGTAAGTTGAATGCACACATTGAAGACCGTTCTGTTAGGTAGCTCCGTTTTGGTTTTAGAAGCAGACAGTTCTCCTTACAGCATATACTCCCATTCACTGAGAAATGTCCAAACGCAGCTCTTACCAGAAACGTGTTTCTAACTCCTGAATCTAAAGGGAGATTTAACTCACTTAGCTGAACAAACGCACAGCAGAGCAGATTGAAGGATACGTTTCTTCTGTGTTTTAGGCAGAGTTTTACTGCTATTTCGTTATATGCGGGAATAGTGCTGGAAATGCCTGGAAATGCCTGTTTTGAGATCTCTCCACAGAAAGCGTTTCCAGACTTCCCCTTCAACACACGAGTTTAACTCTGTAAGTTGAATGCACACATTGAAGACCGTTCTGTTAGGTAGCTCCGTTTTGGTTTTAGAAGCAGACAGTTCTCCTTACAGCATATACTCCCATTCACTGAGAAATGTCCAAACGCAGCTCTTACCAGAAACGTGTTTCTAACTCCTGAATCTAAAGGGAGATTTAACTCACTTAGCTGAACAAACGCACAGCAGAGCAGATTGAAGGATACGTTTCTTCTGTGTTTTAGGCAGAGTTTTACTGCTATTGCGTTATATGCGGGAATAGTGCTGGAAATGCCTGGAAATGCCTGTTTTGAGATCTCTCCACAGAAAGCGTTTCCAGACTTCCCCTTCAACACACGAGTTTAACTCTGTAAGTTGAATGCACACATTGAAGACCGTTCTGTTAGGTAGCTCCGTTTTGGTTTTAGAAGCAGACAGTTCTCCTTACAGCATATACTCCCATTCACTGAGAAATGTCCAAACGCAGCTCTTACCAGAAACGTGTTTCTAACTCCTGAATCTAAAGGGAGATTTAACTCACTTAGCTGAACAAACGCACAGCAGAGCAGATTGAAGGATACGTTTCTTCTGTGTTTTAGGCAGAGTTTTACTGCTATTTCGTTATATGCGGGAATAGTGCTGGAAATGCCTGGAAATGCCTGTTTTGAGATCTCTCCACAGAAAGCGTTTCCAGACTTCCCCTTCAACACACGAGTTTAACTCTGTAAGTTGAATGCACACATTGAAGACCGTTCTGTTAGGTAGCTCCGTTTTGGTTTTAGAAGCAGACAGTTCTCCTTACAGCATATACTCCCATTCACTGAGAAATGTCCAAACGCAGCTCTTACCAGAAACGTGTTTCTAACTCCTGAATCTAAAGGGAGATTTAACTCACTTAGCTGAACAAACGCACAGCAGAGCAGATTGAAGGATACGTTTCTTCTGTGTTTTAGGCAGAGTTTTACTGCTATTTCGTTATATGCGGGAATAGTGCTGGAAATGCCTGGAAATGCCTGTTTTGAGATCTCTCCACAGAAAGCGTTTCCAGACTTCCCCTTCAACACACGGGTTTAACTCTGTAAGTTGAATGCACACATTGAAGACCGTTCTGTTAGGTAGCTCCGTTTTGGTTTTAGAAGCAGACAGTTCTCCTTACAGCATATACTCCCATTCACTGAGAAATGTCCAAACGCAGCTCTTACCAGAAACGTGTTTCTAACTCCTGAATCTAAAGGGAGATTTAACTCACTTAGCTGAACAAACGCACAGCAGAGCAGATTGAAGGATACGTTTCTTCTGTGTTTTAGGCAGAGTTTTACTGCTATTTCGTTATATGCGGGAATAGTGCTGGAAATGCCTGGAAATGCCTGTTTTGAGATCTCTCCACAGAAAGCGTTTCCAGACTTCCCCTTCAACACACGAGTTTAACTCTGTAAGTTGAATGCACACATTGAAGACCGTTCTGTTAGGTAGCTCCGTTTTGGTTTTAGAAGCAGACAGTTCTCCTTACAGCATATACTCCCATTCACTGAGAAATGTCCAAACGCAGCTCTTACCAGAAACGTGTTTCTAACTCCTGAATCTAAAGGGAGATTTAACTCACTTAGCTGAACAAACGCACAGCAGAGCAGATTGAAGGATACGTTTCTTCTGTGTTTTAGGCAGAGTTTTACTGCTATTGCGTTATATGCGGGAATAGTGCTGGAAATGCCTGGAAATGCCTGTTTTGATATCTCTCCACAGAAAGCGTTTCCAGACTTCCCCTTCAACACACGAGTTTAACTCTGTAAGTTGAATGCACACATTGAAGACCGTTCTGTTAGGTAGCTCCGTTTTGGTTTTAGAAGCAGACAGTTCTCCTTACAGCATATACTCCCATTCACTGAGAAATGTCCAAACGCAGCTCTTACCAGAAACGTGTTTCTAACTCCTGAATCTAAAGGGAGATTTAACTCACTTAGCTGAACAAACGCACAGCAGAGCAGATTGAAGGATACGTTTCTTCTGTGTTTTAGGCAGAGTTTTACTGCTATTGCGTTATATGCGGGAATAGTGCTGGAAATGCCTGGAAATGCCTGTTTTGAGATCTCTCCACAGAAAGCGTTTCCAGACTTCCCCTTCAACACACGAGTTTAACTCTGTAAGTTGAATGCACACATTGAAGACCGTTCTGTTAGGTAGCTCCGTTTTGGTTTTAGAAGCAGACAGTTCTCCTTACAGCATATACTCCCATTCACTGAGAAATGTCCAAACGCAGCTCTTACCAGAAACGTGTTTCTAACTCCTGAATCTAAAGGGAGATTTAACTCACTTAGCTGAACAAACGCACAGCAGAGCAGATTGAAGGATACGTTTCTTCTGTGTTTTAGGCAGAGTTTTACTGCTATTTCGTTATATGCGGGAATAGTGCTGGAAATGCCTGGAAATGCCTGTTTTGAGATCTCTCCACAGAAAGCGTTTCCAGACTTCCCCTTCAACACACGAGTTTAACTCTGTAAGTTGAATGCACACATTGAAGACCGTTCTGTTAGGTAGCTCCGTTTTGGTTTTAGAAGCAGACAGTTCTCCTTACAGCATATACTCCCATTCACTGAGAAATGTCCAAACGCAGCTCTTACCAGAAACGTGTTTCTAACTCCTGAATCTAAAGGGAGATTTAACTCACTTAGCTGAACAAACGCACAGCAGAGCAGATTGAAGGATACGTTTCTTCTGTGTTTTAGGCAGAGTTTTACTGCTATTTCGTTATATGCGGGAATAGTGCTGGAAATGCCTGGAAATGCCTGTTTTGAGATCTCTCCACAGAAAGCGTTTCCAGACTTCCCCTTCAACACACGAGTTTAACTCTGTAAGTTGAATGCACACATTGAAGACCGTTCTGTTAGGTAGCTCCGTTTTGGTTTTAGAAGCAGACAGTTCTCCTTACAGCATATACTCCCATTCACTGAGAAATGTCCAAACGCAGCTCTTACCAGAAACGTGTTTCTAACTCCTGAATCTAAAGGGAGATTTAACTCACTTACCTGAACAAACGCACAGCAGAGCAGTTTGAAGGATACGTTTCTTCTGTGTTTTAGGCAGAGTTTTACTGCTATTGCGTTATATGCGGGAATAGTGCTGGAAATGCCTGGAAATGCCTGTTTTGAGATCTCTCCACAGAAAGCGTTTCCAGACTTCCCCTTCAACACACGAGTTTAACTCTGTAAGTTGAATGCACACATTGAAGACCGTTCTGTTAGGTAGCTCCGTTTTGGTTTTAGAAGCAGACAGTTCTCCTTACAGCATATACTCCCATTCACTGAGAAATGTCCAAACGCAGCTCTTACCAGAAACGTGTTTCTAACTCCTGAATCTAAAGGGAGATTTAACTCACTTAGCTGAACAAACGCACAGCAGAGCAGATTGAAGGATACGTTTCTTCTGTGTTTTAGGCAGAGTTTTACTGCTATTTCGTTATATGCGGGAATAGTGCTGGAAATGCCTGTTTTGAGATCTCTCCACAGAAAGCGTTTCCAGACTTCCCCTTCAACACACCAGTTTAATTCTGTAAGTTGAATGCACACATTGAAGACCGTTCTGTTAGGTAGCTCCGTTTTGGTTTTAGAAGCAGACAGTTCTCCTTACAGCATATACTCCCATTCACTGAGAAATGTCCAAACGCAGCTCTTACCAGAAACGTGTTTCTAACTCCTGAATCTAAAGGGAGATTTAACTCACTTAGCTGAACAAACGCACAGCAGAGCAGATTGAAGGATACGTTTCTTCTGTGTTTTAGGCAGAGTTTTACTGCTATTTCGTTATATGCGGGAATAGAGCTGGAAATGCCTGTTTTGAGATCTCTCCACAGAAAGCGTTTCCAGACTTCCCCTTCAACACACGAGTTTAACTCTGTAAGTTGAATGCACACATTGAAGACCGTTCTGTTAGGTAGCTCCGTTTTGGTTTTAGAAGCAGACAGTTCTCCTTACAGCATATACTCCCATTCACTGAGAAATGTCCAAACGCAGCTCTTACCAGAAACGTGTTTCTAACTCCTGAATCTAAAGGGAGATTTAACTCACTTAGCTGAACAAACGCACAGCAGAGCAGATTGAAGGATACGTTTCTTCTGTGTTTTAGGCAGAGTTTTACTGCTATTGCGTTATATGCGGGAATAGTGCTGGAAATGCCTGGAAATGCCTGTTTTGAGATCTCTCCACAGAAAGCGTTTCCAGACTTCCCCTTCAACACACGAGTTTAACTCTGTAAGTTGAATGCACACATTGAAGACCGTTCTGTTAGGTAGCTCCGTTTTGGTTTTAGAAGCAGACAGTTCTCCTTACAGCATATACTCCCATTCACTGAGAAATGTCCAAACGCAGCTCTTACCAGAAACGTGTTTCTAACTCCTGAATCTAAAGGGAGATTTAACTCACTTAGCTGAACAAACGCACAGCAGAGCAGATTGAAGGATACGTTTCTTCTGTGTTTTAGGCAGAGTTTTACTGCTATTTCGTTATATGCGGGAATAGTGCTGGAAATGCCTGGAAATGCCTGTTTTGAGATCTCTCCACAGAAAGCGTTTCCAGACTTCCCCTTCAACACACGGGTTTAACTCTGTAAGTTGAATGCACACATTGAAGACCGTTCTGTTAGGTAGCTCCGTTTTGGTTTTAGAAGCAGACAGTTCTCCTTACAGCATATACTCCCATTCACTGAGAAATGTCCAAACGCAGCTCTTACCAGAAACGTGTTTCTAACTCCTGAATCTAAAGGGAGATTTAACTCACTTAGCTGAACAAACGCACAGCAGAGCAGATTGAAGGATACGTTTCTTCTGTGTTTTAGGCAGAGTTTTACTGCTATTTCGTTATATGCGGGAATAGTGCTGGAAATGCCTGGAAATGCCTGTTTTGAGATCTCTCCACAGAAAGCGTTTCCAGACTTCCCCTTCAACACACGAGTTTAACTCTGTAAGTTGAATGCACACATTGAAGACCGTTCTGTTAGGTAGCTCCGTTTTGGTTTTAGAAGCAGACAGTTCTCCTTACAGCATATACTCCCATTCACTGAGAAATGTCCAAACGCAGCTCTTACCAGAAACGTGTTTCTAACTCCTGAATCTAAAGGGAGATTTAACTCACTTAGCTGAACAAACGCACAGCAGAGCAGATTGAAGGATACGTTTCTTCTGTGTTTTAGGCAGAGTTTTACTGCTATTGCGTTATATGCGGGAATAGTGCTGGAAATGCCTGGAAATGCCTGTTTTGATATCTCTCCACAGAAAGCGTTTCCAGACTTCCCCTTCAACACACGAGTTTAACTCTGTAAGTTGAATGCACACATTGAAGACCGTTCTGTTAGGTAGCTCCGTTTTGGTTTTAGAAGCAGACAGTTCTCCTTACAGCATATACTCCCATTCACTGAGAAATGTCCAAACGCAGCTCTTACCAGAAACGTGTTTCTAACTCCTGAATCTAAAGGGAGATTTAACTCACTTAGCTGAACAAACGCACAGCAGAGCAGATTGAAGGATACGTTTCTTCTGTGTTTTAGGCAGAGTTTTACTGCTATTGCGTTATATGCGGGAATAGTGCTGGAAATGCCTGGAAATGCCTGTTTTGAGATCTCTCCACAGAAAGCGTTTCCAGACTTCCCCTTCAACACACGAGTTTAACTCTGTAAGTTGAATGCACACATTGAAGACCGTTCTGTTAGGTAGCTCCGTTTTGGTTTTAGAAGCAGACAGTTCTCCTTACAGCATATACTCCCATTCACTGAGAAATGTCCAAACGCAGCTCTTACCAGAAACGTGTTTCTAACTCCTGAATCTAAAGGGAGATTTAACTCACTTAGCTGAACAAACGCACAGCAGAGCAGATTGAAGGATACGTTTCTTCTGTGTTTTAGGCAGAGTTTTACTGCTATTTCGTTATATGCGGGAATAGTGCTGGAAATGCCTGGAAATGCCTGTTTTGAGATCTCTCCACAGAAAGCGTTTCCAGACTTCCCCTTCAACACACGAGTTTAACTCTGTAAGTTGAATGCACACATTGAAGACCGTTCTGTTAGGTAGCTCCGTTTTGGTTTTAGAAGCAGACAGTTCTCCTTACAGCATATACTCCCATTCACTGAGAAATGTCCAAACGCAGCTCTTACCAGAAACGTGTTTCTAACTCCTGAATCTAAAGGGAGATTTAACTCACTTAGCTGAACAAACGCACAGCAGAGCAGATTGAAGGATACGTTTCTTCTGTGTTTTAGGCAGAGTTTTACTGCTATTTCGTTATATGCGGGAATAGTGCTGGAAATGCCTGGAAATGCCTGTTTTGAGATCTCTCCACAGAAAGCGTTTCCAGACTTCCCCTTCAACACACGAGTTTAACTCTGTAAGTTGAATGCACACATTGAAGACCGTTCTGTTAGGTAGCTCCGTTTTGGTTTTAGAAGCAGACAGTTCTCCTTACAGCATATACTCCCATTCACTGAGAAATGTCCAAACGCAGCTCTTACCAGAAACGTGTTTCTAACTCCTGAATCTAAAGGGAGATTTAACTCACTTAGCTGAACAAACGCACAGCAGAGCAGTTTGAAGGATACGTTTCTTCTGTGTTTTAGGCAGAGTTTTACTGCTATTGCGTTATATGCGGGAATAGTGCTGGAAATGCCTGGAAATGCCTGTTTTGAGATCTCTCCACAGAAAGCGTTTCCAGACTTCCCCTTCAACACACGAGTTTAACTCTGTAAGTTGAATGCACACATTGAAGACCGTTCTGTTAGGTAGCTCCGTTTTGGTTTTAGAAGCAGACAGTTCTCCTTACAGCATATACTCCCATTCACTGAGAAATGTCCAAACGCAGCTCTTACCAGAAACGTGTTTCTAACTCCTGAATCTAAAGGGAGATTTAACTCACTTAGCTGAACAAACGCACAGCAGAGCAGATTGAAGGATACGTTTCTTCTGTGTTTTAGGCAGAGTTTTACTGCTATTTCGTTATATGCGGGAATAGTGCTGGAAATGCCTGTTTTGAGATCTCTCCACAGAAAGCGTTTCCAGACTTCCCCTTCAACACACCAGTTTAACTCTGTAAGTTGAATGCACACATTGAAGACCGTTCTGTTAGGTAGCTCCGTTTTGGTTTTAGAAGCAGACAGTTCTCCTTACAACATATACTCCCATTCACTGAGAAATGTCCAAACGCAGCTCTTACCAGAAACGTGTTTCTAACTCCTGAATCTAAAGGGAGATTTAACTCACTTAGCTGAACAAACGCACAGCAGAGCAGATTGAAGGATACGTTTCTTCTGTGTTTTAGGCAGAGTTTTACTGCTATTTCGTTATATGCGGGAATAGAGCTGGAAATGCCTGTTTTGAGATCTCTCCACAGAAAGCGTTTCCAGACTTCCCCTTCAACACACGAGTTTAACTCTGTAAGTTGAATGCACACATTGAAGACCGTTCTGTTAGGTAGCTCCGTTTTGGTTTTAGAAGCAGACAGTTCTCCTTACAGCATATACTCCCATTCACTGAGAAATGTCCAAACGCAGCTCTTACCAGAAACGTGTTTCTAACTCCTGAATCTAAAGGGAGATTTAACTCACTTAGCTGAACAAACGCACAGCAGAGCAGATTGAAGGATACGTTTCTTCTGTGTTTTAGGCAGAGTTTTACTGCTATTTCGTTATATGCGGGAATAGTGCTGGAAATGCCTGGAAATGCCTGTTTTGAGATCTCTCCACAGAAAGCGTTTCCAGACTTCCCCTTCAACACACGAGTTTAACTCTGTAAGTTGAATGCACACATTGAAGACCGTTCTGTTAGGTAGCTCCGTTTTGGTTTTAGAAGCAGACAGTTCTCCTTACAGCATATACTCCCATTCACTGAGAAATGTCCAAACGCAGCTCTTACCAGAAACGTGTTTCTAACTCCTGAATCTAAAGGGAGATTTAACTCACTTAGCTGAACAAACGCACAGCAGAGCAGATTGAAGAATACGTTTCTTCTGTGTTTTAGGCAGAGTTTTACTGCTATTGCGTTATATGCGGGAATAGTGCTGGAAATGCCTGGAAATGCCTGTTTTGAGATCTCTCCACAGAAAGCGTTTCCAGACTTCCCCTTCAACACACGAGTTTAACTCTGTAAGTTGAATGCACACATTGAAGACCGTTCTGTTAGGTAGCTCCGTTTTGGTTTTAGAAGCAGACAGTTCTCCTTACAGCATATACTCCCATTCACTGAGAAATGTCCAAACGCAGCTCTTACCAGAAACGTGTTTCTAACTCCTGAATCTAAAGGGAGATTTAACTCACTTAGCTGAACAAACGCACAGCAGAGCAGATTGAAGGATACGTTTCTTCTGTGTTTTAGGCAGAGTTTTACTGCTATTTCGTTATATGCGGGAATAGTGCTGGAAATGCCTGTTTTGAGATCTCTCCACAGAAAGCGTTTCCAGACTTCCCCTTCAACACACGAGTTTAACTCTGTAAGTTGAATGCACACATTGAAGACCGTTCTGTTAGGTAGCTCCGTTTTGGTTTTAGAAGCAGACAGTTCTCCTTACAGCATATACTCCCATTCACTGAGAAATGTCCAAACGCAGCTCTTACCAGAAACGTGTTTCTAACTCCTGAATCTAAAGGGAGATTTAACTCACTTAGCTGAACAAACGCACAGCAGAGCAGATTGAAGGATACGTTTCTTCTGTGTTTTAGGCAGAGTTTTACTGCTATTGCGTTATATGCGGGAATAGTGCTGGAAATGCCTGGAAATGCCTGTTTTGAGATCTCTCCACAGAAAGCGTTTCCAGACTTCCCCTTCAACACACGAGTTTAACTCTGTAAGTTGAATGCACACATTGAAGACCGTTCTGTTAGGTAGCTCCGTTTTGGTTTTAGAAGCAGACAGTTCTCCTTACAGCATATACTCCCATTCACTGAGAAATGTCCAAACGCAGCTCTTACCAGAAACGTGTTTCTAACTCCTGAATCTAAAGGGAGATTTAACTCACTTAGCTGAACAAACGCACAGCAGAGCAGATTGAAGGATACGTTTCTTCTGTGTTTTAGGCAGAGTTTTACTGCTATTTCGTTATATGCGGGAATAGTGCTGGAAATGCCTGGAAATGCCTGTTTTGAGATCTCTCCACAGAAAGCGTTTCCAGACTTCCCCTTCAACACACGAGTTTAACTCTGTAAGTTGAATGCACACATTGAAGACCGTTCTGTTAGGTAGCTCCGTTTTGGTTTTAGAAGCAGACAGTTCTCCTTACAGCATATACTCCCATTCACTGAGAAATGTCCAAACGCAGCTCTTACCAGAAACGTGTTTCTAACTCCTGAATCTAAAGGGAGATTTAACTCACTTAGCTGAACAAACGCACAGCAGAGCAGATTGAAGGATACGTTTCTTCTGTGTTTTAGGCAGAGTTTTACTGCTATTTCGTTATATGCGGGAATAGTGCTGGAAATGCCTGGAAATGCCTGTTTTGAGATCTCTCCACAGAAAGCGTTTCCAGACTTCCCCTTCAACACACGAGTTTAACTCTGTAAGTTGAATGCACACATTGAAGACCGTTCTGTTAGGTAGCTCCGTTTTGGTTTTAGAAGCAGACAGTTCTCCTTACAGCATATACTCCCATTCACTGAGAAATGTCCAAACGCAGCTCTTACCAGAAACGTGTTTCTAACTCCTGAATCTAAAGGGAGATTTAACTCACTTAGCTGAACAAACGCACAGCAGAGCAGTTTGAAGGATACGTTTCTTCTGTGTTTTAGGCAGAGTTTTACTGCTATTGCGTTATATGCGGGAATAGTGCTGGAAATGCCTGGAAATGCCTGTTTTGAGATCTCTCCACAGAAAGCGTTTCCAGACTTCCCCTTCAACACACGAGTTTAACTCTGTAAGTTGAATGCACACATTGAAGACCGTTCTGTTAGGTAGCTCCGTTTTGGTTTTAGAAGCAGACAGTTCTCCTTACAGCATATACTCCCATTCACTGAGAAATGTCCAAACGCAGCTCTTACCAGAAACGTGTTTCTAACTCCTGAATCTAAAGGGAGATTTAACTCACTTAGCTGAACAAACGCACAGCAGAGCAGATTGAAGGATACGTTTCTTCTGTGTTTTAGGCAGAGTTTTACTGCTATTTCGTTATATGCGGGAATAGTGCTGGAAATGCCTGTTTTGAGATCTCTCCACAGAAAGCGTTTCCAGACTTCCCCTTCAACACACCAGTTTAACTCTGTAAGTTGAATGCACACATTGAAGACCGTTCTGTTAGGTAGCTCCGTTTTGGTTTTAGAAGCAGACAGTTCTCCTTACAGCATATACTCCAATTCACTGAGAAATGTCCAAACGCAGCTCTTACCAGAAACGTGTTTCTAACTCCTGAATCTAAAGGGAGATTTAACTCACTTAGCTGAACAAACGCACAGCAGAGCAGATTGAAGGATACGTTTCTTCTGTGTTTTAGGCAGAGTTTTACTGCTATTTCGTTATATGCGGGAATAGAGCTGGAAATGCCTGTTTTGAGATCTCTCCACAGAAAGCGTTTCCAGACTTCCCCTTCAACACACGAGTTTAACTCTGTAAGTTGAATGCACACATTGAAGACCGTTCTGTTAGGTAGCTCCGTTTTGGTTTTAGAAGCAGACAGTTCTCCTTACAGCATATACTCCCATTCACTGAGAAATGTCCAAACGCAGCTCTTACCAGAAACGTGTTTCTAACTCCTGAATCTAAAGGGAGATTTAACTCACTTAGCTGAACAAACGCACAGCAGAGCAGATTGAAGGATACGTTTCTTCTGTGTTTTAGGCAGAGTTTTACTGCTATTGCGTTATATGCGGGAATAGTGCTGGAAATGCCTGGAAATGCCTGTTTTGAGATCTCTCCACAGAAAGCGTTTCCAGACTTCCCCTTCAACACACGAGTTTAACTCTGTAAGTTGAATGCACACATTGAAGACCGTTCTGTTAGGTAGCTCCGTTTTGGTTTTAGAAGCAGACAGTTCTCCTTACAGCATATACTCCCATTCACTGAGAAATGTCCAAACGCAGCTCTTACCAGAAACGTGTTTCTAACTCCTGAATCTAAAGGGAGATTTAACTCACTTAGCTGAACAAACGCACAGCAGAGCAGATTGAAGGATACGTTTCTTCTGTGTTTTAGGCAGAGTTTTACTGCTATTTCGTTATATGCGGGAATAGTGCTGGAAATGCCTGGAAATGCCTGTTTTGAGATCTCTCCACAGAAAGCGTTTCCAGACTTCCCCTTCAACACACGGGTTTAACTCTGTAAGTTGAATGCACACATTGAAGACCGTTCTGTTAGGTAGCTCCGTTTTGGTTTTAGAAGCAGACAGTTCTCCTTACAGCATATACTCCCATTCACTGAGAAATGTCCAAACGCAGCTCTTACCAGAAACGTGTTTCTAACTCCTGAATCTAAAGGGAGATTTAACTCACTTAGCTGAACAAACGCACAGCAGAGCAGATTGAAGGATACGTTTCTTCTGTGTTTTAGGCAGAGTTTTACTGCTATTTCGTTATATGCGGGAATAGTGCTGGAAATGCCTGGAAATGCCTGTTTTGAGATCTCTCCACAGAAAGCGTTTCCAGACTTCCCCTTCAACACACGAGTTTAACTCTGTAAGTTGAATGCACACATTGAAGACCGTTCTGTTAGGTAGCTCCGTTTTGGTTTTAGAAGCAGACAGTTCTCCTTACAGCATATACTCCCATTCACTGAGAAATGTCCAAACGCAGCTCTTACCAGAAACGTGTTTCTAACTCCTGAATCTAAAGGGAGATTTAACTCACTTAGCTGAACAAACGCACAGCAGAGCAGATTGAAGGATACGTTTCTTCTGTGTTTTAGGCAGAGTTTTACTGCTATTGCGTTATATGCGGGAATAGTGCTGGAAATGCCTGGAAATGCCTGTTTTGATATCTCTCCACAGAAAGCGTTTCCAGACTTCCCCTTCAACACACGAGTTTAACTCTGTAAGTTGAATGCACACATTGAAGACCGTTCTGTTAGGTAGCTCCGTTTTGGTTTTAGAAGCAGACAGTTCTCCTTACAGCATATACTCCCATTCACTGAGAAATGTCCAAACGCAGCTCTTACCAGAAACGTGTTTCTAACTCCTGAATCTAAAGGGAGATTTAACTCACTTAGCTGAACAAACGCACAGCAGAGCAGATTGAAGGATACGTTTCTTCTGTGTTTTAGGCAGAGTTTTACTGCTATTGCGTTATATGCGGGAATAGTGCTGGAAATGCCTGGAAATGCCTGTTTTGAGATCTCTCCACAGAAAGCGTTTCCAGACTTCCCCTTCAACACACGAGTTTAACTCTGTAAGTTGAATGCACACATTGAAGACCGTTCTGTTAGGTAGCTCCGTTTTGGTTTTAGAAGCAGACAGTTCTCCTTACAGCATATACTCCCATTCACTGAGAAATGTCCAAACGCAGCTCTTACCAGAAACGTGTTTCTAACTCCTGAATCTAAAGGGAGATTTAACTCACTTAGCTGAACAAACGCACAGCAGAGCAGATTGAAGGATACGTTTCTTCTGTGTTTTAGGCAGAGTTTTACTGCTATTTCGTTATATGCGGGAATAGTGCTGGAAATGCCTGGAAATGCCTGTTTTGAGATCTCTCCACAGAAAGCGTTTCCAGACTTCCCCTTCAACACACGAGTTTAACTCTGTAAGTTGAATGCACACATTGAAGACCGTTCTGTTAGGTAGCTCCGTTTTGGTTTTAGAAGCAGACAGTTCTCCTTACAGCATATACTCCCATTCACTGAGAAATGTCCAAACGCAGCTCTTACCAGAAACGTGTTTCTAACTCCTGAATCTAAAGGGAGATTTAACTCACTTAGCTGAACAAACGCACAGCAGAGCAGATTGAAGGATACGTTTCTTCTGTGTTTTAGGCAGAGTTTTACTGCTATTTCGTTATATGCGGGAATAGTGCTGGAAATGCCTGGAAATGCCTGTTTTGAGATCTCTCCACAGAAAGCGTTTCCAGACTTCCCCTTCAACACACGAGTTTAACTCTGTAAGTTGAATGCACACATTGAAGACCGTTCTGTTAGGTAGCTCCGTTTTGGTTTTAGAAGCAGACAGTTCTCCTTACAGCATATACTCCCATTCACTGAGAAATGTCCAAACGCAGCTCTTACCAGAAACGTGTTTCTAACTCCTGAATCTAAAGGGAGATTTAACTCACTTAGCTGAACAAACGCACAGCAGAGCAGATTGAAGGATACGTTTCTTCTGTGTTTTAGGCAGAGTTTTACTGCTATTGCGTTATATGCGGGAATAGTGCTGGAAATGCCTGGAAATGCCTGTTTTGAGATCTCTCCACAGAAAGCGTTTCCAGACTTCCCCTTCAACACACTAGTTTAACTCTGTAAGTTGAATGCACACATTGAAGACCGTTCTGTTAGGTAGCTCCGTTTTGGTTTTAGAAGCAGACAGTTCTCCTTACAGCATATACTCCCATTCACTGAGAAATGTCCAAACGCAGCTCTTACCAGAAACGTGTTTCTAACTCCTGAATCTAAAGGGAGATTTAACTCACTTAGCTGAACAAACGCACAGCAGAGCAGATTGAAGGATACGTTTCTTCTGTGTTTTAGGCAGAGTTTTACTGCTATTTCGTTATATGCGGGAATAGTGCTGGAAATGCCTGTTTTGAGATCTCTCCACAGAAAGCGTTTCCAGACTTCCCCTTCAACACACCAGTTTAACTCTGTAAGTTGAATGCACACATTGAAGACCGTTCTGTTAGGTAGCTCCGTTTTGGTTTTAGAAGCAGACAGTTCTCCTTACAACATATACTCCCATTCACTGAGAAATGTCCAAACGCAGCTCTTACCAGAAACGTGTTTCTAACTCCTGAATCTAAAGGGAGATTTAACTCACTTAGCTGAACAAACGCACAGCAGAGCAGATTGAAGGATACGTTTCTTCTGTGTTTTAGGCAGAGTTTTACTGCTATTTCGTTATATGCGGGAATAGAGCTGGAAATGCCTGTTTTGAGATCTCTCCACAGAAAGCGTTTCCAGACTTCCCCTTCAACACACGAGTTTAACTCTGTAAGTTGAATGCACACATTGAAGACCGTTCTGTTAGGTAGCTCCGTTTTGGTTTTAGAAGCAGACAGTTCTCCTTACAGCATATACTCCCATTCACTGAGAAATGTCCAAACGCAGCTCTTACCAGAAACGTGTTTCTAACTCCTGAATCTAAAGGGAGATTTAACTCACTTAGCTGAACAAACGCACAGCAGAGCAGATTGAAGGATACGTTTCTTCTGTGTTTTAGGCAGAGTTTTACTGCTATTTCGTTATATGCGGGAATAGTGCTGGAAATGCCTGGAAATGCCTGTTTTGAGATCTCTCCACAGAAAGCGTTTCCAGACTTCCCCTTCAACACACGAGTTTAACTCTGTAAGTTGAATGCACACATTGAAGACCGTTCTGTTAGGTAGCTCCGTTTTGGTTTTAGAAGCAGACAGTTCTCCTTACAGCATATACTCCCATTCACTGAGAAATGTCTAAACGCAGCTCTTACCAGAAACGTGTTTCTAACTCCTGAATCTAAAGGGAGATTTAACTCACTTAGCTGAACAAACGCACAGCAGAGCAGATTGAAGGATACGTTTCTTCTGTGTTTTAGGCAGAGTTTTACTGCTATTGCGTTATATGCGGGAATAGTGCTGGAAATGCCTGGAAATGCCTGTTTTGAGATCTCTCCACAGAAAGCGTTTCCAGACTTCCCCTTCAACACACGAGTTTAACTCTGTAAGTTGAATGCACACATTGAAGACCGTTCTGTTAGGTAGCTCCGTTTTGGTTTTAGAAGCAGACAGTTCTCCTTACAGCATATACTCCCATTCACTGAGAAATGTCCAAACGCAGCTCTTACCAGAAACGTGTTTCTAACTCCTGAATCTAAAGGGAGATTTAACTCACTTAGCTGAACAAACGCACAGCAGAGCAGATTGAAGGATACGTTTCTTCTGTGTTTTAGGCAGAGTTTTACTGCTATTTCGTTATATGCGGGAATAGTGCTGGAAATGCCTGTTTTGAGATCTCTCCACAGAAAGCGTTTCCAGACTTCCCCTTCAACACACGAGTTTAACTCTGTAAGTTGAATGTACACATTGAAGACCGTTCTGTTAGGTAGCTCCGTTTTGGTTTGAGAAGCAGACAGTTCTCCTTACAGCATATACTCCCATTCACTGAGAAATGTCCAAACGCAGCTCTTACCAGAAACGTGTTTCTAACTCCTGAATCTAAAGGGAGATTTAACTCACTTAGCTGAACAAACGCACAGCAGAGCAGATTGAAGGATACGTTTCTTCTGTGTTTTAGGCAGAGTTTTACTGCTATTGCGTTATATGCGGGAATAGTGCTGGAAATGCCTGGAAATGCCTGTTTTGAGATCTCTCCACAGAAAGCGTTTCCAGACTTCCCCTTCAACACACGAGTTTAACTCTGTAAGTTGAATGCACACATTGAAGACCGTTCTGTTAGGTAGCTCCGTTTTGGTTTTAGAAGCAGACAGTTCTCCTTACAGCATATACTCCCATTCACTGAGAAATGTCCAAACGCAGCTCTTACCAGAAACGTGTTTCTAACTCCTGAATCTAAAGGGAGATTTAACTCACTTAGCTGAACAAACGCACAGCAGAGCAGATTGAAGGATACGTTTCTTCTGTGTTTTAGGCAGAGTTTTACTGCTATTGCGTTATATGCGGGAATAGTGCTGGAAATGCCTGGAAATGCCTGTTTTGAGATCTCTCCACAGAAAGCGTTTCCAGACTTCCCCTTCAACACACGAGTTTAACTCTGTAAGTTGAATGCACACATTGAAGACCGTTCTGTTAGGTAGCTCCGTTTTGGTTTTAGAAGCAGACAGTTCTCCTTACAGCATATACTCCCATTCACTGAGAAATGTCCAAACGCAGCTCTTACCAGAAACGTGTTTCTAACTCCTGAATCTAAAGGGAGATTTAACTCACTTAGCTGAACAAACGCACAGCAGAGCAGATTGAAGGATACGTTTCTTCTGTGTTTTAGGCAGAGTTTTACTGCTATTTCGTTATATGCGGGAATAGTGCTGGAAATGCCTGGAAATGCCTGTTTTGAGATCTCTCCACAGAAAGCGTTTCCAGACTTCCCCTTCAACACACGAGTTTAACTCTGTAAGTTGAATGCACACATTGAAGACCGTTCTGTTAGGTAGCTCCGTTTTGGTTTTAGAAGCAGACAGTTCTCCTTACAGCATATACTCCCATTCACTGAGAAATGTCCAAACGCAGCTCTTACCAGAAACGTGTTTCTAACTCCTGAATCTAAAGGGAGATTTAACTCACTTAGCTGAACAAACGCACAGCAGAGCAGATTGAAGGATACGTTTCTTCTGTGTTTTAGGCAGAGTTTTACTGCTATTTCGTTATATGCGGGAATAGTGCTGGAAATGCCTGGAAATGCCTGTTTTGAGATCTCTCCACAGAAAGCGTTTCCAGACTTCCCCTTCAACACACGAGTTTAACTCTGTAAGTTGAATGCACACATTGAAGACCGTTCTGTTAGGTAGCTCCGTTTTGGTTTTAGAAGCAGACAGTTCTCCTTACAGCATATACTCCCATTCACTGAGAAATGTCCAAACGCAGCTCTTACCAGAAACGTGTTTCTAACTCCTGAATCTAAAGGGAGATTTAACTCACTTAGCTGAACAAACGCACAGCAGAGCAGTTTGAAGGATACGTTTCTTCTGTGTTTTAGGCAGAGTTTTACTGCTATTGCGTTATATGCGGGAATAGTGCTGGAAATGCCTGGAAATGCCTGTTTTGAGATCTCTCCACAGAAAGCGTTTCCAGACTTCCCCTTCAACACACGAGTTTAACTCTGTAAGTTGAATGCACACATTGAAGACCGTTCTGTTAGGTAGCTCCGTTTTGGTTTTAGAAGCAGACAGTTCTCCTTACAGCATATACTCCCATTCACTGAGAAATGTCCAAACGCAGCTCTTACCAGAAACGTGTTTCTAACTCCTGAATCTAAAGGGAGATTTAACTCACTTAGCTGAACAAACGCACAGCAGAGCAGATTGAAGGATACGTTTCTTCTGTGTTTTAGGCAGAGTTTTACTGCTATTTCGTTATATGCGGGAATAGTGCTGGAAATGCCTGGAAATGCCTGTTTTGAGATCTCTCCACAGAAAGCGTTTCCAGACTTCCCCTTCAACACACGAGTTTAACTCTGTAAGTTGAATGCACACATTGAAGACCGTTCTGTTAGGTAGCTCCGTTTTGGTTTTAGAAGCAGACAGTTCTCCTTACAGCATATACTCCCATTCACTGAGAAATGTCCAAACGCAGCTCTTACCAGAAACGTGTTTCTAACTCCTGAATCTAAAGGGAGATTTAACTCACTTAGCTGAACAAACGCACAGCAGAGCAGTTTGAAGGATACGTTTCTTCTGTGTTTTAGGCAGAGTTTTACTGCTATTGCGTTATATGCGGGAATAGTGCTGGAAATGCCTGGAAATGCCTGTTTTGAGATCTCTCCACAGAAAGCGTTTCCAGACTTCCCCTTCAACACACGAGTTTAACTCTGTAAGTTGAATGCACACATTGAAGACCGTTCTGTTAGGTAGCTCCGTTTTGGTTTTAGAAGCAGACAGTTCTCCTTACAGCATATACTCCCATTCACTGAGAAATGTCCAAACGCAGCTCTTACCAGAAACGTGTTTCTAACTCCTGAATCTAAAGGGAGATTTAACTCACTTAGCTGAACAAACGCACAGCAGAGCAGATTGGAGGATACGTTTCTTCTGTGTTTTAGGCAGAGTTTTACTGCTATTTCGTTATATGCGGGAATAGTGCTGGAAATGCCTGTTTTGAGATCTCTCCACAGAAAGCGTTTCCAGACTTCCCCTTCAACACACCAGTTTAACTCTGTAAGTTGAATGCACACATTGAAGACCGTTCTGTTAGGTAGCTCCGTTTTGGTTTTAGAAGCAGACAGTTCTCCTTACAGCATATACTCCAATTCACTGAGAAATGTCCAAACGCAGCTCTTACCAGAAACGTGTTTCTAACTCCTGAATCTAAAGGGAGATTTAACTCACTTAGCTGAACAAACGCACAGCAGAGCAGATTGAAGGATACGTTTCTTCTGTGTTTTAGGCAGAGTTTTACTGCTATTTCGTTATATGCGGGAATAGAGCTGGAAATGCCTGTTTTGAGATCTCTCCACAGAAAGCGTTTCCAGACTTCCCCTTCAACACACGAGTTTAACTCTGTAAGTTGAATGCACACATTGAAGACCGTTCTGTTAGGTAGCTCCGTTTTGGTTTTAGAAGCAGACAGTTCTCCTTACAGCATATACTCCCATTCACTGAGAAATGTCCAAACGCAGCTCTTACCAGAAACGTGTTTCTAACTCCTGAATCTAAAGGGAGATTTAACTCACTTAGCTGAACAAACGCACAGCAGAGCAGATTGAAGGATACGTTTCTTCTGTGTTTTAGGCAGAGTTTTACTGCTATTGCGTTATATGCGGGAATAGTGCTGGAAATGCCTGGAAATGCCTGTTTTGAGATCTCTCCACAGAAAGCGTTTCCAGACTTCCCCTTCAACACACGAGTTTAACTCTGTAAGTTGAATGCACACATTGAAGACCGTTCTGTTAGGTAGCTCCGTTTTGGTTTTAGAAGCAGACAGTTCTCCTTACAGCATATACTCCCATTCACTGAGAAATGTCCAAACGCAGCTCTTACCAGAAACGTGTTTCTAACTCCTGAATCTAAAGGGAGATTTAACTCACTTAGCTGAACAAACGCACAGCAGAGCAGATTGAAGGATACGTTTCTTCTGTGTTTTAGGCAGAGTTTTACTGCTATTTCGTTATATGCGGGAATAGTGCTGGAAATGCCTGGAAATGCCTGTTTTGAGATCTCTCCACAGAAAGCGTTTCCAGACTTCCCCTTCAACACACGGGTTTAACTCTGTAAGTTGAATGCACACATTGAAGACCGTTCTGTTAGGTAGCTCCGTTTTGGTTTTAGAAGCAGACAGTTCTCCTTACAGCATATACTCCCATTCACTGAGAAATGTCCAAACGCAGCTCTTACCAGAAACGTGTTTCTAACTCCTGAATCTAAAGGGAGATTTAACTCACTTAGCTGAACAAACGCACAGCAGAGCAGATTGAAGGATACGTTTCTTCTGTGTTTTAGGCAGAGTTTTACTGCTATTTCGTTATATGCGGGAATAGTGCTGGAAATGCCTGGAAATGCCTGTTTTGAGATCTCTCCACAGAAAGCGTTTCCAGACTTCCCCTTCAACACACGAGTTTAACTCTGTAAGTTGAATGCACACATTGAAGACCGTTCTGTTAGGTAGCTCCGTTTTGGTTTTAGAAGCAGACAGTTCTCCTTACAGCATATACTCCCATTCACTGAGAAATGTCCAAACGCAGCTCTTACCAGAAACGTGTTTCTAACTCCTGAATCTAAAGGGAGATTTAACTCACTTAGCTGAACAAACGCACAGCAGAGCAGATTGAAGGATACGTTTCTTCTGTGTTTTAGGCAGAGTTTTACTGCTATTGCGTTATATGCGGGAATAGTGCTGGAAATGCCTGGAAATGCCTGTTTTGATATCTCTCCACAGAAAGCGTTTCCAGACTTCCCCTTCAACACACGAGTTTAACTCTGTAAGTTGAATGCACACATTGAAGACCGTTCTGTTAGGTAGCTCCGTTTTGGTTTTAGAAGCAGACAGTTCTCCTTACAGCATATACTCCCATTCACTGAGAAATGTCCAAACGCAGCTCTTACCAGAAACGTGTTTCTAACTCCTGAATCTAAAGGGAGATTTAACTCACTTAGCTGAACAAACGCACAGCAGAGCAGATTGAAGGATACGTTTCTTCTGTGTTTTAGGCAGAGTTTTACTGCTATTGCGTTATATGCGGGAATAGTGCTGGAAATGCCTGGAAATGCCTGTTTTGAGATCTCTCCACAGAAAGCGTTTCCAGACTTCCCCTTCAACACACGAGTTTAACTCTGTAAGTTGAATGCACACATTGAAGACCGTTCTGTTAGGTAGCTCCGTTTTGGTTTTAGAAGCAGACAGTTCTCCTTACAGCATATACTCCCATTCACTGAGAAATGTCCAAACGCAGCTCTTACCAGAAACGTGTTTCTAACTCCTGAATCTAAAGGGAGATTTAACTCACTTAGCTGAACAAACGCACAGCAGAGCAGATTGAAGGATACGTTTCTTCTGTGTTTTAGGCAGAGTTTTACTGCTATTTCGTTATATGCGGGAATAGTGCTGGAAATGCCTGGAAATGCCTGTTTTGAGATCTCTCCACAGAAAGCGTTTCCAGACTTCCCCTTCAACACACGAGTTTAACTCTGTAAGTTGAATGCACACATTGAAGACCGTTCTGTTAGGTAGCTCCGTTTTGGTTTTAGAAGCAGACAGTTCTCCTTACAGCATATACTCCCATTCACTGAGAAATGTCCAAACGCAGCTCTTACCAGAAACGTGTTTCTAACTCCTGAATCTAAAGGGAGATTTAACTCACTTAGCTGAACAAACGCACAGCAGAGCAGATTGAAGGATACGTTTCTTCTGTGTTTTAGGCAGAGTTTTACTGCTATTTCGTTATATGCGGGAATAGTGCTGGAAATGCCTGGAAATGCCTGTTTTGAGATCTCTCCACAGAAAGCGTTTCCAGACTTCCCCTTCAACACACGAGTTTAACTCTGTAAGTTGAATGCACACATTGAAGACCGTTCTGTTAGGTAGCTCCGTTTTGGTTTTAGAAGCAGACAGTTCTCCTTACAGCATATACTCCCATTCACTGAGAAATGTCCAAACGCAGCTCTTACCAGAAACGTGTTTCTAACTCCTGAATCTAAAGGGAGATTTAACTCACTTAGCTGAACAAACGCACAGCAGAGCAGTTTGAAGGATACGTTTCTTCTGTGTTTTAGGCAGAGTTTTACTGCTATTGCGTTATATGCGGGAATAGTGCTGGAAATGCCTGGAAATGCCTGTTTTGAGATCTCTCCACAGAAAGCGTTTCCAGACTTCCCCTTCAACACACGAGTTTAACTCTGTAAGTTGAATGCACACATTGAAGACCGTTCTGTTAGGTAGCTCCGTTTTGGTTTTAGAAGCAGACAGTTCTCCTTACAGCATATACTCCCATTCACTGAGAAATGTCCAAACGCAGCTCTTACCAGAAACGTGTTTCTAACTCCTGAATCTAAAGGGAGATTTAACTCACTTAGCTGAACAAACGCACAGCAGAGCAGATTGAAGGATACGTTTCTTCTGTGTTTTAGGCAGAGTTTTACTGCTATTTCGTTATATGCGGGAATAGTGCTGGAAATGCCTGTTTTGAGATCTCTCCACAGAAAGCGTTTCCAGACTTCCCCTTCAACACACCAGTTTAACTCTGTAAGTTGAATGCACACATTGAAGACCGTTCTGTTAGGTAGCTCCGTTTTGGTTTTAGAAGCAGACAGTTCTCCTTACAACATATACTCCCATTCACTGAGAAATGTCCAAACGCAGCTCTTACCAGAAACGTGTTTCTAACTCCTGAATCTAAAGGGAGATTTAACTCACTTAGCTGAACAAACGCACAGCAGAGCAGATTGAAGGATACGTTTCTTCTGTGTTTTAGGCAGAGTTTTACTGCTATTTCGTTATATGCGGGAATAGAGCTGGAAATGCCTGTTTTGAGATCTCTCCGCAGAAAGCGTTTCCAGACTTCCCCTTCAACACACGAGTTTAACTCTGTAAGTTGAATGCACACATTGAAGACCGTTCTGTTAGGTAGCTCCGTTTTGGTTTTAGAAGCAGACAGTTCTCCTTACAGCATATACTCCCATTCACTGAGAAATGTCCAAACGCAGCTCTTACCAGAAACGTGTTTCTAACTCCTGAATCTAAAGGGAGATTTAACTCACTTAGCTGAACAAACGCACAGCAGAGCAGATTGAAGGATACGTTTCTTCTGTGTTTTAGGCAGAGTTTTACTGCTATTTCGTTATATGCGGGAATAGTGCTGGAAATGCCTGGAAATGCCTGTTTTGAGATCTCTCCACAGAAAGCGTTTCCAGACTTCCCCTTCAACACACGAGTTTAACTCTGTAAGTTGAATGCACACATTGAAGACCGTTCTGTTAGGTAGCTCCGTTTTGGTTTTAGAAGCAGACAGTTCTCCTTACAGCATATACTCCCATTCACTGAGAAATGTCTAAACGCAGCTCTTACCAGAAACGTGTTTCTAACTCCTGAATCTAAAGGGAGATTTAACTCACTTAGCTGAACAAACGCACAGCAGAGCAGATTGAAGGATACGTTTCTTCTGTGTTTTAGGCAGAGTTTTACTGCTATTGCGTTATATGCGGGAATAGTGCTGGAAATGCCTGGAAATGCCTGTTTTGAGATCTCTCCACAGAAAGCGTTTCCAGACTTCCCCTTCAACACACGAGTTTAACTCTGTAAGTTGAATGCACACATTGAAGACCGTTCTGTTAGGTAGCTCCGTTTTGGTTTTAGAAGCAGACAGTTCTCCTTACAGCATATACTCCCATTCACTGAGAAATGTCCAAACGCAGCTCTTACCAGAAACGTGTTTCTAACTCCTGAATCTAAAGGGAGATTTAACTCACTTAGCTGAACAAACGCACAGCAGAGCAGATTGAAGGATACGTTTCTTCTGTGTTTTAGGCAGAGTTTTACTGCTATTTCGTTATATGCGGGAATAGTGCTGGAAATGCCTGTTTTGAGATCTCTCCACAGAAAGCGTTTCCAGACTTCCCCTTCAACACACGAGTTTAACTCTGTAAGTTGAATGTACACATTGAAGACCGTTCTGTTAGGTAGCTCCGTTTTGGTTTTAGAAGCAGACAGTTCTCCTTACAGCATATACTCCCATTCACTGAGAAATGTCCAAACGCAGCTCTTACCAGAAACGTGTTTCTAACTCCTGAATCTAAAGGGAGATTTAACTCACTTAGCTGAACAAACGCACAGCAGAGCAGATTGAAGGATACGTTTCTTCTGTGTTTTAGGCAGAGTTTTACTGCTATTGCGTTATATGCGGGAATAGTGCTGGAAATGCCTGGAAATGCCTGTTTTGAGATCTCTCCACAGAAAGCGTTTCCAGACTTCCCCTTCAACACACGAGTTTAACTCTGTAAGTTGAATGCACACATTGAAGACCGTTCTGTTAGGTAGCTCCGTTTTGGTTTTAGAAGCAGACAGTTCTCCTTACAGCATATACTCCCATTCACTGAGAAATGTCCAAACGCAGCTCTTACCAGAAACGTGTTTCTAACTCCTGAATCTAAAGGGAGATTTAACTCAATTAGCTGAACAAACGCACAGCAGAGCAGATTGAAGGATACGTTTCTTCTGTGTTTTAGGCAGAGTTTTACTGCTATTGCGTTATATGCGGGAATAGTGCTGGAAATGCCTGGAAATGCCTGTTTTGAGATCTCTCCACAGAAAGCGTTTCCAGACTTCCCCTTCAACACACGAGTTTAACTCTGTAAGTTGAATGCACACATTGAAGACCGTTCTGTTAGGTAGCTCCGTTTTGGTTTTAGAAGCAGACAGTTCTCCTTACAGCATATACTCCCATTCACTGAGAAATGTCCAAACGCAGCTCTTACCAGAAACGTGTTTCTAACTCCTGAATCTAAAGGGAGATTTAACTCACTTAGCTGAACAAACGCACAGAAGAGCAGATTGAAGGATACGTTTTTTCTGTGTTTTAGGCAGAGTTTTACTGCTATTTCGTTATATGCGGGAATAGTGCTGGAAATGCCTGGAAATGCCTGTTTTGAGATCTCTCCACAGAAAGCGTTTCCAGACTTCCCCTTCAACACACGAGTTTAACTCTGTAAGTTGAATGCACACATTGAAGACCGTTCTGTTAGGTAGCTCCGTTTTGGTTTTAGAAGCAGACAGTTCTCCTTACAGCATATACTCCCATTCACTGAGAAATGTCCAAACGCAGCTCTTACCAGAAACGTGTTTCTAACTCCTGAATCTAAAGGGAGATTTAACTCACTTAGCTGAACAAACGCACAGCAGAGCAGATTGAAGGATACGTTTCTTCTGTGTTTTAGGCAGAGTTTTACTGCTATTTCGTTATATGCGGGAATAGTGCTGGAAATGCCTGGAAATGCCTGTTTTGAGATCTCTCCACAGAAAGCGTTTCCAGACTTCCCCTTCAACACACGAGTTTAACTCTGTAAGTTGAATGCACACATTGAAGACCGTTCTGTTAGGTAGCTCCGTTTTGGTTTTAGAAGCAGACAGTTCTCCTTACAGCATATACTCCCATTCACTGAGAAATGTCCAAACGCAGCTCTTACCAGAAACGTGTTTCTAACTCCTGAATCTAAAGGGAGATTTAACTCACTTAGCTGAACAAACGCACAGCAGAGCAGTTTGAAGGATACGTTTCTTCTGTGTTTTAGGCAGAGTTTTACTGCTATTGCGTTATATGCGGGAATAGTGCTGGAAATGCCTGGAAATGCCTGTTTTGAGATCTCTCCACAGAAAGCGTTTCCAGACTTCCCCTTCAACACACGAGTTTAACTCTGTAAGTTGAATGCACACATTGAAGACCGTTCTGTTAGGTAGCTCCGTTTTGGTTTTAGAAGCAGACAGTTCTCCTTACAGCATATACTCCCATTCACTGAGAAATGTCCAAACGCAGCTCTTACCAGAAACGTGTTTCTAACTCCTGAATCTAAAGGGAGATTTAACTCACTTAGCTGAACAAACGCACAGCAGAGCAGATTGAAGGATACGTTTCTTCTGTGTTTTAGGCAGAGTTTTACTGCTATTTCGTTATATGCGGGAATAGTGCTGGAAATGCCTGTTTTGAGATCTCTCCACAGAAAGCGTTTCCAGACTTCCCCTTCAACACACCAGTTTAACTCTGTAAGTTGAATGCACACATTGAAGACCGTTCTGTTAGGTAGCTCCGTTTTGGTTTTAGAAGCAGACAGTTCTCCTTACAACATATACTCCCATTCACTGAGAAATGTCCAAACGCAGCTCTTACCAGAAACGTGTTTCTAACTCCTGAATCTAAAGGGAGATTTAACTCACTTAGCTGAACAAACGCACAGCAGAGCAGATTGAAGGATACGTTTCTTCTGTGTTTTAGGCAGAGTTTTACTGCTATTTCGTTATATGCGGGAATAGAGCTGGAAATGCCTGTTTTGAGATCTCTCCACAGAAAGCGTTTCCAGACTTCCCCTTCAACACACGAGTTTAACTCTGTAAGTTGAATGCACACATTGAAGACCGTTCTGTTAGGTAGCTCCGTTTTGGTTTTAGAAGCAGACAGTTCTCCTTACAGCATATACTCCCATTCACTGAGAAATGTCCAAACGCAGCTCTTACCAGAAACGTGTTTCTAACTCCTGAATCTAAAGGGAGATTTAACTCACTTAGCTGAACAAACGCACAGCAGAGCAGTTTGAAGGATACGTTTCTTCTGTGTTTTAGGCAGAGTTTTACTGCTATTGCGTTATATGCGGGAATAGTGCTGGAAATGCCTGGAAATGCCTGTTTTGAGATCTCTCCACAGAAAGCGTTTCCAGACTTCCCCTTCAACACACGAGTTTAACTCTGTAAGTTGAATGCACACATTGAAGACCGTTCTGTTAGGTAGCTCCGTTTTGGTTTTAGAAGCAGACAGTTCTCCTTACAGCATATACTCCCATTCACTGAGAAATGTCCAAACGCAGCTCTTACCAGAAACGTGTTTCTAACTCCTGAATCTAAAGGGAGATTTAACTCACTTAGCTGAACAAACGCACAGCAGAGCAGATTGGAGGATACGTTTCTTCTGTGTTTTAGGCAGAGTTTTACTGCTATTTCGTTATATGCGGGAATAGTGCTGGAAATGCCTGTTTTGAGATCTCTCCACAGAAAGCGTTTCCAGACTTCCCCTTCAACACACCAGTTTAACTCTGTAAGTTGAATGCACACATTGAAGACCGTTCTGTTAGGTAGCTCCGTTTTGGTTTTAGAAGCAGACAGTTCTCCTTACAGCATATACTCCAATTCACTGAGAAATGTCCAAACGCAGCTCTTACCAGAAACGTGTTTCTAACTCCTGAATCTAAAGGGAGATTTAACTCACTTAGCTGAACAAACGCACAGCAGAGCAGATTGAAGGATACGTTTCTTCTGTGTTTTAGGCAGAGTTTTACTGCTATTTCGTTATATGCGGGAATAGAGCTGGAAATGCCTGTTTTGAGATCTCTCCACAGAAAGCGTTTCCAGACTTCCCCTTCAACACACGAGTTTAACTCTGTAAGTTGAATGCACACATTGAAGACCGTTCTGTTAGGTAGCTCCGTTTTGGTTTTAGAAGCAGACAGTTCTCCTTACAGCATATACTCCCATTCACTGAGAAATGTCCAAACGCAGCTCTTACCAGAAACGTGTTTCTAACTCCTGAATCTAAAGGGAGATTTAACTCACTTAGCTGAACAAACGCACAGCAGAGCAGATTGAAGGATACGTTTCTTCTGTGTTTTAGGCAGAGTTTTACTGCTATTGCGTTATATGCGGGAATAGTGCTGGAAATGCCTGGAAATGCCTGTTTTGAGATCTCTCCACAGAAAGCGTTTCCAGACTTCCCCTTCAACACACGAGTTTAACTCTGTAAGTTGAATGCACACATTGAAGACCGTTCTGTTAGGTAGCTCCGTTTTGGTTTTAGAAGCAGACAGTTCTCCTTACAGCATATACTCCCATTCACTGAGAAATGTCCAAACGCAGCTCTTACCAGAAACGTGTTTCTAACTCCTGAATCTAAAGGGAGATTTAACTCACTTAGCTGAACAAACGCACAGCAGAGCAGATTGAAGGATACGTTTCTTCTGTGTTTTAGGCAGAGTTTTACTGCTATTTCGTTATATGCGGGAATAGTGCTGGAAATGCCTGGAAATGCCTGTTTTGAGATCTCTCCACAGAAAGCGTTTCCAGACTTCCCCTTCAACACACGGGTTTAACTCTGTAAGTTGAATGCACACATTGAAGACCGTTCTGTTAGGTAGCTCCGTTTTGGTTTTAGAAGCAGACAGTTCTCCTTACAGCATATACTCCCATTCACTGAGAAATGTCCAAACGCAGCTCTTACCAGAAACGTGTTTCTAACTCCTGAATCTAAAGGGAGATTTAACTCACTTAGCTGAACAAACGCACAGCAGAGCAGATTGAAGGATACGTTTCTTCTGTGTTTTAGGCAGAGTTTTACTGCTATTTCGTTATATGCGGGAATAGTGCTGGAAATGCCTGGAAATGCCTGTTTTGAGATCTCTCCACAGAAAGCGTTTCCAGACTTCCCCTTCAACACACGAGTTTAACTCTGTAAGTTGAATGCACACATTGAAGACCGTTCTGTTAGGTAGCTCCGTTTTGGTTTTAGAAGCAGACAGTTCTCCTTACAGCATATACTCCCATTCACTGAGAAATGTCCAAACGCAGCTCTTACCAGAAACGTGTTTCTAACTCCTGAATCTAAAGGGAGATTTAACTCACTTAGCTGAACAAACGCACAGCAGAGCAGATTGAAGGATACGTTTCTTCTGTGTTTTAGGCAGAGTTTTACTGCTATTGCGTTATATGCGGGAATAGTGCTGGAAATGCCTGGAAATGCCTGTTTTGATATCTCTCCACAGAAAGCGTTTCCAGACTTCCCCTTCAACACACGAGTTTAACTCTGTAAGTTGAATGCACACATTGAAGACCGTTCTGTTAGGTAGCTCCGTTTTGGTTTTAGAAGCAGACAGTTCTCCTTACAGCATATACTCCCATTCACTGAGAAATGTCCAAACGCAGCTCTTACCAGAAACGTGTTTCTAACTCCTGAATCTAAAGGGAGATTTAACTCACTTAGCTGAACAAACGCACAGCAGAGCAGATTGAAGGATACGTTTCTTCTGTGTTTTAGGCAGAGTTTTACTGCTATTGCGTTATATGCGGGAATAGTGCTGGAAATGCCTGGAAATGCCTGTTTTGAGATCTCTCCACAGAAAGCGTTTCCAGACTTCCCCTTCAACACACGAGTTTAACTCTGTAAGTTGAATGCACACATTGAAGACCGTTCTGTTAGGTAGCTCCGTTTTGGTTTTAGAAGCAGACAGTTCTCCTTACAGCATATACTCCCATTCACTGAGAAATGTCCAAACGCAGCTCTTACCAGAAACGTGTTTCTAACTCCTGAATCTAAAGGGAGATTTAACTCACTTAGCTGAACAAACGCACAGCAGAGCAGATTGAAGGATACGTTTCTTCTGTGTTTTAGGCAGAGTTTTACTGCTATTTCGTTATATGCGGGAATAGTGCTGGAAATGCCTGGAAATGCCTGTTTTGAGATCTCTCCACAGAAAGCGTTTCCAGACTTCCCCTTCAACACACGAGTTTAACTCTGTAAGTTGAATGCACACATTGAAGACCGTTCTGTTAGGTAGCTCCGTTTTGGTTTTAGAAGCAGACAGTTCTCCTTACAGCATATACTCCCATTCACTGAGAAATGTCCAAACGCAGCTCTTACCAGAAACGTGTTTCTAACTCCTGAATCTAAAGGGAGATTTAACTCACTTAGCTGAACAAACGCACAGCAGAGCAGATTGAAGGATACGTTTCTTCTGTGTTTTAGGCAGAGTTTTACTGCTATTTCGTTATATGCGGGAATAGTGCTGGAAATGCCTGGAAATGCCTGTTTTGAGATCTCTCCACAGAAAGCGTTTCCAGACTTCCCCTTCAACACACGAGTTTAACTCTGTAAGTTGAATGCACACATTGAAGACCGTTCTGTTAGGTAGCTCCGTTTTGGTTTTAGAAGCAGACAGTTCTCCTTACAGCATATACTCCCATTCACTGAGAAATGTCCAAACGCAGCTCTTACCAGAAACGTGTTTCTAACTCCTGAATCTAAAGGGAGATTTAACTCACTTAGCTGAACAAACGCACAGCAGAGCAGTTTGAAGGATACGTTTCTTCTGTGTTTTAGGCAGAGTTTTACTGCTATTGCGTTATATGCGGGAATAGTGCTGGAAATGCCTGGAAATGCCTGTTTTGAGATCTCTCCACAGAAAGCGTTTCCAGACTTCCCCTTCAACACACGAGTTTAACTCTGTAAGTTGAATGCACACATTGAAGACCGTTCTGTTAGGTAGCTCCGTTTTGGTTTTAGAAGCAGACAGTTCTCCTTACAGCATATACTCCCATTCACTGAGAAATGTCCAAACGCAGCTCTTACCAGAAACGTGTTTCTAACTCCTGAATCTAAAGGGAGATTTAACTCACTTAGCTGAACAAACGCACAGCAGAGCAGATTGAAGGATACGTTTCTTCTGTGTTTTAGGCAGAGTTTTACTGCTATTTCGTTATATGCGGGAATAGTGCTGGAAATGCCTGTTTTGAGATCTCTCCACAGAAAGCGTTTCCAGACTTCCCCTTCAACACACCAGTTTAACTCTGTAAGTTGAATGCACACATTGAAGACCGTTCTGTTAGGTAGCTCCGTTTTGGTTTTAGAAGCAGACAGTTCTCCTTACAACATATACTCCCATTCACTGAGAAATGTCCAAACGCAGCTCTTACCAGAAACGTGTTTCTAACTCCTGAATCTAAAGGGAGATTTAACTCACTTAGCTGAACAAACGCACAGCAGAGCAGATTGAAGGATACGTTTCTTCTGTGTTTTAGGCAGAGTTTTACTGCTATTTCGTTATATGCGGGAATAGAGCTGGAAATGCCTGTTTTGAGATCTCTCCACAGAAAGCGTTTCCAGACTTCCCCTTCAACACACGAGTTTAACTCTGTAAGTTGAATGCACACATTGAAGACCGTTCTGTTAGGTAGCTCCGTTTTGGTTTTAGAAGCAGACAGTTCTCCTTACAGCATATACTCCCATTCACTGAGAAATGTCCAAACGCAGCTCTTACCAGAAACGTGTTTCTAACTCCTGAATCTAAAGGGAGATTTAACTCACTTAGCTGAACAAACGCACAGCAGAGCAGATTGAAGGATACGTTTCTTCTGTGTTTTAGGCAGAGTTTTACTGCTATTGCGTTATATGCGGGAATAGTGCTGGAAATGCCTGGAAATGCCTGTTTTGAGATCTCTCCACAGAAAGCGTTTCCAGACTTCCCCTTCAACACACGAGTTTAACTCTGTAAGTTGAATGCACACATTGAAGACCGTTCTGTTAGGTAGCTCCGTTTTGGTTTTAGAAGCAGACAGTTCTCCTTACAGCATATACTCCCATTCACTGAGAAATGTCTAAACGCAGCTCTTACCAGAAACGTGTTTCTAACTCCTGAATCTAAAGGGAGATTTAACTCACTTAGCTGAACAAACGCACAGCAGAGCAGATTGAAGGATACGTTTCTTCTGTGTTTTAGGCAGAGTTTTACTGCTATTGCGTTATATGCGGGAATAGTGCTGGAAATGCCTGGAAATGCCTGTTTTGAGATCTCTCCACAGAAAGCGTTTCCAGACTTCCCCTTCAACACACGAGTTTAACTCTGTAAGTTGAATGCACACATTGAAGACCGTTCTGTTAGGTAGCTCCGTTTTGGTTTTAGAAGCAGACAGTTCTCCTTACAGCATATACTCCCATTCACTGAGAAATGTCCAAACGCAGCTCTTACCAGAAACGTGTTTCTAACTCCTGAATCTAAAGGGAGATTTAACTCACTTAGCTGAACAAACGCACAGCAGAGCAGATTGAAGGATACGTTTCTTCTGTGTTTTAGGCAGAGTTTTACTGCTATTTCGTTATATGCGGGAATAGTGCTGGAAATGCCTGTTTTGAGATCTCTCCACAGAAAGCGTTTCCAGACTTCCCCTTCAACACACGAGTTTAACTCTGTAAGTTGAATGTACACATTGAAGACCGTTCTGTTAGGTAGCTCCGTTTTGGTTTTAGAAGCAGACAGTTCTCCTTACAGCATATACTCCCATTCACTGAGAAATGTCCAAACGCAGCTCTTACCAGAAACGTGTTTCTAACTCCTGAATCTAAAGGGAGATTTAACTCACTTAGCTGAACAAACGCACAGCAGAGCAGATTGAAGGATACGTTTCTTCTGTGTTTTAGGCAGAGTTTTACTGCTATTGCGTTATATGCGGGAATAGTGCTGGAAATGCCTGGAAATGCCTGTTTTGAGATCTCTCCACAGAAAGCGTTTCCAGACTTCCCCTTCAACACACGAGTTTAACTCTGTAAGTTGAATGCACACATTGAAGACCGTTCTGTTAGGTAGCTCCGTTTTGGTTTTAGAAGCAGACAGTTCTCCTTACAGCATATACTCCCATTCACTGAGAAATGTCCAAACGCAGCTCTTACCAGAAACGTGTTTCTAACTCCTGAATCTAAAGGGAGATTTAACTCACTTAGCTGAACAAACGCACAGCAGAGCAGATTGAAGGATACGTTTCTTCTGTGTTTTAGGCAGAGTTTTACTGCTATTGCGTTATATGCGGGAATAGTGCTGGAAATGCCTGGAAATGCCTGTTTTGAGATCTCTCCACAGAAAGCGTTTCCAGACTTCCCCTTCAACACACGAGTTTAACTCTGTAAGTTGAATGCACACATTGAAGACCGTTCTGTTAGGTAGCTCCGTTTTGGTTTTAGAAGCAGACAGTTCTCCTTACAGCATATACTCCCATTCACTGAGAAATGTCCAAACGCAGCTCTTACCAGAAACGTGTTTCTAACTCCTGAATCTAAAGGGAGATTTAACTCACTTAGCTGAACAAACGCACAGAAGAGCAGATTGAAGGATACGTTTTTTCTGTGTTTTAGGCAGAGTTTTACTGCTATTTCGTTATATGCGGGAATAGTGCTGGAAATGCCTGGAAATGCCTGTTTTGAGATCTCTCCACAGAAAGCGTTTCCAGACTTCCCCTTCAACACACGAGTTTAACTCTGTAAGTTGAATGCACACATTGAAGACCGTTCTGTTAGGTAGCTCCGTTTTGGTTTTAGAAGCAGACAGTTCTCCTTACAGCATATACTCCCATTCACTGAGAAATGTCCAAACGCAGCTCTTACCAGAAACGTGTTTCTAACTCCTGAATCTAAAGGGAGATTTAACTCACTTAGCTGAACAAACGCACAGCAGAGCAGATTGAAGGATACGTTTCTTCTGTGTTTTAGGCAGAGTTTTACTGCTATTTCGTTATATGCGGGAATAGTGCTGGAAATGCCTGGAAATGCCTGTTTTGAGATCTCTCCACAGAAAGCGTTTCCAGACTTCCCCTTCAACACACGAGTTTAACTCTGTAAGTTGAATGCACACATTGAAGACCGTTCTGTTAGGTAGCTCCGTTTTGGTTTTAGAAGCAGACAGTTCTCCTTACAGCATATACTCCCATTCACTGAGAAATGTCCAAACGCAGCTCTTACCAGAAACGTGTTTCTAACTCCTGAATCTAAAGGGAGATTTAACTCACTTAGCTGAACAAACGCACAGCAGAGCAGTTTGAAGGATACGTTTCTTCTGTGTTTTAGGCAGAGTTTTACTGCTATTGCGTTATATGCGGGAATAGTGCTGGAAATGCCTGGAAATGCCTGTTTTGAGATCTCTCCACAGAAAGCGTTTCCAGACTTCCCCTTCAACACACGAGTTTAACTCTGTAAGTTGAATGCACACATTGAAGACCGTTCTGTTAGGTAGCTCCGTTTTGGTTTTAGAAGCAGACAGTTCTCCTTACAGCATATACTCCCATTCACTGAGAAATGTCCAAACGCAGCTCTTACCAGAAACGTGTTTCTAACTCCTGAATCTAAAGGGAGATTTAACTCACTTAGCTGAACAAACGCACAGCAGAGCAGATTGAAGGATACGTTTCTTCTGTGTTTTAGGCAGAGTTTTACTGCTATTTCGTTATATGCGGGAATAGTGCTGGAAATGCCTGTTTTGAGATCTCTCCACAGAAAGCGTTTCCAGACTTCCCCTTCAACACACCAGTTTAACTCTGTAAGTTGAATGCACACATTGAAGACCGTTCTGTTAGGTAGCTCCGTTTTGGTTTTAGAAGCAGACAGTTCTCCTTACAACATATACTCCCATTCACTGAGAAATGTCCAAACGCAGCTCTTACCAGAAACGTGTTTCTAACTCCTGAATCTAAAGGGAGATTTAACTCACTTAGCTGAACAAACGCACAGCAGAGCAGATTGAAGGATACGTTTCTTCTGTGTTTTAGGCAGAGTTTTACTGCTATTTCGTTATATGCGGGAATAGAGCTGGAAATGCCTGTTTTGAGATCTCTCCACAGAAAGCGTTTCCAGACTTCCCCTTCAACACACGAGTTTAACTCTGTAAGTTGAATGCACACATTGAAGACCGTTCTGTTAGGTAGCTCCGTTTTGGTTTTAGAAGCAGACAGTTCTCCTTACAGCATATACTCCCATTCACTGAGAAATGTCCAAACGCAGCTCTTACCAGAAACGTGTTTCTAACTCCTGAATCTAAAGGGAGATTTAACTCACTTAGCTGAACAAACGCACAGCAGAGCAGATTGAAGGATACGTTTCTTCTGTGTTTTAGGCAGAGTTTTACTGCTATTGCGTTATATGCGGGAATAGTGCTGGAAATGCCTGGAAATGCCTGTTTTGAGATCTCTCCACAGAAAGCGTTTCCAGACTTCCCCTTCAACACACGAGTTTAACTCTGTAAGTTGAATGCACACATTGAAGACCGTTCTGTTAGGTAGCTCCGTTTTGGTTTTAGAAGCAGACAGTTCTCCTTACAGCATATACTCCCATTCACTGAGAAATGTCCAAACGCAGCTCTTACCAGAAACGTGTTTCTAACTCCTGAATCTAAAGGGAGATTTAACTCACTTAGCTGAACAAACGCACAGCAGAGCAGATTGAAGGATACGTTTCTTCTGTGTTTTAGGCAGAGTTTTACTGCTATTTCGTTATATGCGGGAATAGTGCTGGAAATGCCTGTTTTGAGATCTCTCCACAGAAAGCGTTTCCAGACTTCCCCTTCAACACACGAGTTTAACTCTGTAAGTTGAATGCACACATTGAAGACCGTTCTGTTAGGTAGCTCCGTTTTGGTTTTAGAAGCAGACAGTTCTCCTTACAGCATATACTCCCATTCACTGAGAAATGTCCAAACGCAGCTCTTACCAGAAACGTGTTTCTAACTCCTGAATCTAAAGGGAGATTTAACTCACTTAGCTGAACAAACGCACAGCAGAGCAGATTGAAGGATACGTTTCTTCTGTGTTTTAGGCAGAGTTTTACTGCTATTGCGTTATATGCGGGAATAGTGCTGGAAATGCCTGGAAATGCCTGTTTTGAGATCTCTCCACAGAAAGCGTTTCCAGACTTCCCCTTCAACACACGAGTTTAACTCTGTAAGTTGAATGCACACATTGAAGACCGTTCTGTTAGGTAGCTCCGTTTTGGTTTTAGAAGCAGACAGTTCTCCTTACAGCATATACTCCCATTCACTGAGAAATGTCCAAACGCAGCTCTTACCAGAAACGTGTTTCTAACTCCTGAATCTAAAGGGAGATTTAACTCACTTAGCTGAACAAACGCACAGCAGAGCAGATTGAAGGATACGTTTCTTCTGTGTTTTAGGCAGAGTTTTACTGCTATTTCGTTATATGCGGGAATAGTGCTGGAAATGCCTGGAAATGCCTGTTTTGAGATCTCTCCACAGAAAGCGTTTCCAGACTTCCCCTTCAACACACGAGTTTAACTCTGTAAGTTGAATGCACACATTGAAGACCGTTCTGTTAGGTAGCTCCGTTTTGGTTTTAGAAGCAGACAGTTCTCCTTACAGCATATACTCCCATTCACTGAGAAATGTCCAAACGCAGCTCTTACCAGAAACGTGTTTCTAACTCCTGAATCTAAAGGGAGATTTAACTCACTTAGCTGAACAAACGCACAGCAGAGCAGATTGAAGGATACGTTTCTTCTGTGTTTTAGGAAGAGTTTTACTGCTATTGCGTTATATGCGGGAATAGTGCTGGAAATGCCTGGAAATGCCTGTTTTGAGATCTCTCCACAGAAAGCGTTTCCAGACTTCCCCTTCAACACACGAGTTTAACTCTGTAAGTTGAATGCACACATTGAAGACCGTTCTGTTAGGTAGCTCCGTTTTGGTTTTAGAAGCAGACAGTTCTCCTTACAGCATATACTCCCATTCACTGAGAAATGTCCAAACGCAGCTCTTACCAGAAACGTGTTTCTAACTCCTGAATCTAAAGGGAGATTTAACTCACTTAGCTGAACAAACGCACAGCAGAGCAGATTGAAGGATACGTTTCTTCTGTGTTTTAGGCAGAGTTTTACTGCTATTTCGTTATATGCGGGAATAGTGCTGGAAATGCCTGTTTTGAGATCTCTCCACAGAAAGCGTTTCCAGACTTCCCCTTCAACACACCAGTTTAACTCTGTAAGTTGAATGCACACATTGAAGACCGTTCTGTTAGGTAGCTCCGTTTTGGTTTTAGAAGCAGACAGTTCTCCTTACAGCATATACTCCCATTCACTGAGAAATGTCCAAACGCAGCTCTTACCAGAAACGTGTTTCTAACTCCTGAATCTAAAGGGAGATTTAACTCACTTAGCTGAACAAACGCACAGCAGAGCAGATTGAAGGATACGTTTCTTCTGTGTTTTAGGCAGAGTTTTACTGCTATTTCGTTATATGCGGGAATAGAGCTGGAAATGCCTGTTTTGAGATCTCTCCACAGAAAGCGTTTCCAGACTTCCCCTTCAACACACGAGTTTAACTCTGTAAGTTGAATGCACACATTGAAGACCGTTCTGTTAGGTAGCTCCGTTTTGGTTTTAGAAGCAGACAGTTCTCCTTACAGCATATACTCCCATTCACTGAGAAATGTCCAAACGCAGCTCTTACCAGAAACGTGTTTCTAACTCCTGAATCTAAAGGGAGATTTAACTCACTTAGCTGAACAAACGCACAGCAGAGCAGATTGAAGGATACGTTTCTTCTGTGTTTTAGGCAGAGTTTTACTGCTATTGCGTTATATGCGGGAATAGTGCTGGAAATGCCTGGAAATGCCTGTTTTGAGATCTCTCCACAGAAAGCGTTTCCAGACTTCCCCTTCAACACACGAGTTTAACTCTGTAAGTTGAATGCACACATTGAAGACCGTTCTGTTAGGTAGCTCCGTTTTGGTTTTAGAAGCAGACAGTTCTCCTTACAGCATATACTCCCATTCACTGAGAAATGTCCAAACGCAGCTCTTACCAGAAACGTGTTTCTAACTCCTGAATCTAAAGGGAGATTTAACTCACTTAGCTGAACAAACGCACAGCAGAGCAGATTGAAGGATACGTTTCTTCTGTGTTTTAGGCAGAGTTTTACTGCTATTTCGTTATATGCGGGAATAGTGCTGGAAATGCCTGTTTTGAGATCTCTCCACAGAAAGCGTTTCCAGACTTCCCCTTCAACACACGAGTTTAACTCTGTAAGTTGAATGCACACATTGAAGACCGTTCTGTTAGGTAGCTCCGTTTTGGTTTTAGAAGCAGACAGTTCTCCTTACAGCATATACTCCCATTCACTGAGAAATGTCCAAACGCAGCTCTTACCAGAAACGTGTTTCTAACTCCTGAATCTAAAGGGAGATTTAACTCACTTAGCTGAACAAACGCACAGCAGAGCAGATTGAAGGATACGTTTCTTCTGTGTTTTAGGCAGAGTTTTACTTCTATTGCGTTATATGCGGGAATAGTGCTGGAAATGCCTGGAAATGCCTGTTTTGAGATCTCTCCACAGAAAGCGTTTCCAGACTTCCCCTTCAACACACGAGTTTAACTCTGTAAGTTGAATGCACACATTGAAGACCGTTCTGTTAGGTAGCTCCGTTTTGGTTTTAGAAGCAGACAGTTCTCCTTACAGCATATACTCCCATTCACTGAGAAATGTCCAAACGCAGCTCTTACCAGAAACGTGTTTCTAACTCCTGAATCTAAAGGGAGATTTAACTCACTTAGCTGAACAAACGCACAGCAGAGCAGATTGAAGGATACGTTTCTTCTGTGTTTTAGGCAGAGTTTTACTGCTATTGCGTTATATGCGGGAATAGTGCTGGAAATGCCTGGAAATGCCTGTTTTGAGATCTCTCCACAGAAAGCGTTTCCAGACTTCCCCTTCAACACACGAGTTTAACTCTGTAAGTTGAATGCACACATTGAAGACCGTTCTGTTAGGTAGCTCCGTTTTGGTTTTAGAAGCAGACAGTTCTCCTTACAGCATATACTCCCATTCACTGAGAAATGTCCAAACGCAGCTCTTACCAGAAACGTGTTTCTAACTCCTGAATCTAAAGGGAGATTTAACTCACTTAGCTGAACAAACGCACAGCAGAGCAGATTGAAGGATACGTTTCTTCTGTGTTTTAGGCAGAGTTTTACTGCTATTTCGTTATATGCGGGAATAGTGCTGGAAATGCCTGTTTTGAGATCTCTCCACAGAAAGCGTTTCCAGACTTCCCCTTCAACACACCAGTTTAACTCTGTAAGTTGAATGCACACATTGAAGACCGTTCTGTTAGGTAGCTCCGTTTTGGTTTTAGAAGCAGACAGTTCTCCTTACAGCATATACTCCCATTCACTGAGAAATGTCCAAACGCAGCTCTTACCAGAAACGTGTTTCTAACTCCTGAATCTAAAGGGAGATTTAACTCACTTAGCTGAACAAACGCACAGCAGAGCAGATTGAAGGATACGTTTCTTCTGTGTTTTAGGCAGAGTTTTACTGCTATTTCGTTATATGCGGGAATAGAGCTGGAAATGCCTGTTTTGAGATCTCTCCACAGAAAGCGTTTCCAGACTTCCCCTTCAACACACGAGTTTAACTCTGTAAGTTGAATGCACACATTGAAGACCGTTCTGTTAGGTAGCTCCGTTTTGGTTTTAGAAGCAGACAGTTCTCCTTACAGCATATACTCCCATTCACTGAGAAATGTCCAAACGCAGCTCTTACCAGAAACGTGTTTCTAACTCCTGAATCTAAAGGGAGATTTAACTCACTTAGCTGAACAAACGCACAGCAGAGCAGATTGAAGGATACGTTTCTTCTGTGTTTTAGGCAGAGTTTTACTGCTATTTCGTTATATGCGGGAATAGTGCTGGAAATGCCTGGAAATGCCTGTTTTGAGATCTCTCCACAGAAAGTGTTTCCAGACTTCCCCTTCAACACACGAGTTTAACTCTGTAAGTTGAATGCACACATTGAAGACCGTTCTGTTAGGTAGCTCCGTTTTGGTTTTAGAAGCAGACAGTTCTCCTTACAGCATATACTCCCATTCACTGAGAAATGTCCAAACGCAGCTCTTACCAGAAACGTGTTTCTAACTCCTGAATCTAAAGGGAGATTTAACTCACTTAGCTGAACAAACGCACAGCAGAGCAGATTGAAGGATACGTTTCTTCTGTGTTTTAGGCAGAGTTTTACTGCTATTGCGTTATATGCGGGAATAGTGCTGGAAATGCCTGGAAATGCCTGTTTTGAGATCTCTCCACAGAAAGAGTTTCCAGACTTCCCCTTCAACACACGAGTTTAACTCTGTAAGTTGAATGCACACATTGAAGACCGTTCTGTTAGGTAGCTCCGTTTTGGTTTTAGAAGCAGACAGTTCTCCTTACAGCATATACTCCCATTCACTGAGAAATGTCCAAACGCAGCTCTTACCAGAAACGTGTTTCTAACTCCTGAATCTAAAGGGAGATTTAACTCACTTAGCTGAACAAACGCACAGCAGAGCAGATTGAAGGATACGTTTCTTCTGTGTTTTAGGCAGAGTTTTACTGCTATTTCGTTATATGCGGGAATAGTGCTGGAAATGCCTGGAAATGCCTGTTTTGAGATCTCTCCACAGAAAGCGTTTCCAGACTTCCCCTTCAACACACGAGTTTAACTCTGTAAGTTGAATGCACACATTGAAGACCGTTCTGTTAGGTAGCTCCGTTTTGGTTTTAGAAGCAGACAGTTCTCCTTACAGCATATACTCCCATTCACTGAGAAATGTCCAAACGCAGCTCTTACCAGAAACGTGTTTCTAACTCCTGAATCTAAAGGGAGATTTAACTCACTTAGCTGAACAAACGCACAGCAGAGCAGATTGAAGGATACGTTTCTTCTGTGTTTTAGGCAGAGTTTTACTGCTATTGCGTTATATGCGGGAATAGTGCTGGAAATGCCTGGAAATGCCTGTTTTGAGATCTCTCCACAGAAAGCGTTTCCAGACTTCCCCTTCAACACACGAGTTTAACTCTGTAAGTTGAATGCACTCATTGAAGACCGTTCTGTTAGGTAGCTCCGTTTTGGTTTTAGAAGCAGACAGTTCTCCTTACAGCATATACTCCCATTCACTGAGAAATGTCCAAACGCAGCTCTTACCAGAAACGTGTTTCTAACTCCTGAATCTAAAGGGAGATTTAACTCACTTAGCTGAACAAACGCACAGCAGAGCAGATTGAAGGATACGTTTCTTCTGTGTTTTAGGCAGAGTTTTACTGCTATTTCGTTATATGCGGGAATAGTGCTGGAAATGCCTGTTTTGAGATCTCTCCACAGAAAGCGTTTCCAGACTTCCCCTTCAACACACGAGTTTAACTCTGTAAGTTGAATGCACACATTGAAGACCGTTCTGTTAGGTAGCTCCGTTTTGGTTTTAGAAGCAGACAGTTCTCCTTACAGCATATACTCCCATTCACTGAGAAATGTCCAAACGCAGCTCTTACCAGAAACGTGTTTCTAACTCCTGAATCTAAAGGGAGATTTAACTCACTTAGCTGAACAAACGCACAGCAGAGCAGATTGAAGGATACGTTTCTTCTGTGTTTTAGGCAGAGTTTTACTTCTATTGCGTTATATGCGGGAATAGTGCTGGAAATGCCTGGAAATGCCTGTTTTGAGATCTCTCCACAGAAAGCGTTTCCAGACTTCCCCTTCAACACACGAGTTTAACTCTGTAAGTTGAATGCACACATTGAAGACCGTTCTGTTAGGTAGCTCCGTTTTGGTTTTAGAAGCAGACAGTTCTCCTTACAGCATATACTCCCATTCACTGAGAAATGTCCAAACGCAGCTCTTACCAGAAACGTGTTTCTAACTCCTGAATCTAAAGGGAGATTTAACTCACTTAGCTGAACAAACGCACAGCAGAGCAGATTGAAGGATACGTTTCTTCTGTGTTTTAGGCAGAGTTTTACTGCTATTTCGTTATATGCGGGAATAGTGCTGGAAATGCCTGGAAATGCCTGTTTTGAGATCTCTCCACAGAAAGCGTTTCCAGACTTCCCCTTCAACACACGAGATTAACTCTGTAAGTTGAATGCACACATTGAAGACCGTTCTGTTAGGTAGCTCCGTTTTGGTTTTAGAAGCAGACAGTTCTCCTTACAGCATATACTCCCATTCACTGAGAAATGTCCAAACGCAGCTCTTACCAGAAACGTGTTTCTAACTCCTGAATCTAAAGGGAGATTTAACTCACTTAGCTGAACAAACGCACAGCAGAGCAGATTGAAGGATACGTTTCTTCTGTGTTTTAGGCAGAGTTTTACTGCTATTTCGTTATATGCGGGAATAGTGCTGGAAATGCCTGGAAATGCCTGTTTTGAGATCTCTCCACAGAAAGCGTTTCCAGACTTCCCCTTCAACACACGAGTTTAACTCTGTAAGTTGAATGCACACATTGAAGACCGTTCTGTTAGGTAGCTCCGTTTTGGTTTTAGAAGCAGACAGTTCTCCTTACAGCATATACTCCCATTCACTGAGAAATGTCCAAACGCAGCTCTTACCAGAAACGTGTTTCTAACTCCTGAATCTAAAGGGAGATTTAACTCACTTAGCTGAACAAACGCACAGCAGAGCAGTTTGAAGGATACGTTTCTTCTGTGTTTTAGGCAGAGTTTTACTGCTATTGCGTTATATGCGGGAATAGTGCTGGAAATGCCTGGAAATGCCTGTTTTGAGATCTCTCCACAGAAAACGTTTCCAGACTTCCCCTTCAACACACGAGTTTAACTCTGTAAGTTGAATGCACACATTGAAGACCGTTCTGTTAGGTAGCTCCGTTTTGGTTTTAGAAGCAGACAGTTCTCCTTACAGCATATACTCCCATTCACTGAGAAATGTCCAAACGCAGCTCTTACCAGAAACGTGTTTCTAACTCCTGAATCTAAAGGGAGATTTAACTCACTTAGCTGAACAAACGCACAGCAGAGCAGATTGAAGGATACGTTTCTTCTGTGTTTTAGGCAGAGTTTTACTGCTATTTCGTTATATGCGGGAATAGTGCTGGAAATGCCTGTTTTGAGATCTCTCCAAAGAAAGCGTTTCCAGACTTCCCCTTCAACACACCAGTTTAACTCTGTAAGTTGAATGCACACATTGAAGACCGTTCTGTTAGGTAGCTCCGTTTTGGTTTTAGAAGCAGACAGTTCTCCTTACAGCATATACTCCCATTCACTGAGAAATGTCCAAACGCAGCTCTTACCAGAAACGTGTTTCTAACTCCTGAATCTAAAGGGAGATTTAACTCACTTAGCTGAACAAACGCACAGCAGAGCAGATTGAAGGATACGTTTCTTCTGTGTTTTAGGCAGAGTTTTACTGCTATTTGGTTATATGCGGGAATAGAGCTGGAAATGCCTGTTTTGAGATCTCTCCACAGAAAGCGTTTCCAGACTTCCCCTTCAACACACGAGTTTAACTCTGTAAGTTGAATGCACACATTGAAGACCGTTCTGTTAGGTAGCTCCGTTTTGGTTTTAGAAGCAGACAGTTCTCCTTACAGCATATACTCCCATTCACTGAGAAATGTCCAAACGCAGCTCTTACCAGAAACGTGTTTCTAACTCCTGAATCTAAAGGGAGATTTAACTCACTTAGCTGAACAAACGCACAGCAGAGCAGATTGAAGGATACGTTTCTTCGGTGTTTTAGGCAGAGTTTTACTGCTATTTCGTTATATGCGGGAATAGTGCTGGAAATGCCTGGAAATGCCTGTTTTGAGATCTCTCCACAGAAAGCGTTTCCAGACTTCCCCTTCAACACACGAGTTTAACTCTGTAAGTTGAATGCACACATTGAAGACCGTTCTGTTAGGTAGCTCCGTTTTGGTTTTAGAAGCAGACAGTTCTCCTTACAGCATATACTCCCATTCACTGAGAAATGTCCAAACGCAGCTCTTACCAGAAACGTGTTTCTAACTCCTGAATCTAAAGGGAGATTTAACTCACTTAGCTGAACAAACGCACAGCAGAGCAGATTGAAGGATACGTTTCTTCTGTGTTTTAGGCAGAGTTTTACTGCTATTGCGTTATATGCGGGAATAGTGCTGGAAATGCCTGGAAATGCCTGTTTTGAGATCTCTCCACAGAAAGAGTTTCCAGACTTCCCCTTCAACACACGAGTTTAACTCTGTAAGTTGAATGCACACATTGAAGACCGTTCTGTTAGGTAGCTCCGTTTTGGTTTTAGAAGCAGACAGTTCTCCTTACAGCATATACTCCCATTCACTGAGAAATGTCCAAACGCAGCTCTTACCAGAAACGTGTTTCTAACTCCTGAATCTAAAGGGAGATTTAACTCACTTAGCTGAACAAACGCACAGCAGAGCAGATTGAAGGATACGTTTCTTCTGTGTTTTAGGCAGAGTTTTACTGCTATTTCGTTATATGCGGGAATAGTGCTGGAAATGCCTGTTTTGAGATCTCTCCACAGAAAGCGTTTCCAGACTTCCCCTTCAACACACGAGTTTAACTCTGTAAGTTGAATGCACACATTGAAGACCGTTCTGTTAGGTAGCTCCGTTTTGGTTTTAGAAGCAGACAGTTCTCCTTACAGCGTATACTCCCATTCACTGAGAAATGTCCAAACGCAGCTCTTACCAGAAACGTGTTTCTAACTCCTGAATCTAAAGGGAGATTTAACTCTCTTAGCTGAACAAACGCACAGCAGAGCAGATTGAAGGATACGTTTCTTCTGTGTTTTAGGCAGAGTTTTACTGCTATTTCGTTATATGCGGGAATAGTGCTGGAAATGCCTGGAAATACCTGTTTTGAGATCTCTCCACAGAAAGCGTTTCCAGACTTCCCCTTCAACACACGAGTTTAACTCTGTAAGTTGAATGCACACATTGAAGACCGTTCTGTTAGGTAGCTCCGTTTTGGTTTTAGAAGCAGACAGTTCTCCTTACAGCATATACTCCCATTCACTGAGAAATGTCCAAACGCAGCTCTTACCAGAAACGTGTTTCTAACTCCTGAATCTAAAGGGAGATTTAACTCACTTAGCTGAACAAACGCACAGCAGAGCAGATTGAAGGATACGTTTCTTCTGTGTTTTAGGCAGAGTTTTACTGCTATTTCGTTATATGCGGGAATAGTGCTGGAAATGCCTGTTTTGAGATCTCTCCACAGAAAGCGTTTCCAGACTTCCCCTTCAACACACGAGTTTAACTCTGTAAGTTGAATGCACACATTGAAAACCGTTCTGTTAGGTAGCTCCGTTTTGGTTTTAGAAGCAGACAGTTCTCCTTACAGCATATACTCCCATTCACTGAGAAATGTCCAAACGCAGCTCTTACCAGAAACGTGTTTCTAACTCCTGAATCTAAAGGGAGATTTAACTCACTTAGCTGAACAAACGCACAGCAGAGCAGATTGAAGGATACGTTTCTTCTGTGTTTTAGGCAGAGTTTTACTGCTATTTCGTTATATGCGGGAATAGTGCTGGAAATGCCTGTTTTGAGATCTCTCCACAGAAAGCGTTTCCAGACTTCCCCTTCAACACACGAGTTTAACTCTGTAAGTTGAATGCACACATTGAAGACCGTTCTGTTAGGTAGCTCCGTTTTGGTTTTAGAAGCAGACAGTTCTCCTTACAGCATATACTCCCATTCACTGAGAAATGTCCAAACGCAGCTCTTACCAGAAACGTGTTTCTAACTCCTGAATCTAAAGGGAGATTTAACTCACTTAGCTGAACAAACGCACAGCAGAGCAGATTGAAGGATACGTTTCTTCTGTGTTTTAGGCAGAGTTTTACTGCTATTGCGTTATATGCGGGAATAGTGCTGGAAATGCCTGTTTTGAGATCTCTCCACAGAAAGCGTTTCCAGACTTCCCCTTCAACACACGAGTTTAACTCTGTAAGTTGAATGCACACATTGAAGACCGTTCTGTTAGGTAGCTCCGTTTTGGTTTTAGAAGCAGACAGTTCTCCTTACAGCATATACTCCCATTCACTGAGAAATGTCCAAACGCAGCTCTTACCAGAAACGTGTTTCTAACTCCTGAATCTAAAGGGAGATTTAACTCACTTAGCTGAACAAACGCACAGCAGAGCAGATTGAAGGAGACGTTTCTTCTGTGTTTTAGGCAGAGTTTTACTGCTATTTCGTTATATGCGGGAATAGTGCTGGAAATGCCTGGAAATGCCTGTTTTGAGATCTCTCCACAGAAAGCGTTTCCAGACTTCCCCTTCAACACACGAGTTTAACTCTGTAAGTTGAATGCACACATTGAAGACCGTTCTGTTAGGTAGCTCCGTTTTGGTTTTAGAAGCAGACAGTTCTCCTTACAGCATATACTCCCATTCACTGAGAAATGTCCAAACGCAGCTCTTACCAGAAACGTGTTTCTAACTCCTGAATCTAAAGGGAGATTTAACTCACTTAGCTGAACAAACGCACAGCAGAGCAGATTGAAGGATACGTTTCTTCTGTGTTTTAGGCAGAGTTTTACTGCTATTTCGTTATATGCGGGAATAGTGCTGGAAATGCCTGGAAATGCCTGTTTTGAGATCTCTCCACAGAAAGCGTTTCCAGACTTCCCCTTCAACACACGAGTTTAACTCTGTAAGTTGAATGCACACATTGAAGACCGTTCTGTTAGGTAGCTCCGTTTTGGTTTTAGAAGCAGACAGTTCTCCTTACAGCATATACTCCCATTCACTGAGAAATGTCCAAACGCAGCTCTTACCAGAAACGTGTTTCTAACTCCTGAATCTAAAGGGAGATTTAACTCACTTAGCTGAACAAACGCACAGCAGAGCAGATTGAAGGATACGTTTCTTCTGTGTTTTAGGCAGAGTTTTACTGCTATTGCGTTATATGCGGGAATAGAGCTGGAAATGCCTGTTTTGAGATCTCTCCACAGAAAGCGTTTCCAGACTTCCCCTTCAACACACGAGTTTAACTCTGTAAGTTGAATGCACACATTGAAGACCGTTCTGTTAGGTAGCTCCGTTTTGGTTTTAGAAGCAGACAGTTCTCCTTACAGCATATACTCCCATTCACTGAGAAATGTCCAAACGCAGCTCTTACCAGAAACGTGTTTCTAACTCCTGAATCTAAAGGGAGATTTAACTCACTTAGCTGAACAAACGCACAGCAGAGCAGATTGAAGGATACGTTTCTTCTGTGTTTTAGGCAGAGTTTTACTGCTATTTCGTTATATGCGGGAATAGTGCTGGAAATGCCTGGAAATGCCTGTTTTGAGATCTCTCCACAGAAAGCGTTTCCAGACTTCCCCTTCAACACACGAGTTTAACTCTGTAAGTTGAATGCACACATTGAAGACCGTTCTGTTAGGTAGCTCCGTTTTGGTTTTAGAAGCAGACAGTTCTCCTTACAGCATATACTCCCATTCACTGAGAAATGTCCAAACGCAGCTCTTACCAGAAACGTGTTTCTAACTCCTGAATCTAAAGGGAGATTTAACTCACTTAGCTGAACAAACGCACAGCAGAGCAGATTGAAGGATACGTTTCTTCTGTGTTTTAGGCAGAGTTTTACTGCTATTGCGTTATATGCGGGAATAGTGCTGGAAATGCCTGGAAATGCCTGTTTTGAGATCTCTCCACAGAAAGCGTTTCCAGACTTCCCCTTCAACACACGAGTTTAACTCTGTAAGTTGAATGCACACATTGAAGACCGTTCTGTTAGGTAGCTCCGTTTTGGTTTTAGAAGCAAACAGTTCTCCTTACAGCATATACTCCCATTCACTGAGAAATGTCCAAACGCAGCTCTTACCAGAAACGTGTTTCTAACTCCTGAATCTAAAGGGAGATTTAACTCACTTAGCTGAACAAACGCACAGCAGAGCAGATTGAAGGATACGTTTCTTCTGTGTTTTAGGCAGAGTTTTACTGCTATTTCGTTATATGCGGGAATAGTGCTGGAAATGCCTGTTTTGAGATCTCTCCACAGAAAGCGTTTCCAGACTTCCCCTTCAACACACGAGTTTAACTCTGTAAGTTGAATGCACACATTGAAGACCGTTCTGTTAGGTAGCTCCGTTTTGGTTTTAGAAGCAGACAGTTCTCCTTACAGCATATACTCCCATTCACTGAGAAATGTCCAAACGCAGCTCTTACCAGAAACGTGTTTCTAACTCCTGAATCTAAAGGGAGATTTAACTCACTTAGCTGAACAAACGCACAGCAGAGCAGATTGAAGGATACGTTTCTTCTGTGTTTTAGGCAGAGTTTTACTGCTATTGCGTTATATGCGGGAATAGTGCTGGAAATGCCTGGAAATGCCTGTTTTGAGATCTCTCCACAGAAAGCGTTTCCAGACTTCCCCTTCAACACACGAGTTTAACTCTGTAAGTTGAATGCACACATTGAAGACCGTTCTGTTAGGTAGCTCCGTTTTGGTTTTAGAAGCAGACAGTTCTCCTTACAGCATATACTCCCATTCACTGAGAAATGTCCAAACGCAGCTCTTACCAGAAACGTGTTTCTAACTCCTGAATCTAAAGGGAGATTTAACTCACTTAGCTGAACAAACGCACAGCAGAGCAGATTGAAGGATACGTTTCTTCTGTGTTTTAGGCAGAGTTTTACTGCTATTTCGTTATATGCGGGAATAGTGCTGGAAATGCCTGGAAATGCCTGTTTTGAGATCTCTCCACAGAAAGCGTTTCCAGACTTCCCCTTCAACACACGAGATTAACTCTGTAAGTTGAATGCACACATTGAAGACCGTTCTGTTAGGTAGCTCCGTTTTGGTTTTAGAAGCAGACAGTTCTCCTTACAGCATATACTCCCATTCACTGAGAAATGTCCAAACGCAGCTCTTACCAGAAACGTGTTTCTAACTCCTGAATCTAAAGGGAGATTTAACTCACTTAGCTGAACAAACGCACAGCAGAGCAGATTGAAGGATACGTTTCTTCTGTGTTTTAGGCAGAGTTTTACTGCTATTTCGTTATATGCGGGAATAGTGCTGGAAATGCCTGGAAATGCCTGTTTTGAGATCTCTCCACAGAAAGCGTTTCCAGACTTCCCCTTCAACACACGAGTTTAACTCTGTAAGTTGAATGCACACATTGAAGACCGTTCTGTTAGGTAGCTCCGTTTTGGTTTTAGAAGCAGACAGTTCTCCTTACAGCATATACTCCCATTCACTGAGAAATGTCCAAACGCAGCTCTTACCAGAAACGTGTTTCTAACTCCTGAATCTAAAGGGAGATTTAACTCACTTAGCTGAACAAACGCACAGCAGAGCAGTTTGAAGGATACGTTTCTTCTGTGTTTTAGGCAGAGTTTTACTGCTATTGCGTTATATGCGGGAATAGTGCTGGAAATGCCTGGAAATGCCTGTTTTGAGATCTCTCCACAGAAAACGTTTCCAGACTTCCCCTTCAACACACGAGTTTAACTCTGTAAGTTGAATGCACACATTGAAGACCGTTCTGTTAGGTAGCTCCGTTTTGGTTTTAGAAGCAGACAGTTCTCCTTACAGCATATACTCCCATTCACTGAGAAATGTCCAAACGCAGCTCTTACCAGAAACGTGTTTCTAACTCCTGAATCTAAAGGGAGATTTAACTCACTTAGCTGAACAAACGCACAGCAGAGCAGATTGAAGGATACGTTTCTTCTGTGTTTTAGGCAGAGTTTTACTGCTATTTCGTTATATGCGGGAATAGTGCTGGAAATGCCTGTTTTGAGATCTCTCCAAAGAAAGCGTTTCCAGACTTCCCCTTCAACACACCAGTTTAACTCTGTAAGTTGAATGCACACATTGAAGACCGTTCTGTTAGGTAGCTCCGTTTTGGTTTTAGAAGCAGACAGTTCTCCTTACAGCATATACTCCCATTCACTGAGAAATGTCCAAACGCAGCTCTTACCAGAAACGTGTTTCTAACTCCTGAATCTAAAGGGAGATTTAACTCACTTAGCTGAACAAACGCACAGCAGAGCAGATTGAAGGATACGTTTCTTCGGTGTTTTAGGCAGAGTTTTACTGCTATTTCGTTATATGCGGGAATAGTGCTGGAAATGCCTGGAAATGCCTGTTTTGAGATCTCTCCACAGAAAGCGTTTCCAGACTTCCCCTTCAACACACGAGTTTAACTCTGTAAGTTGAATGCACACATTGAAGACCGTTCTGTTAGGTAGCTCCGTTTTGGTTTTAGAAGCAGACAGTTCTCCTTACAGCATATACTCCCATTCACTGAGAAATGTCCAAACGCAGCTCTTACCAGAAACGTGTTTCTAACTCCTGAATCTAAAGGGAGATTTAACTCACTTAGCTGAACAAACGCACAGCAGAGCAGATTGAAGGATACGTTTCTTCTGTGTTTTAGGCAGAGTTTTACTGCTATTGCGTTATATGCGGGAATAGTGCTGGAAATGCCTGGAAATGCCTGTTTTGAGATCTCTCCACAGAAAGAGTTTCCAGACTTCCCCTTCAACACACGAGTTTAACTCTGTAAGTTGAATGCACACATTGAAGACCGTTCTGTTAGGTAGCTCCGTTTTGGTTTTAGAAGCAGACAGTTCTCCTTACAGCATATACTCCCATTCACTGAGAAATGTCCAAACGCAGCTCTTACCAGAAACGTGTTTCTAACTCCTGAATCTAAAGGGAGATTTAACTCACTTAGCTGAACAAACGCACAGCAGAGCAGATTGAAGGATACGTTTCTTCTGTGTTTTAGGCAGAGTTTTACTGCTATTTCGTTATATGCGGGAATAGTGCTGGAAATGCCTGTTTTGAGATCTCTCCACAGAAAGCGTTTCCAGACTTCCCCTTCAACACACGAGTTTAACTCTGTAAGTTGAATGCACACATTGAAGACCGTTCTGTTAGGTAGCTCCGTTTTGGTTTTAGAAGCAGACAGTTCTCCTTACAGCATATACTCCCATTCACTGAGAAATGTCCAAACGCAGCTCTTACCAGAAACGTGTTTCTAACTCCTGAATCTAAAGGGAGATTTAACTCACTTAGCTGAACAAACGCACAGCAGAGCAGATTGAAGGATACGTTTCTTCTGTGTTTTAGGCAGAGTTTTACTGCTATTTCGTTATATGCGGGAATAGTGCTGGAAATGCCTGTTTTGAGATCTCTCCACAGAAAGCGTTTCCAGACTTCCCCTTCAACACACGAGTTTAACTCTGTAAGTTGAATGCACACATTGAAGACCGTTCTGTTAGGTAGCTCCGTTTTGGTTTTAGAAGCAGACAGTTCTCCTTACAGCATATACTCCCATTCACTGAGAAATGTCCAAACGCAGCTCTTACCAGAAACGTGTTTCTAACTCCTGAATCTAAAGGGAGATTTAACTCACTTAGCTGAACAAACGCACAGCAGAGCAGATTGAAGGATACGTTTCTTCTGTGTTTTAGGCAGAGTTTTACTGCTATTTCGTTATATGCGGGAATAGTGCTGGAAATGCCTGTTTTGAGATCTCTCCACAGAAAGCGTTTCCAGACTTCCCCTTCAACACACGAGTTTAACTCTGTAAGTTGAATGCACACATTGAAGACCGTTCTGTTAGGTAGCTCCGTTTTGGTTTTAGAAGCAGACAGTTCTCCTTACAGCATATACTCCCATTCACTGAGAAATGTCCAAACGCAGCTCTTACCAGAAACGTGTTTCTAACTCCTGAATCTAAAGGGAGATTTAACTCACTTAGCTGAACAAACGCACAGCAGAGCAGATTGAAGGATACGTTTCTTCTGTGTTTTAGGCAGAGTTTTACTGCTATTTCGTTATATGCGGGAATAGTGCTGGAAATGCCTGTTTTGAGATCTCTCCACAGAAAGCGTTTCCAGACTTCCCCTTCAACACACGAGTTTAACTCTGTAAGTTGAATGCACACATTGAAGACCGTTCTGTTAGGTAGCTCCGTTTTGGTTTTAGAAGCAGACAGTTCTCCTTACAGCATATACTCCCATTCACTGAGAAATGTCCAAACGCAGCTCTTACCAGAAACGTGTTTCTAACTCCTGAATCTAAAGGGAGATTTAACTCACTTAGCTGAACAAACGCACAGCAGAGCAGATTGAAGGATACGTTTCTTCTGTGTTTTAGGCAGAGTTTTACTGCTATTTCGTTATATGCGGGAATAGTGCTGGAAATGCCTGGAAATGCCTGTTTTGAGATCTCTCCACAGAAAGCGTTTCCAGACTTCCCCTTCAACACACGAGTTTAACTCTGTAAGTTGAATGCACACATTGAAGACCGTTCTGTTAGGTAGCTCCGTTTTGGTTTTAGAAGCAGACAGTTCTCCTTACAGCATATACTCCCATTCACTGAGAAATGTCCAAACGCAGCTCTTACCAGAAACGTGTTTCTAACTCCTGAATCTAAAGGGAGATTTAACTCACTTAGCTGAACAAACGCACAGCAGAGCAGATTGAAGGATACGTTTCTTCTGTGTTTTAGGCAGAGTTCTACTGCTATTGCGTTATATGCGGGAATAGTGCTGGAAATGCCTGTTTTGAGATCTCTCCACAGAAAGCGTTTCCAGACTTCCCCTTCAACACACGAGTTTAACTCTGTAAGTTGAATGCACACATTGAAGACCGTTCTGTTAGGTAGCTCCGTTTTGGTTTTAGAAGCAGACAGTTCTCCTTACAGCATATACTCCCATTCACTGAGAAATGTCCAAACGCAGCTCTTACCAGAAACGTGTTTCTAACTCCTGAATCTAAAGGGAGATTTAACTCACTTAGCTGAACAAACGCACAGCAGAGCAGATTGAAGGATACGTTTCTTCTGTGTTTTAGGCAGAGTTTTACTGCTATTTCGTTATATGCGGGAATAGTGCTGGAAATGCCTGGAAATGCCTGTTTTGATATCTCTCCACAGAAAGCGTTTCCAGACTTCCCCTTCAACACACGAGTTTAACTCTGTAAGTTGAATGCACACATTGAAGACCGTTCTGTTATGTAGCTCCGTTTTGGTTTTAGAAGCAGACAGTTCTCCTTACAGCATATACTCCCATTCACTGAGAAATGTCCAAACGCAGCTCTTACCAGAAACGTGTTTCTAACTCCTGAATCTAAAGGGAGATTTAACTCACTTAGCTGAACAAACGCACAGCAGAGCAGATTGAAGGATACGTTTCTTCTGTGTTTTAGGCAGAGTTTTACTGCTATTGCGTTATATGCGGGAATAGTGCTGGAAATGCCTGGAAATGCCTGTTTTGAGATCTCTCCACAGAAAGCGTTTCCAGACTTCCCCTTCAACACACGAGTTTAACTCTGTAAGTTGAATGCACACATTGAAGACCGTTCTGTTAGGTAGCTCCGTTTTGGTTTTAGAAGCAGACAGTTCTCCTTACAGCATATACTCCCATTCACTGAGAAATGTCCAAACGCAGCTCTTACCAGAAACGTGTTTCTAACTCCTGAATCTAAAGGGAGATTTAACTCACTTAGCTGAACAAACGCACAGCAGAGCAGATTGAAGGATACGTTTCTTCTGTGTTTTAGGCAGAGTTTTACTGCTATTTCTTTATATGCGGGAATAGTGCTGGAAATGCCTGTTTTGAGATCTCTCCACAGAAAGCGTTTCCAGACTTCCCCTTCAACACACGAGTTTAACTCTGTAAGTTGAATGCACACATTGAAGACCGTTCTGTTAGGTAGCTCCGTTTTGGTTTTAGAAGCAGACAGTTCTCCTTACAGCATATACTCCCATTCACTGAGAAATGTCCAAACGCAGCTCTTACCAGAAACGTGTTTCTAACTCCTGAATCTAAAGGGAGATTTAACTCACTTAGCTGAACAAACGCACAGCAGAGCAGATTGAAGGATACGTTTCTTCTGTGTTTTAGGCAGAGTTTTACTGCTATTTCGTTATATGCGGGAATAGTGCTGGAAATGCCTGTTTTGAGATCTCTCCACAGAAAGCGTTTCCAGACTTCCCCTTCAACACACGAGTTTAACTCTGTAAGTTGAATGCACACATTGAAGACCGTTCTGTTAGGTAGCTCCGTTTTGGTTTTAGAAGCAGACAGTTCTCCTTACAGCATATACTCCCATTCACTGAGAAATGTCCAAACGCAGCTCTTACCAGAAACGTGTTTCTAACTCCTGAATCTAAAGGGAGATTTAACTCACTTAGCTGAACAAACGCACAGCAGAGCAGATTGAAGGATACGTTTCTTCTGTGTTTTAGGCAGAGTTTTACTGCTATTTCGTTATATGCGGGAATAGTGCTGGAAATGCCTGGAAATGCCTGTTTTGAGATCTCTCCACAGAAAGCGTTTCCAGACTTCCCCTTCAACACACGAGTTTAACTCTGTAAGTTGAATGCACACATTGAAGACCGTTCTGTTAGGTAGCTCCGTTTTGGTTTTAGAAGCAGACAGTTCTCCTTACAGCATATACTCCCATTCACTGAGAAATGTCCAAACGCAGCTCTTACCAGAAACGTGTTTCTAACTCCTGAATCTAAAGGGAGATTTAACTCACTTAGCTGAACAAACGCACAGCAGAGCAGATTGAAAGATACGTTTCTTCTGTGTTTTAGGCAGAGTTTTACTGCTATTTCGTTATATGCGGGAATAGTGCTGGAAATGCCTGGAAATGCCTGTTTTGAGATCTCTCCACAGAAAGCGTTTCCAGACTTCCCCTTCAACACACGAGTTTAACTCTGTAAGTTGAATGCACACATTGAAGACCGTTCTGTTAGGTAGCTCCGTTTTGGTTTTAGAAGCAGACAGTTCTCCTTACAGCATATACTCCCATTCACTGAGAAATGTCCAAACGCAGCTCTTACCAGAAACGTGTTTCTAACTCCTGTATCTAAAGGGAGATTTAACTCACTTAGCTGAACAAACGCACAGCAGAGCAGATTGAAGGATACGTTTCTTCTGTGTTTTAGGCAGAGTTTTACTGCTATTTCGTTATATGCGGGAATAGTGCTGGAAATGCCTGTTTTGAGATCTCTCCACAGAAAGCGTTTCCAGACTTCCCCTTCAACACACGAGTTTAACTCTGTAAGTTGAATGCACACATTGAAGACCGTTCTGTTAGGTAGCTCCGTTTTGGTTTTAGAAGCAGACAGTTCTCCTTACAGCATATACTCCCATTCACTGAGAAATGTCCAAACGCAGCACTTACCAGAAACGTGTTTCTAACTCCTGAATCTAAAGGGAGATTTAACTCACTTAGCTGAACAAACGCACAGCAGAGCAGATTGAAGGATACGTTTCTTCTGTGTTTTAGGCAGAGTTTTACTGCTATTGCGTTATATGCGGGAATAGTGCTGGAAATGCCTGTTTTGAGATCTCTCCACAGAAAGCGTTTCCAGACTTCCCCTTCAACACACGAGTTTAACTCTGTAAGTTGAATGCACACATTGAAGACCGTTCTGTTAGGTAGCTCCGTTTTGGTTTTAGAAGCAGACAGTTCTCCTTACAGCATATACTCCCATTCACTGAGAAATGTCCAAACGCAGCTCTTACCAGAAACGTGTTTCTAACTCCTGAATCTAAAGGGAGATTTAACTCACTTAGCTGAACAAACGCACAGCAGAGCAGATTGAAGGAGACGTTTCTTCTGTGTTTTAGGCAGAGTTTTACTGCTATTTCGTTATATGCGGGAATAGTGCTGGAAATGCCTGGAAATGCCTGTTTTGAGATCTCTCCACAGAAAGCGTTTCCAGACTTCCCCTTCAACACACGAGTTTAACTCTGTAAGTTGAATGCACACATTGAAGACCGTTCTGTTAGGTAGCTCCGTTTTGGTTTTAGAAGCAGACAGTTCTCCTTACAGCATATACTCCCATTCACTGAGAAATGTCCAAACGCAGCTCTTACCAGAAACGTGTTTCTAACTCCTGAATCTAAAGGGAGATTTAACTCACTTAGCTGAACAAACGCACAGCAGAGCAGATTGAAGGATACGTTTCTTCTGTGTTTTAGGCAGAGTTTTACTGCTATTTCGTTATATGCGGGAATAGTGCTGGAAATGCCTGGAAATGCCTGTTTTGAGATCTCTCCACAGAAAGCGTTTCCAGACTTCCCCTTCAACACACGAGTTTAACTCTGTAAGTTGAATGCACACATTGAAGACCGTTCTGTTAGGTAGCTCCGTTTTGGTTTTAGAAGCAGACAGTTCTCCTTACAGCATATACTCCCATTCACTGAGAAATGTCCAAACGCAGCTCTTACCAGAAACGTGTTTCTAACTCCTGAATCTAAAGGGAGATTTAACTCACTTAGCTGAACAAACGCACAGCAGAGCAGATTGAAGGATACGTTTCTTCTGTGTTTTAGGCAGAGTTTTACTGCTATTGCGTTATATGCGGGAATAGAGCTGGAAATGCCTGTTTTGAGATCTCTCCACAGAAAGCGTTTCCAGACTTCCCCTTCAACACACGAGTTTAACTCTGTAAGTTGAATGCACACATTGAAGACCGTTCTGTTAGGTAGCTCCGTTTTGGTTTTAGAAGCAGACAGTTCTCCTTACAGCATATACTCCCATTCACTGAGAAATGTCCAAACGCAGCTCTTACCAGAAACGTGTTTCTAACTCCTGAATCTAAAGGGAGATTTAACTCACTTAGCTGAACAAACGCACAGCAGAGCAGATTGAAGGATACGTTTCTTCTGTGTTTTAGGCAGAGTTTTACTGCTATTTCGTTATATGCGGGAATAGTGCTGGAAATGCCTGGAAATGCCTGTTTTGAGATCTCTCCACAGAAAGCGTTTCCAGACTTCCCCTTCAACACACGAGTTTAACTCTGTAAGTTGAATGCACACATTGAAGACCGTTCTGTTAGGTAGCTCCGTTTTGGTTTTAGAAGCAGACAGTTCTCCTTACAGCATATACTCCCATTCACTGAGAAATGTCCAAACGCAGCTCTTACCAGAAACGTGTTTCTAACTCCTGAATCTAAAGGGAGATTTAACTCACTTAGCTGAACAAACGCACAGCAGAGCAGATTGAAGGATACGTTTCTTCTGTGTTTTAGGCAGAGTTTTACTGCTATTTCGTTATATGCGGGAATAGTGCTGGAAATGCCTGGAAATGCCTGTTTTGAGATCTCTCCACAGAAAGCGTTTCCAGACTTCCCCTTCAACACACGAGTTTAACTCTGTAAGTTGAATGCACACATTGAAGACCGTTCTGTTAGGTAGCTCCGTTTTGGTTTTAGAAGCAGACAGTTCTCCTTACAGCATATACTCCCATTCACTGAGAAATGTCCAAACGCAGCTCTTACCAGAAACGTGTTTCTAACTCCTGAATCTAAAGGGAGATTTAACTCACTTAGCTGAACAAACGCACAGCAGAGCAGATTGAAGGATACGTTTCTTCTGTGTTTTAGGCAGAGTTTTACTGCTATTTCGTTATATGCGGGAATAGTGCTGGAAATGCCTGTTTTGAGATCTCTCCACAGAAAGCGTTTCCAGACTTCCCCTTCAACACACGAGTTTAACTCTGTAAGTTGAATGCACACATTGAAGACCGTTCTGTTAGGTAGCTCCGTTTTGGTTTTAGAAGCAGACAGTTCTCCTTACAGCATATACTCCCATTCACTGAGAAATGTCCAAACGCAGCTCTTACCAGAAACGTGTTTCTAACTCCTGAATCTAAAGGGAGATTTAACTCACTTAGCTGAACAAACGCACAGCAGAGCAGATTGAAGGATACGTTTCTTCTGTGTTTTAGGCAGAGTTTTACTGCTATTTCGTTATATGCGGGAATAGTGCTGGAAATGCCTGGAAATGCCTGTTTTGAGATCTCTCCACAGAAAGCGTTTCCAGACTTCCCCTTCAACACACGAGTTTAACTCTGTAAGTTGAATGCACACATTGAAGACCGTTCTGTTAGGTAGCTCCGTTTTGGTTTTAGAAGCAGACAGTTCTCCTTACAGCATATACTCCCATTCACTGAGAAATGTCCAAACGCAGCTCTTACCAGAAACGTGTTTCTAACTCCTGAATCTAAAGGGAGATTTAACTCACTTAGCTGAACAAACGCACAGCAGAGCAGATTGAAGGATACGTTTCTTCTGTGTTTTAGGCAGAGTTTTACTGCTATTGCGTTATATGCGGGAATAGTGCTGGAAATGCCTGTTTTGAGATCTCTCCACAGAAAGCGTTTCCAGACTTCCCCTTCAACACACGAGTTTAACTCTGTAAGTTGAATGCACACATTGAAGACCGTTCTGTTAGGTAGCTCCGTTTTGGTTTTAGAAGCAGACAGTTCTCCTTACAGCATATACTCCCATTCACTGAGAAATGTCCAAACGCAGCTCTTACCAGAAACGTGTTTCTAACTCCTGAATCTAAAGGGAGATTTAACTCACTTAGCTGAACAAACGCACAGCAGAGCAGATTGAAGGATACGTTTCTTCTGTGTTTTAGGCAGAGTTTTACTGCTATTTCGTTATATGCGGGAATAGTGCTGGAAATGCCTGTTTTGAGATCTCTCCACAGAAAGCGTTTCCAGACTTCCCCTTCAACACACGAGTTTAACTCTGTAAGTTGAATGCACACATTGAAGACCGTTCTGTTAGGTAGCTCCGTTTTGGTTTTAGAAGCAGACAGTTCTCCTTACAGCATATACTCCCATTCACTGAGAAATGTCCAAACGCAGCTCTTACCAGAAACGTGTTTCTAACTCCTGAATCTAAAGGGAGATTTAACTCACTTAGCTGAACAAACGCACAGCAGAGCAGATTGAAGGATACGTTTCTTCTGTGTTTTAGGCAGAGTTTTACTGCTATTTCGTTATATGCGGGAATAGTGCTGGAAATGCCTGGAAATGCCTGTTTTGAGATCTCTCCACAGAAAGCGTTTCCAGACTTCCCCTTCAACACACGAGTTTAACTCTGTAAGTTGAATGCACACATTGAAGACCGTTCTGTTAGGTAGCTCCGTTTTGGTTTTAGAAGCAGACAGTTCTCCTTACAGCATATACTCCCATTCACTGAGAAATGTCCAAACGCAGCTCTTACCAGAAACGTGTTTCTAACTCCTGAATCTAAAGGGAGATTTAACTCACTTAGCTGAACAAACGCACAGCAGAGCAGATTGAAGGATACGTTTCTTCTGTGTTTTAGGCAGAGTTTTACTGCTATTGCGTTATATGCGGGAATAGAGCTGGAAATGCCTGTTTTGAGATCTCTCCACAGAAAGCGTTTCCAGACTTCCCCTTCAACACACGAGTTTAACTCTGTAAGTTGAATGCACACATTGAAGACCGTTCTGTTAGGTAGCTCCGTTTTGGTTTTAGAAGCAGACAGTTCTCCTTACAGCATATACTCCCATTCACTGAGAAATGTCCAAACGCAGCTCTTACCAGAAACGTGTTTCTAACTCCTGAATCTAAAGGGAGATTTAACTCACTTAGCTGAACAAACGCACAGCAGAGCAGATTGAAGGATACGTTTCTTCTGTGTTTTAGGCAGAGTTTTACTGCTATTTCGTTATATGCGGGAATAGTGCTGGAAATGCCTGGAAATGCCTGTTTTGAGATCTCTCCACAGAAAGCGTTTCCAGACTTCCCCTTCAACACACGAGTTTAACTCTGTAAGTTGAATGCACACATTGAAGACCGTTCTGTTAGGTAGCTCCGTTTTGGTTTTAGAAGCAGACAGTTCTCCTTACAGCATATACTCCCATTCACTGAGAAATGTCCAAACGCAGCTCTTACCAGAAACGTGTTTCTAACTCCTGAATCTAAAGGGAGATTTAACTCACTTAGCTGAACAAACGCACAGCAGAGCAGATTGAAGGATACGTTTCTTCTGTGTTTTAGGCAGAGTTTTACTGCTATTGCGTTATATGCGGGAATAGTGCTGGAAATGCCTGGAAATGCCTGTTTTGAGATCTCTCCACAGAAAGCGTTTCCAGACTTCCCCTTCAACACACGAGTTTAACTCTGTAAGTTGAATGCACACATTGAAGACCGTTCTGTTAGGTAGCTCCGTTTTGGTTTTAGAAGCAGACAGTTCTCCTTACAGCATATACTCCCATTCACTGAGAAATGTCCAAACGCAGCTCTTACCAGAAACGTGTTTCTAACTCCTGAATCTAAAGGGAGATTTAACTCACTTAGCTGAACAAACGCACAGCAGAGCAGATTGAAGGATACGTTTCTTCTGTGTTTTAGGCAGAGTTTTACTGCTATTTCGTTATATGCGGGAATAGTGCTGGAAATGCCTGTTTTGAGATCTCTCCACAGAAAGCGTTTCCAGACTTCCCCTTCAACACACGAGTTTAACTCTGTAAGTTGAATGCACACATTGAAGACCGTTCTGTTAGGTAGCTCCGTTTTGGTTTTAGAAGCAGACAGTTCTCCTTACAGCATATACTCCCATTCACTGGGAAATGTCCAAACGCAGCTCTTACCAGAAACGTGTTTCTAACTCCTGAATCTAAAGGGAGATTTAACTCACTTAGCTGAACAAACGCACAGCAGAGCAGATTGAAGGATACGTTTCTTCTGTGTTTTAGGCAGAGTTTTACTGCTATTTCGTTATATGAGGGAATAGTGCTGGAAATGCCTGGAAATGCCTGTTTTGAGATCTCTCCACAGAAAGCGTTTCCAGACTTCCCCTTCAACACACGAGTTTAACTCTGTAAGTTGAATGCACACATTGAAGACCGTTCTGTTAGGTAGCTCCGTTTTGGTTTTAGAAGCAGACAGTTCTCCTTACAGCATATACTCCCATTCACTGAGAAATGTCCAAACGCAGCTCTTACCAGAAACGTGTTTCTAACTCCTGAATCTAAAGGGAGATTTAACTCACTTAGCTGAACAAACGCACAGCAGAGCAGATTGAAGGATACGTTTCTTCTGTGTTTTAGGCAGAGTTTTACTGCTATTTCGTTATATGCGGGAATAGTGCTGGAAATGCCTGTTTTGAGATCTCTCCACAGAAAGCGTTTCCAGACTTCCCCTTCAACACACGAGTTTAACTCTGTAAGTTGAATGCACACATTGAAGACCGTTCTGTTAGGTAGCTCCGTTTTGGTTTTAGAAGCAGACAGTTCTCCTTACAGCATATACTCCCATTCACTGAGAAATGTCCAAACGCAGCTCTTACCAGAAACGTGTTTCTAACTCCTGAATCTAAAGGGAGATTTAACTCACTTAGCTGAACAAACGCACAGCAGAGCAGATTGAAGGATACGTTTCTTCTGTGTTTTAGGCAGAGTTTTACTGCTATTTCGTTATATGCGGGAATAGTGCTGGAAATGCCTGGAAATGCCTGTTTTGAGATCTCTCCACAGAAAGCGTTTCCAGACTTCCCCTTCAACACACGAGTTTAACTCTGTAAGTTGAATGCACACATTGAAGACCGTTCTGTTAGGTAGCTCCGTTTTGGTTTTAGAAGCAGACAGTTCTCCTTACAGCATATACTCCCATTCACTGAGAAATGTCCAAACGCAGCTCTTACCAGAAACGTGTTTCTAACTCCTGAATCTAAAGGGAGATTTAACTCACTTAGCTGAACAAACGCACAGCAGAGCAGATTGAAGGATACGTTTCTTCTGTGTTTTAGGCAGAGTTTTACTGCTATTTCGTTATATGCGGGAATAGTGCTGGAAATGCCTGGAAATGCCTGTTTTGAGATCTCTCCACAGAAAGCGTTTCCAGACTTCCCCTTCAACACACGAGTTTAACTCTGTAAGTTGAATGCACACATTGAAGACCGTTCTGTTAGGTAGCTCCGTTTTGGTTTTAGAAGCAGACAGTTCTCCTTACAGCATATACTCCCATTCACTGAGAAATGTCCAAACGCAGCTCTTACCAGAAACGTGTTTCTAACTCCTGAATCTAAAGGGAGATTTAACTCACTTAGCTGAACAAACGCACAGCAGAGCAGATTGAAGGATACGTTTCTTCTGTGTTTTAGGCAGAGTTTTACTGCTATTTCGTTATATGCGGGAATAGTGCTGGAAATGCCTGTTTTGAGATCTCTCCACAGAAAGCGTTTCCAGACTTCCCCTTCAACACACGAGTTTAACTCTGTAAGTTGAATGCACACATTGAAGACCGTTCTGTTAGGTAGCTCCGTTTTGGTTTTAGAAGCAGACAGTTCTCCTTACAGCATATACTCCCATTCACTGAGAAATGTCCAAACGCAGCTCTTACCAGAAACGTGTTTCTAACTCCTGAATCTAAAGGGAGATTTAACTCACTTAGCTGAACAAACGCACAGCAGAGCAGATTGAAGGATACGTTTCTTCTGTGTTTTAGGCAGAGTTTTACTGCTATTTCGTTATATGCGGGAATAGTGCTGGAAATGCCTGTTTTGAGATCTCTCCACAGAAAGCGTTTCCAGACTTCCCCTTCAACACACGAGTTTAACTCTGTAAGTTGAATGTACACATTGAAGACCGTTCTGTTAGGTAGCTCCGTTTTGGTTTTAGAAGCAGACAGTTCTCCTTACAGCATATACTCCCATTCACTGAGAAATGTCCAAACGCAGCTCTTACCAGAAACGTGTTTCTAACTCCTGAATCTAAAGGGAGATTTAACTCACTTAGCTGAACAAACGCACAGCAGAGCAGATTGAAGGATACGTTTCTTCTGTGTTTTAGGCAGAGTTTTACTGCTATTTCGTTATATGCGGGAATAGTGCTGGAAATGCCTGGAAATGCCTGTTTTGAGATCTCTCCACAGAAAGCGTTTCCAGACTTCCCCTTCAACACACGAGTTTAACTCTGTAAGTTGAATGCACACATTGAAGACCGTTCTGTTAGGTAGCTCCGTTTTGGTTTTAGAAGCAGACAGTTCTCCTTACAGCATATACTCCCATTCACTGAGAAATGTCCAAACGCAGCTCTTACCAGAAACGTGTTTCTAACTCCTGAATCTAAAGGGAGATTTAACTCACTTAGCTGAACAAACGCACAGCAGAGCAGATTGAAGGATACGTTTCTTCTGTGTTTTAGGCAGAGTTTTACTGCTATTTCGTTATATGCGGGAATAGTGCTGGAAATGCCTGTTTTGAGATCTCTCCACAGAAAGCGTTTCCAGACTTCCCCTTCAACACACGAGTTTAACTCTGTAAGTTGAATGCACACATTGAAGACCGTTCTGTTAGGTAGCTCCGTTTTGGTTTTAGAAGCAGACAGTTCTCCTTACAGCATATACTCCCATTCACTGAGAAATGTCCAAACGCAGCTCTTACCAGAAACGTGTTTCTAACTCCTGAATCTAAAGGGAGATTTAACTCACTTAGCTGAACAAACGCACAGCAGAGCAGATTGAAGGATACGTTTCTTCTGTGTTTTAGGCAGAGTTTTACTGCTATTTCGTTATATGCGGGAATAGTGCTGGAAATGCCTGGAAATGCCTGTTTTGAGATCTCTCCACAGAAAGCGTTTCCAGACTTCCCCTTCAACACACGAGTTTAACTCTGTAAGTTGAATGCACACATTGAACACCGTTCTGTTAGGTAGCTCCGTTTTGGTTTTAGAAGCAGACAGTTCTCCTTACAGCATATACTCCCATTCACTGAGAAATGTCCAAACGCAGCTCTTACCAGAAACGTGTTTCTAACTCCTGAATCTAAAGGGAGATTTAACTCACTTAGCTGAACAAACGCACAGCAGAGCAGATTGAAGGATACGTTTCTTCTGTGTTTTAGGCAGAGTTTTACTGCTATTTCGTTATATGCGGGAATAGTGCTGGAAATGCCTGGAAATGCCTGTTTTGAGATCTCTCCACAGAAAGCGTTTCCAGACTTCCCCTTCAACACACGAGTTTAACTCTGTAAGTTGAATGCACACATTGAAGACCGTTCTGTTAGGTAGCTCCGTTTTGGTTTTAGAAGCAGACAGTTCTCCTTACAGCATATACTCCCATTCACTGAGAAATGTCCAAACGCAGCTCTTACCAGAAACGTGTTTCTAACTCCTGAATCTAAAGGGAGATTTAACTCACTTAGCTGAACAAACGCACAGCAGAGCAGATTGAAGGATACGTTTCTTCTGTGTTTTAGGCAGAGTTCTACTGCTATTTCGTTATATGCGGGAATAGTGCTGGAAATGCCTGTTTTGAGATCTCTCCACAGAAAGCGTTTCCAGACTTCCCCTTCAACACACGAGTTTAACTCTGTAAGTTGAATGCACACATTGAAGACCGTTCTGTTAGGTAGCTCCGTTTTGGTTTTAGAAGCAGACAGTTCTCCTTACAGCATATACTCCCATTCACTGAGAAATGTCCAAACGCAGCTCTTACCAGAAACGTGTTTCTAACTCCTGAATCTAAAGGGAGATTTAACTCACTTAGCTGAACAAACGCACAGCAGAGCAGATTGAAGGATACGTTTCTTCTGTGTTTTAGGCAGAGTTTTACTGCTATTTCGTTATATGCGGGAATAGTGCTGGAAATGCCTGTTTTGAGATCTCTCCACAGAAAGCGTTTCCAGACTTCCCCTTCAACACACGAGTTTAACTCTGTAAGTTGAATGCACACATTGAAGACCGTTCTGTTAGGTAGCTCCGTTTTGGTTTTAGAAGCAGACAGTTCTCCTTACAGCATATACTCCCATTCACTGAGAAATGTCCAAACGCAGCTCTTACCAGAAACGTGTTTCTAACTCCTGAATCTAAAGGGAGATTTAACTCACTTAGCTGAACAAACGCACAGCAGAGCAGATTGAAGGATACGTTTCTTCTGTGTTTTAGGCAGAGTTTTACTGCTATTTCGTTATATGCGGGAATAGTGCTGGAAATGCCTGTTTTGAGATCTCTCCACAGAAAGCGTTTCCAGACTTCCCCTTCAACACACGAGTTTAACTCTGTAAGTTGAATGCACACATTGAAGACCGTTCTGTTAGGTAGCTCCGTTTTGGTTTTAGAAGCAGACAGTTCTCCTTACAGCATATACTCCCATTCACTGAGAAATGTCCAAACGCAGCTCTTACCAGAAACGTGTTTCTAACTCCTGAATCTAAAGGGAGATTTAACTCACTTAGCTGAACAAACGCACAGCAGAGCAGATTGAAGGATACGTTTCTTCTGTGTTTTAGGCAGAGTTTTACTGCTATTTCGTTATATGCGGGAATAGTGCTGGAAATGCCTGTTTTGAGATCTCTCCACAGAAAGCGTTTCCAGACTTCCCCTTCAACACACGAGTTTAACTCTGTAAGTTGAATGCACACATTGAAGACCGTTCTGTTAGGTAGCTCCGTTTTGGTTTTAGAAGCAGACAGTTCTCCTTACAGCATATACTCCCATTCACTGAGAAATGTCCAAACGCAGCTCTTACCAGAAACGTGTTTCTAACTCCTGAATCTAAAGGGAGATTTAACTCACTTAGCTGAACAAACGCACAGCAGAGCAGATTGAAGGATACGTTTCTTCTGTGTTTTAGGCAGAGTTTTACTGCTATTTCGTTATATGCGGGAATAGTGCTGGAAATGCCTGTTTTGAGATCTCTCCACAGAAAGCGTTTCCAGACTTCCCCTTCAACACACGAGTTTAACTCTGTAAGTTGAATGCACACATTGAAGACCGTTCTGTTAGGTAGCTCCGTTTTGGTTTTAGAAGCAGACAGTTCTCCTTACAGCATATACTCCCATTCACTGAGAAATGTCCAAACGCAGCTCTTACCAGAAACGTGTTTCTAACTCCTGAATCTAAAGGGAGATTTAACTCACTTAGCTGAACAAACGCACAGCAGAGCAGATTGAAGGATACGTTTCTTCTGTGTTTTAGGCAGAGTTTTACTGCTATTTCGTTATATGCGGGAATAGTGCTGGAAATGCCTGGAAATGCCTGTTTTGAGATCTCTCCACAGAAAGCGTTTCCAGACTTCCCCTTCAACACACGAGTTTAACTCTGTAAGTTGAATGCACACATTGAAGACCGTTCTGTTAGGTAGCTCCGTTTTGGTTTTAGAAGCAGACAGTTCTCCTTACAGCATATACTCCCATTCACTGAGAAATGTCCAAACGCAGCTCTTACCAGAAACGTGTTTCTAACTCCTGAATCTAAAGGGAGATTTAACTCACTTAGCTGAACAAACGCACAGCAGAGCAGATTGAAGGATACGTTTCTTCTGTGTTTTAGGCAGAGTTTTACTGCTATTTCGTTATATGCGGGAATAGTGCTGGAAATGCCTGGAAATGCCTGTTTTGAGATCTCTCCACAGAAAGCGTTTCCAGACTTCCCCTTCAACACACGAGTTTAACTCTGTAAGTTGAATGCACACATTGAAGACCGTTCTGTTAGGTAGCTCCGTTTTGGTTTTAGAAGCAGACAGTTCTCCTTACAGCATATACTCCCATTCACTGAGAAATGTCCAAACGCAGCTCTTACCAGAAACGTGTTTCTAACTCCTGAATCTAAAGGGAGATTTAACTCACTTAGCTGAACAAACGCACAGCAGAGCAGATTGAAGGATACGTTTCTTCTGTGTTTTAGGCAGAGTTTTACTGCTATTTCGTTATATGCGGGAATAGTGCTGGAAATGCCTGGAAATGCCTGTTTTGAGATCTCTCCACAGAAAGCGTTTCCAGACTTCCCCTTCAACACACGAGTTTAACTCTGTAAGTTGAATGCACACATTGAAGACCGTTCTGTTAGGTAGCTCCGTTTTGGTTTTAGAAGCAGACAGTTCTCCTTACAGCATATACTCCCATTCACTGAGAAATGTCCAAACGCAGCTCTTACCAGAAACGTGTTTCTAACTCCTGAATCTAAAGGGAGATTTAACTCTCTTAGCTGAACAAACGCACAGCAGAGCAGATTGAAGGATACGTTTCTTCTGTGTTTTAGGCAGAGTTTTACTGCTATTTCGTTATATGCGGGAATAGTGCTGGAAATGCCTGGAAATGCCTGTTTTGAGATCTCTCCACAGAAAGCGTTTCCAGACTTCCCCTTCAACACACGAGTTTAACTCTGTAAGTTGAATGCACACATTGAAGACCGTTCTGTTAGGTAGCTCCGTTTTGGTTTTAGAAGCAGACAGTTCTCCTTACAGCATATACTCCCATTCACTGAGAAATGTCCAAACGCAGCTCTTACCAGAAACATGTTTCTAACTCCTGAATCTAAAGGGAGATTTAACTCACTTAGCTGAACAAACGCACAGCAGAGCAGATTCAAGGATACGTTTCTTCTGTGTTTTAGGCAGAGTTTTACTGCTATTTCTTTATATGCGGGAATAGTGCTGGAAATGCCTGGAAATGCCTGTTTTGAGATCTCTCCACAGAAAGCGTTTCCAGACTTCCCCTTCAACACACGAGTTTAACTCTGTAAGTTGAATGCACACATTGAAGACCGTTCTGTTAGGTAGCTCCGTTTTGGTTTTAGAAGCAGACAGTTCTCCTTACAGCATATACTCCCATTCACTGAGAAATGTCCAAACGCAGCTCTTACCAGAAACGTGTTTCTAACTCCTGAATCTAAAGGGAGATTTAACTCACTTAGCTGAACAAACGCACAGCAGAGCAGATTGAAGGATACGTTTCTTCTGTGTTTTAGGCAGAGTTTTACTGCTATTTCGTTATATGCGGGAATAGTGCTGGAAATGCCTGTTTTGAGATCTCTCCACAGAAAGCGTTTCCAGACTTCCCCTTCAACACACGAGTTTAACTCTGTAAGTTGAATGCACACATTGAAGACCGTTCTGTTAGGTAGCTCCGTTTTGGTTTTAGAAGCAGACAGTTCTCCTTACAGCATATACTCCCATTCACTGAGAAATGTCCAAACGCAGCTCTTACCAGAAACGTGTTTCTAACTCCTGAATCTAAAGGGAGATTTAACTCACTTAGCTGAACAAACGCACAGCAGAGCAGATTGAAGGATACGTTTCTTCTGTGTTTTAGGCAGAGTTCTACTGCTATTTCGTTATATGCGGGAATAGTGCTGGAAATGCCTGTTTTGAGATCTCTCCACAGAAAGCGTTTCCAGACTTCCCCTTCAACACACGAGTTTAACTCTGTAAGTTGAATGCACACATTGAAGACCGTTCTGTTAGGTAGCTCCGTTTTGGTTTTAGAAGCAGACAGTTCTCCTTACAGCATATACTCCCATTCACTGAGAAATGTCCAAACGCAGCTCTTACCAGAAACGTGTTTCTAACTCCTGAATCTAAAGGGAGATTTAACTCACTTAGCTGAACAAACGCACAGCAGAGCAGATTGAAGGATACGTTTCTTCTGTGTTTTAGGCAGAGTTTTACTGCTATTTCGTTATATGCGGGAATAGTGCTGGAAATGCCTGTTTTGAGATCTCTCCACAGAAAGCGTTTCCAGACTTCCCCTTCAACACACGAGTTTAACTCTGTAAGTTGAATGCACACATTGAAGACCGTTCTGTTAGGTAGCTCCGTTTTGGTTTTAGAAGCAGACAGTTCTCCTTACAGCATATACTCCCATTCACTGAGAAATGTCCAAACGCAGCTCTTACCAGAAACGTGTTTCTAACTCCTGAATCTAAAGGGAGATTTAACTCACTTAGCTGAACAAACGCACAGCAGAGCAGATTGAAGGATACGTTTCTTCTGTGTTTTAGGCAGAGTTTTACTGCTATTTCGTTATATGCGGGAATAGTGCTGGAAATGCGTGTTTTGAGATCTCTCCACAGAAAGCGTTTCCAGACTTCCCCTTCAACACACGAGTTTAATTCTGTAAGTTGAATGCACACATTGAAGACCGTTCTGTTAGGTAGCTCCGTTTTGGTTTTAGAAGCAGACAGTTCTCCTTACAGCATATACTCCCATTCACTGAGAAATGTCCAAACGCAGCTCTTACCAGAAACGTGTTTCTAACTCCTGAATCTAAAGGGAGATTTAACTCTCTTAGCTGAACAAACGCACAGCAGAGCAGATTGAAGGATACGTTTCTTCTGTGTTTTAGGCAGAGATTTACTGCTATTTCGTTATATGCGGGAATAGTGCTGGAAATGCCTGGAAATGCCTGTTTTGAGATCTCTCCACAGAAAGCGTTTCCAGACTTCCCCTTCAACACACGAGTTTAACTCTGTAAGTTGAATGCACACATTGAAGACCGTTCTGTTAGGTAGCTCGGTTTTGGTTTTAGAAGCAGACAGTTCTCCTTACAGCCTATACTCCCATTCACTGAGAAATGTCCAAACGCAGCTCTTACCAGAAACGTGTTTCTAACTCCTGAATCTAAAGGGAGATTTAACTCACTTAGCTGAACAAACGCACAGCAGAGCAGATTGAAGGATACGTTTCTTCTGTGTTTTAGGCAGAGTTTTACTGCTATTTCGTTATATGCGGGAATAGTGCTGGAAATGCCTGGAAATGCCTGTTTTGAGATCTCTCCACAGAAAGCGTTTCCAGACTTCCCCTTCAACACACGAGTTTAACTCTGTAAGTTGAATGCACACATTGAAGACCGTTCTGTTAGGTAGCTCCGTTTTGGTTTTAGAAGCAGACAGTTCTCCTTACAGCATATACTCCCATTCACTGAGAAATGTCCAAACGCAGCTCTTACCAGAAACGTGTTTCTAACTCCTGAATCTAAAGGGAGATTTAACTCACTTAGCTGAACAAACGCACAGCAGAGCAGATTGAAGGATACGTTTCTTCTGTGTTTTAGGCAGAGTTTTACTGCTATTGCGTTATATGCGGGAATAGTGCTGGAAATGCCTGGAAATGCCTGTTTTGAGATCTCTCCACAGAAAGCGTTTCCAGACTTCCCCTTCAACACACGAGTTTAACTCTGTAAGTTGAATGCACACATTGAAGACCGTTCTGTTAGGTAGCTCCGTTTTGGTTTTAGAAGCAGACAGTTCTCCTTACAGCATATACTCCCATTCACTGAGAAATGTCCAAACGCAGCTCTTACCAGAAACGTGTTTCTAACTCCTGAATCTAAAGGGAGATTTAACTCACTTAGCTGAACAAACGCACAGCAGAGCAGATTGAAGGATACGTTTCTTCTGTGTTTTAGGCAGAGTTTTACTGCTATTTCGTTATATGCGGGAATAGTGCTGGAAATGCCTGTTTTGAGATCTCTCCACAGAAAGCGTTTCCAGACTTCCCCTTCAACACACGAGTTTAACTCTGTAAGTTGAATGCACACATTGAAGACCGTTCTGTTAGGTAGCTCCGTTTTGGTTTTAGAAGCAGACAGTTCTCCTTACAGCATATACTCCCATTCACTGAGAAATGTCCAAACGCAGCTCTTACCAGAAACGTGTTTCTAACTCCTGAATCTAAAGGGAGATTTAACTCACTTAGCTGAACAAACGCACAGCAGAGCAGATTGAAGGATACGTTTCTTCTGTGTTTTAGGCAGAGTTTTACTGCTATTTCGTTATATGCGGGAATAGTGCTGGAAATGCCTGTTTTGAGATCTCTCCACAGAAAGCGTTTCCAGACTTCCCCTTCAACACACGAGTTTAACTCTGTAAGTTGAATGCACACATTGAAGACCGTTCTGTTAGGTAGCTCCGTTTTGGTTTTAGAAGCAGACAGTTCTCCTTACAGCATATACTCCCATTCACTGAGAAATGTCCAAACGCAGCTCTTACCAGAAACGTGTTTCTAACTCCTGAATCTAAAGGGAGATTTAACTCACTTAGCTGAACAAACGCACAGCAGAGCAGATTGAAGGATACGTTTCTTCTGTGTTTTAGGCAGAGTTTTACTGCTATTTCGTTATATGCGGGAATAGTGCTGGAAATGCCTGTTTTGAGATCTCTCCACAGAAAGCGTTTCCAGACTTCCCCTTCAACACACGAGTTTAACTCTGTAAGTTGAATGCACACATTGAAGACCGTTCTGTTAGGTAGCTCCGTTTTGGTTTTAGAAGCAGACAGTTCTCCTTACAGCATATACTCCCATTCACTGAGAAATGTCCAAACGCAGCTCTTACCAGAAACGTGTTTCTAACTCCTGAATCTAAAGGGAGATTTAACTCACTTAGCTGAACAAACGCACAGCAGAGCAGATTGAAGGATACGTTTCTTCTGTGTTTTAGGCAGAGTTTTACTGCTATTTCGTTATATGCGGGAATAGTGCTGGAAATGCCTGGAAATGCCTGTTTTGAGATCTCTCCACAGAAAGCGTTTCCAGACTTCCCCTTCAACACACGAGTTTAACTCTGTAAGTTGAATGCACACATTGAAGACCGTTCTGTTAGGTAGCTCCGTTTTGGTTTTAGAAGCAGACAGTTCTCCTTACAGCATATACTCCCATTCACTGAGAAATGTCCAAACGCAGCTCTTACCAGAAACGTGTTTCTAACTCCTGAATCTAAAGGGAGATTTAACTCACTTAGCTGAACAAACGCACAGCAGAGCAGATTGAAGGATACGTTTCTTCTGTGTTTTAGGCAGAGTTTTACTGCTATTTCGTTATATGCGGGAATAGTGCTGGAAATGCCTGTTTTGAGATCTCTCCACAGAAAGCGTTTCCAGACTTCCCCTTCAACACACGAGTTTAATTCTGTAAGTTGAATGCACACATTGAAGACCGTTCTGTTAGGTAGCTCCGTTTTGGTTTTAGAAGCAGACAGTTCTCCTTACAGCATATACTCCCATTCACTGAGAAATGTCCAAACGCAGCTCTTACCAGAAACGTGTTTCTAACTCCTGAATCTAAAGGGAGATTTAACTCACTTAGCTGAACAAACGCACAGCAGAGCAGATTGAAGGATACGTTTCTTCTGTGTTTTAGGCAGAGTTTTACTGCTATTTCGTTATATGCGGGAATAGTGCTGGAAATGCCTGGAAATGCCTGTTTTGAGATCTCTCCACAGAAAGCGTTTCCAGACTTCCCCTTCAACACACGAGTTTAACTCTGTAAGTTGAATGCACACATTGAAGACCGTTCTGTTAGGTAGCTCCGTTTTGGTTTTAGAAGCAGACAGTTCTCCTTACAGCATATACTCCCATTCACTGAGAAATGTCCAAACGCAGCTCTTACCAGAAACGTGTTTCTAACTCCTGAATCTAAAGGGAGATTTAATTCTCTTAGCTGAACAAACGCACAGCAGAGCAGATTGAAGGATACGTTTCTTCTGTGTTTTAGGCAGAGTTTTACTGCTATTTCGTTATATGCGGGAATAGTGCTGGAAATGCCTGGAAATGCCTGTTTTGAGATCTCTCCACAGAAAGCGTTTCCAGACTTCCCCTTCAACACACGAGTTTAACCTTGTAAGTTGAATGCACACATTGAAGACCGTTCTGTTAGGTAGCTCCGTTTTGGTTTTAGAAGCAGACAGTTCTCCTTACAGCATATACTCCCATTCACTGAGAAATGTCCAAACGCAGCTCTTACCAGAAACGTGTTTCTAACTCCTGAATCTAAAGGGAGATTTAACTCACTTAGCTGAACAAACGCACAGCAGAGCAGATTGAAGGATACGTTTCTTCTGTGTTTTAGGCAGAGTTTTACTGCTATTTCGTTATATGCGGGAATAGTGCTGGAAATGCCTGGAAATGCCTGTTTTGAGATCTCTCCACAGAAAGCGTTTCCAGACTTCCCCTTCAACACACGAGTTTAACTCTGTAAGTTGAATGCACACATTGAAGACCGTTCTGTTAGGTAGCTCCGTTTTGGTTTTAGAAGCAGACAGTTCTCCTTACAGCATATACTCCCATTCACTGAGAAATGTCCAAACGCAGCTCTTACCAGAAACGTGTTTCTAACTCCTGAATCTAAAGGGAGATTTAACTCTCTTAGCTGAACAAACGCACAGCCGAGCAGATTGAAGGATACGTTTCTTCTGTGTTTTAGGCAGAGTTTTACTGCTATTTCGTTATATGCGGGAATAGTGCTGGAAATGCCTGGAAATGCCTGTTTTGAGATCTCTCCACAGAAAGCGTTTCCAGACTTCCCCTTCAACACACGAGTTTAACCTTGTAAGTTGAATGCACACATTGAAGACCGTTCTGTTAGGTAGCTCCGTTTTGGTTTTAGAAGCAGACAGTTCTCCTTACAGCATATACTCCCATTCACTGAGAAATGTCCAAACGCAGCTCTTACCAGAAACGTGTTTCTAACTCCTGAATCTAAAGGGAGATTTAACTCACTTAGCTGAACAAACGCACAGCAGAGCAGATTGAAGGATACGTTTCTTCTGTGTTTTAGGCAGAATTTTACTGCTATTTCGTTATATGCGGGAATAGTGCTGGAAATGCCTGGAAATGCCTGTTTTGAGATCTCTCCACAGAAAGCGTTTCCAGACTTCCCCTTCAACACACGAGTTTAACTCTGTAAGTTGAATGCACACATTGAAGACCGTTCTGTTAGGTAGCTCCGTTTTGGTTTTAGAAGCAGACAGTTCTCCTTACAGCATATACTCCCATTCACTGAGAAATGTCCAAACGCAGCTCTTACCAGAAACGTGTTTCTAACTCCTGAATCTAAAGGGAGATTTAACTCTCTTAGCTGAACAAACGCACAGCAGAGCAGATTGAAGGATACGTTTCTTCTGTGTTTTAGGCAGAGATTTACTGCTATTTCGTTATATGCGGGAATAGTGCTGGAAATGCCTGGAAATGCCTGTTTTGAGATCTCTCCACAGAAAGCGTTTCCAGACTTCCCCTTCAACACACGAGTTTAACCTTGTAAGTTGAATGCACACATTGAAGACCGTTCTGTTAGGTAGCTCCGTTTTGGTTTTAGAAGCAGACAGTTCTCCTTACAGCATATACTCCCATTCACTGAGAAATGTCCAAACGCAGCTCTTACCAGAAACGTGTTTCTAACTCCTGAATCTAAAGGGAGATTTAACTCACTTAGCTGAACAAACGCACAGCAGAGCAGATTGAAGGATACGTTTCTTCTGTGTTTTAGGCAGAGTTTTACTGCTATTTCGTTATATGCGGGAATAGTGCTGGAAATGCCTGGAAATGCCTGTTTTGAGATCTCTCCACAGAAAGCGTTTCCAGACTTCCCCTTCAACACACGAGTTTAACTCTGTAAGTTGAATGCACACATTGAAGACCGTTCTGTTAGGTAGCTCCGTTTTGGTTTTAGAAGCAGACAGTTCTCCTTACAGCATATACTCCCATTCACTGAGAAATGTCCAAACGCAGCTCTTACCAGAAACGTGTTTCTAACTCCTGAATCTAAAGGGAGATTTAACTCACTTAGCTGAACAAACGCACAGCAGAGCAGATTGAAGGATACGTTTCTTCTGTGTTTTAGGCAGAGTTTTACTGCTATTTCGTTATATGCGGGAATAGTGCTGGAAATGCCTGTTTTGAGATCTCTCCACAGAAAGCGTTTCCAGACTTCCCCTTCAACACACGAGTTTAATTCTGTAAGTTGAATGCACACATTGAAGACCGTTCTGTTAGGTAGCTCCGTTTTGGTTTTAGAAGCAGACAGTTCTCCTTACAGCATATACTCCCATTCACTGAGAAATGTCCAAACGCAGCTCTTACCAGAAACGTGTTTCTAACTCCTGAATCTAAAGGGAGATTTAACTCACTTAGCTGAACAAACGCACAGCAGAGCAGATTGAAGGATACGTTTCTTCTGTGTTTTAGGCAGAGTTTTACTGCTATTTCGTTATATGCGGGAATAGTGCTGGAAATGCCTGGAAATGCCTGTTTTGAGATCTCTCCACAGAAAGCGTTTCCAGACTTCCCCTTCAACACACGAGTTTAACTCTGTAAGTTGAATGCACACATTGAAGACCGTTCTGTTAGGTAGCTCCGTTTTGGTTTTAGAAGCAGACAGTTCTCCTTACAGCATATACTCCCATTCACTGAGAAATGTCCAAACGCAGCTCTTACCAGAAACGTGTTTCTAACTCCTGAATCTAAAGGGAGATTTAACTCTCTTAGCTGAACAAACGCACAGCAGAGCAGATTGAAGGATACGTTTCTTCTGTGTTTTAGGCAGAGTTTTACTGCTATTTCGTTATATGCGGGAATAGTGCTGGAAATGCCTGGAAATGCCTGTTTTGAGATCTCTCCACAGAAAGCGTTTCCAGACTTCCCCTTCAACACACGAGTTTAACCTTGTAAGTTGAATGCACACATTGAAGACCGTTCTGTTAGGTAGCTCCGTTTTGGTTTTAGAGAAGCAGACAGTTCTCCTTACAGCATATACTCCCATTCACTGAGAAATGTCCAAACGCAGCTCTTACCAGAAACGTGTTTCTAACTCCTGAATCTAAAGGGAGATTTAACTCACTTAGCTGAACAAACGCACAGCAGAGCAGATTGAAGGATACGTTTCTTCTGTGTTTTAGGCAGAGTTTTACTGCTATTTCGTTATATGCGGGAATAGTGCTGGAAATGCCTGAAATGCCTGTTTTGAGATCTCTCCACAGAAAGCGTTTCCAGACTTCCCCTTCAACACACGAGTTTAACTCTGTAAGTTGAATGCACACATTGAAGACCGTTCTGTTAGGTAGCTCCGTTTTGGTTTTAGAAGCAGACAGTTCTCCTTACAGCATATACTCCCATTCACTGAGATATGTCCAAACGCAGCTCTTACCAGAAACGTGTTTCTAACTCCTGAATCTAAAGGGAGATTTAACTCACTTAGCTGAACAAACGCACAGCAGAGCAGATTGAAGGATACGTTTCTTCTGTGTTTTAGGCAGAGTTTTACTGCTATTTCGTTATATGCGGGAATAGTGCTGGAAATGCCTGTTTTGAGATCTCTCCACAGAAAGCGTTTCCAGACTTCCCCTTCAACACACGAGTTTAACTCTGTAAGTTGAATGCACACATTGAAGACCGTTCTGTTAGGTAGCTCCGTTTTGGTTTTAGAAGCAGACAGTTCTCCTTACAGCATATACTCCCATTCACTGAGAAATGTCCAAACGCAGCTCTTACCAGAAACGTGTTTCTAACTCCTGAATCTAAAGGGAGATTTAACTCACTTAGCTGAACAAACGCACAGCAGAGCAGATTGAAGGATACGTTTCTTCTGTGTTTTAGGCAGAGTTTTACTGCTATTTCGTTATATGCGGGAATAGTGCTGGAAATGCCTGTTTTGAGATCTCTCCACAGAAAGCGTTTCCAGACTTCCCCTTCAACACACGAGTTTAACTCTGTAAGTTGAATGCACACATTGAAGACCGTTCTGTTAGGTAGCTCCGTTTTGGTTTTAGAAGCAGACAGTTCTCCTTACAGCATATACTCCCATTCACTGAGAAATGTCCAAACGCAGCTCTTACCAGAAACGTGTTTCTAACTCCTGAATCTAAAGGGAGATTTAACTCACTTAGCTGAACAAACGCACAGCAGAGCAGATTGAAGGATACGTTTCTTCTGTGTTTTAGGCAGAGTTTTACTGCTATTTCGTTATATGCGGGAATAGTGCTGGAAATGCCTGTTTTGAGATCTCTCCACAGAAAGCGTTTCCAGACTTCCCCTTCAACACACGAGTTTAACTCTGTAAGTTGAATGCACACATTGAAGACCGTTCTGTTAGGTAGCTCCGTTTTGGTTTTAGAAGCAGACAGTTCTCCTTACAGCATATACTCCCATTCACTGAGAAATGTCCAAACGCAGCTCTTACCAGAAACGTGTTTCTAACTCCTGAATCTAAAGGGAGATTTAACTCACTTAGCTGAACAAACGCACAGCAGAGCAGATTGAAGGATACGTTTCTTCTGTGTTTTAGGCAGAGTTTTACTGCTATTTCGTTATATGCGGGAATAGTGCTGGAAATGCCTGAAATGCCTGTTTTGAGATCTCTCCACAGAAAGCGTTTCCAGACTTCCCCTTCAACACACGAGTTTAACTCTGTAAGTTGAATGCACACATTGAAGACCGTTCTGTTAGGTAGCTCCGTTTTGGTTTTAGAAGCAGACAGTTCTCCTTACAGCATATACTCCCATTCACTGAGAAATGTCCAAACGCAGCTCTTACCAGAAACGTGTTTCTAACTCCTGAATCTAAAGGGAGATTTAACTCACTTAGCTGAACAAACGCACAGCAGAGCAGATTGAAGGATACGTTTCTTCTGTGTTTTAGGCAGAGTTTTACTGCTATTTCGTTATATGCGGGAATAGTGCTGGAAATGCCTGGAAATGCCTGTTTTGAGATCTCTCCACAGAAAGCGTTTCCAGACTTCCCCTTCAACACACGAGTTTAACTCTGTAAGCTGAATGCACACATTGAAGACCGTTCTGTTAGGTAGCTCCGTTTTGGTTTTAGAAGCAGACAGTTCTCCTTACAGCATATACTCCCATTCACTGAGAAATGTCCAAACGCAGCTCTTACCAGAAACGTGTTTCTAACTCCTGAATCTAAAGGGAGATTTAACTCACTTAGCTGAACAAACGCACAGCAGAGCAGATTGAAGGATACGTTTCTTCTGTGTTTTAGGCAGAGTTTTACTGCTATTTCGTTATATGCGGGAATAGTGCTGGAAATGCCTGTTTTGAGATCTCTCCACAGAAAGCGTTTCCAGACTTCCCCTTCAACACACGAGTTTAACTCTGTAAGTTGAATGCACACATTGAAGACCGTTCTGTTAGGTAGCTCCGTTTTGGTTTTAGAAGCAGACAGTTCTCCTTACAGCATATACTCCCATTCACTGAGAAATGTCCAAACGCAGCTCTTACCAGAAACGTGTTTCTAACTCCTGAATCTAAAGGGAGATTTAACTCACTTAGCTGAACAAACGCACAGCAGAGCAGATTGAAGGATACGTTTCTTCTGTGTTTTAGGCAGAGTTTTACTGCTATTTCGTTATATGCGGGAATAGTGCTGGAAATGCCTGTTTTGAGATCTCTCCACAGAAAGCGTTTCCAGACTTCCCCTTCAACACACGAGTTTAACTCTGTAAGTTGAATGCACACATTGAAGACCGTTCTGTTAGGTAGCTCCGTTTTGGTTTTAGAAGCAGACAGTTCTCCTTACAGCATATACTCCCATTCACTGAGAAATGTCCAAACGCAGCTCTTACCAGAAACGTGTTTCTAACTCCTGAATCTAAAGGGAGATTTAACTCTCTTAGCTGAACAAACGCACAGCAGAGCAGATTGAAGGATACGTTTCTTCTGTGTTTTAGGCAGAGTTTTACTGCTATTTCGTTATATGCGGGAATAGTGCTGGAAATGCCTGGAAATGCCTGTTTTGAGATCTCTCCACAGAAAGCGTTTCCAGACTTCCCCTTCAACACACGAGTTTAACCTTGTAAGTTGAATGCACACATTGAAGACCGTTCTGTTAGGTAGCTCCGTTTTGGTTTTAGAAGCAGACAGTTCTCCTTACAGCATATACTCCCATTCACTGAGAAATGTCCAAACGCAGCTCTTACCGGAAACGTGTTTCTAACTCCTGAATCTAAAGGGAGATTTAACTCACTTAGCTGAACAAACGCACAGCAGAGCAGATTGAAGGATACGTTTCTTCTGTGTTTTAGGCAGAGTTTTACTGCTATTTCGTTATATGCGGGAATAGTGCTGGAAATGCCTGGAAATGCCTGTTTTGAGATCTCTCCACAGAAAGCGTTTCCAGACTTCCCCTTCAACACACGAGTTTAACTCTGTAAGTTGAATGCACACATTGAAGACCGTTCTGTTAGGTAGCTCCGTTTTGGTTTTAGAAGCAGACAGTTCTCCTTACAGCATATACTCCCATTCACTGAGAAATGTCCAAACGCAGCTCTTACCAGAAACGTGTTTCTAACTCCTGAATCTAAAGGGAGATTTAACTCTCTTAGCTGAACAAACGCACAGCAGAGCAGATTGAAGGATACGTTTCTTCTGTGTTTTAGGCAGAGTTTTACTGCTATTTCGTTATATGCGGGAATAGTGCTGGAAATGCCTGGAAATGCCTGTTTTGAGATCTCTCCACAGAAAGCGTTTCCAGACTTCCCCTTCAACACACGAGTTTAACCTTGTAAGTTGAATGCACACATTGAAGACCGTTCTGTTAGGTAGCTCCGTTTTGGTTTTAGAAGCAGACAGTTCTCCTTACAGCATATACTCCCATTCACTGAGAAATGTCCAAACGCAGCTCTTACCAGAAACGTGTTTCTAACTCCTGAATCTAAAGGGAGATTTAACTCACTTAGCTGAACAAACGCACAGCAGAGCAGATTGAAGGATACGTTTCTTCTGTGTTTTAGGCAGAGTTTTACTGCTATTTCGTTATATGCGGGAATAGTGCTGGAAATGCCTGTTTTGAGATCTCTCCACAGAAAGCGTTTCCAGACTTCCCCTTCAACACACGAGTTTAACTCTGTAAGTTGAATGCACACATTGAAGACCGTTCTGTTAGGTAGCTCCGTTTTGGTTTTAGAAGCAGACAGTTCTCCTTACAGCATATACTCCCATTCACTGAGAAATGTCCAAACGCAGCTCTTACCAGAAACGTGTTTCTAACTCCTGAATCTAAAGGGAGATTTAACTCACTTAGCTGAACAAACGCACAGCAGAGCAGATTGAAGGATACGTTTCTTCTGTGTTTTAGGCAGAGTTTTACTGCTATTTCGTTATATGCGGGAATAGTGCTGGAAATGCCTGTTTTGAGATCTCTCCACAGAAAGCGTTTCCAGACTTCCCCTTCAACACACGAGTTTAACTCTGTAAGTTGAATGCACACATTGAAGACCGTTCTGTTAGGTAGCTCCGTTTTGGTTTTAGAAGCAGACAGTTCTCCTTACAGCATATACTCCCATTCACTGAGAAATGTCCAAACGCAGCTCTTACCAGAAACGTGTTTCTAACTCCTGAATCTAAAGGGAGATTTAACTCACTTAGCTGAACAAACGCACAGCAGAGCAGATTGAAGGATACGTTTCTTCTGTGTTTTAGGCAGAGTTTTACTGCTATTTCGTTATATGCGGGAATAGTGCTGGAAATGCCTGTTTTGAGATCTCTCCACAGAAAGCGTTTCCAGACTTCCCCTTCAACACACGAGTTTAACTCTGTAAGTTGAATGCACACATTGAAGACCGTTCTGTTAGGTAGCTCCGTTTTGGTTTTAGAAGCAGACAGTTCTCCTTACAGCATATACTCCCATTCACTGAGAAATGTCCAAACGCAGCTCTTACCAGAAACGTGTTTCTAACTCCTGAATCTAAAGGGAGATTTAACTCACTTAGCTGAACAAACGCACAGCAGAGCAGATTGAAGGATACGTTTCTTCTGTGTTTTAGGCAGAGTTTTACTGCTATTTCGTTATATGCGGGAATAGTGCTGGAAATGCCTGGAAATGCCTGTTTTGAGATCTCTCCACAGAAAGCGTTTCCAGACTTCCCCTTCAACACACGAGTTTAACTCTGTAAGTTGAATGCACACATTGAAGACCGTTCTGTTAGGTAGCTCCGTTTTGGTTTTAGAAGCAGACAGTTCTCCTTACAGCATATACTCCCATTCACTGAGAAATGTCCAAACGCAGCTCTTACCAGAAACGTGTTTCTAACTCCTGAATCTAAAGGGAGATTTAACTCACTTAGCTGAACAAACGCACAGCAGAGCAGATTGAAGGATACGTTTCTTCTGTGTTTTAGGCAGAGTTTTACTGCTATTTCGTTATATGCGGGAATAGTGCTGGAAATGCCTGGAAATGCCTGTTTTGAGATCTCTCCACAGAAAGCGTTTCCAGACTTCCCCTTCAACACACGAGTTTAACTCTGTAAGCTGAATGCACACATTGAAGACCGTTCTGTTAGGTAGCTCCGTTTTGGTTTTAGAAGCAGACAGTTCTCCTTACAGCATATACTCCCATTCACTGAGAAATGTCCAAACGCAGCTCTTACCAGAAACGTGTTTCTAACTCCTGAATCTAAAGGGAGATTTAACTCACTTAGCTGAACAAACGCACAGCAGAGCAGATTGAAGGATACGTTTCTTCTGTGTTTTAGGCAGAGTTTTACTGCTATTTCGTTATATGCGGGAATAGTGCTGGAAATGCCTGTTTTGAGATCTCTCCACAGAAAGCGTTTCCAGACTTCCCCTTCAACACACGAGTTTAACTCTGTAAGTTGAATGCACACATTGAAGACCGTTCTGTTAGGTAGCTCCGTTTTGGTTTTAGAAGCAGACAGTTCTCCTTACAGCATATACTCCCATTCACTGAGAAATGTCCAAACGCAGCTCTTACCAGAAACGTGTTTCTAACTCCTGAATCTAAAGGGAGATTTAACTCACTTAGCTGAACAAACGCACAGCAGAGCAGATTGAAGGATACGTTTCTTCTGTGTTTTAGGCAGAGTTTTACTGCTATTTCGTTATATGCGGGAATAGTGCTGGAAATGCCTGTTTTGAGATCTCTCCACAGAAAGCGTTTCCAGACTTCCCCTTCAACACACGAGTTTAACTCTGTAAGTTGAATGCACACATTGAAGACCGTTCTGTTAGGTAGCTCCGTTTTGGTTTTAGAAGCAGACAGTTCTCCTTACAGCATATACTCCCATTCACTGAGAAATGTCCAAACGCAGCTCTTACCAGAAACGTGTTTCTAACTCCTGAATCTAAAGGGAGATTTAACTCTCTTAGCTGAACAAACGCACAGCAGAGCAGATTGAAGGATACGTTTCTTCTGTGTTTTAGGCAGAGTTTTACTGCTATTTCGTTATATGCGGGAATAGTGCTGGAAATGCCTGGAAATGCCTGTTTTGAGATCTCTCCACAGAAAGCGTTTCCAGACTTCCCCTTCAACACACGAGTTTAACCTTGTAAGTTGAATGCACACATTGAAGACCGTTCTGTTAGGTAGCTCCGTTTTGGTTTTAGAAGCAGACAGTTCTCCTTACAGCATATACTCCCATTCACTGAGAAATGTCCAAACGCAGCTCTTACCGGAAACGTGTTTCTAACTCCTGAATCTAAAGGGAGATTTAACTCACTTAGCTGAACAAACGCACAGCAGAGCAGATTGAAGGATACGTTTCTTCTGTGTTTTAGGCAGAGTTTTACTGCTATTTCGTTATATGCGGGAATAGTGCTGGAAATGCCTGGAAATGCCTGTTTTGAGATCTCTCCACAGAAAGCGTTTCCAGACTTCCCCTTCAACACACGAGTTTAACTCTGTAAGTTGAATGCACACATTGAAGACCGTTCTGTTAGGTAGCTCCGTTTTGGTTTTAGAAGCAGACAGTTCTCCTTACAGCATATACTCCCATTCACTGAGAAATGTCCAAACGCAGCTCTTACCAGAAACGTGTTTCTAACTCCTGAATCTAAAGGGAGATTTAACTCTCTTAGCTGAACAAACGCACAGCAGAGCAGATTGAAGGATACGTTTCTTCTGTGTTTTAGGCAGAGTTTTACTGCTATTTCGTTATATGCGGGAATAGTGCTGGAAATGCCTGGAAATGCCTGTTTTGAGATCTCTCCACAGAAAGCGTTTCCAGACTTCCCCTTCAACACACGAGTTTAACCTTGTAAGTTGAATGCACACATTGAAGACCGTTCTGTTAGGTAGCTCCGTTTTGGTTTTAGAAGCAGACAGTTCTCCTTACAGCATATACTCCCATTCACTGAGAAATGTCCAAACGCAGCTCTTACCAGAAACGTGTTTCTAACTCCTGAATCTAAAGGGAGATTTAACTCACTTAGCTGAACAAACGCACAGCAGAGCAGATTGAAGGATACGTTTCTTCTGTGTTTTAGGCAGAGTTTTACTGCTATTTCGTTATATGCGGGAATAGTGCTGGAAATGCCTGGAAATGCCTGTTTTGAGATCTCTCCACAGAAAGCGTTTCCAGACTTCCCCTTCAACACACGAGTTTAACTCTGTAAGTTGAATGCACACATTGAAGACCGTTCTGTTAGGTAGCTCCGTTTTGGTTTTAGAAGCAGACAGTTCTCCTTACAGCATATACTCCCATTCACTGAGAAATGTCCAAACGCAGCTCTTACCAGAAACGTGTTTCTAACTCCTGAATCTAAAGGGAGATTTAACTCACTTAGCTGAACAAACGCACAGCAGAGCAGATTGAAGGATACGTTTCTTCTGTGTTTTAGGCAGAGTTTTACTGCTATTTCGTTATATGCGGGAATAGTGCTGGAAATGCCTGTTTTGAGATCTCTCCACAGAAAGCGTTTCCAGACTTCCCCTTCAACACACGAGTTTAATTCTGTAAGTTGAATGCACACATTGAAGACCGTTCTGTTAGGTAGCTCCGTTTTGGTTTTAGAAGCAGACAGTTCTCCTTACAGCATATACTCCCATTCACTGAGAAATGTCCAAACGCAGCTCTTACCAGAAACGTGTTTCTAACTCCTGAATCTAAAGGGAGATTTAACTCACTTAGCTGAACAAACGCACAGCAGAGCAGATTGAAGGATACGTTTCTTCTGTGTTTTAGGCAGAGTTTTACTGCTATTTCGTTATATGCGGGAATAGTGCTGGAAATGCCTGGAAATGCCTGTTTTGAGATCTCTCCACAGAAAGCGTTTCCAGACTTCCCCTTCAACACACGAGTTTAACTCTGTAAGTTGAATGCACACATTGAAGACCGTTCTGTTAGGTAGCTCCGTTTTGGTTTTAGAAGCAGACAGTTCTCCTTACAGCATATACTCCCATTCACTGAGAAATGTCCAAACGCAGCTCTTACCAGAAACGTGTTTCTAACTCCTGAATCTAAAGGGAGATTTAACTCTCTTAGCTGAACAAACGCACAGCAGAGCAGATTGAAGGATACGTTTCTTCTGTGTTTTAGGCAGAGTTTTACTGCTATTTCGTTATATGCGGGAATAGTGCTGGAAATGCCTGGAAATGCCTGTTTTGAGATCTCTCCACAGAAAGCGTTTCCAGACTTCCCCTTCAACACACGAGTTTAACCTTGTAAGTTGAATGCACACATTGAAGACCGTTCTGTTAGGTAGCTCCGTTTTGGTTTTAGAAGCAGACAGTTCTCCTTACAGCATATACTCCCATTCACTGAGAAATGTCCAAACGCAGCTCTTACCAGAAACGTGTTTCTAACTCCTGAATCTAAAGGGAGATTTAACTCACTTAGCTGAACAAACGCACAGCAGAGCAGATTGAAGGATACGTTTCTTCTGTGTTTTAGGCAGAGTTTTACTGCTATTTCGTTATATGCGGGAATAGTGCTGGAAATGCCTGGAAATGCCTGTTTTGAGATCTCTCCACAGAAAGCGTTTCCAGACTTCCCCTTCAACACACGAGTTTAACTCTGTAAGTTGAATGCACACATTGAAGACCGTTCTGTTAGGTAGCTCCGTTTTGGTTTTAGAAGCAGACAGTTCTCCTTACAGCATATACTCCCATTCACTGAGATATGTCCAAACGCAGCTCTTACCAGAAACGTGTTTCTAACTCCTGAATCTAAAGGGAGATTTAACTCACTTAGCTGAACAAACGCACAGCAGAGCAGATTGAAGGATACGTTTCTTCTGTGTTTTAGGCAGAGTTTTACTGCTATTTCGTTATATGCGGGAATAGTGCTGGAAATGCCTGTTTTGAGATCTCTCCACAGAAAGCGTTTCCAGACTTCCCCTTCAACACACGAGTTTAACTCTGTAAGTTGAATGCACACATTGAAGACCGTTCTGTTAGGTAGCTCCGTTTTGGTTTTAGAAGCAGACAGTTCTCCTTACAGCATATACTCCCATTCACTGAGAAATGTCCAAACGCAGCTCTTACCAGAAACGTGTTTCTAACTCCTGAATCTAAAGGGAGATTTAACTCACTTAGCTGAACAAACGCACAGCAGAGCAGATTGAAGGATACGTTTCTTCTGTGTTTTAGGCAGAGTTTTACTGCTATTTCGTTATATGCGGGAATAGTGCTGGAAATGCCTGTTTTGAGATCTCTCCACAGAAAGCGTTTCCAGACTTCCCCTTCAACACACGAGTTTAACTCTGTAAGTTGAATGCACACATTGAAGACCGTTCTGTTAGGTAGCTCCGTTTTGGTTTTAGAAGCAGACAGTTCTCCTTACAGCATATACTCCCATTCACTGAGAAATGTCCAAACGCAGCTCTTACCAGAAACGTGTTTCTAACTCCTGAATCTAAAGGGAGATTTAACTCACTTAGCTGAACAAACGCACAGCAGAGCAGATTGAAGGATACGTTTCTTCTGTGTTTTAGGCAGAGTTTTACTGCTATTTCGTTATATGCGGGAATAGTGCTGGAAATGCCTGGAAATGCCTGTTTTGAGATCTCTCCACAGAAAGCGTTTCCAGACTTCCCCTTCAACACACGAGTTTAACTCTGTAAGTTGAATGCACACATTGAAGACCGTTCTGTTAGGTAGCTCCGTTTTGGTTTTAGAAGCAGACAGTTCTCCTTACAGCATATACTCCCATTCACTGAGAAATGTCCAAACGCAGCTCTTACCAGAAACGTGTTTCTAACTCCTGAATCTAAAGGGAGATTTAACTCACTTAGCTGAACAAACGCACAGCAGAGCAGATTGAAGGATACGTTTCTTCTGTGTTTTAGGCAGAGTTTTACTGCTATTTCGTTATATGCGGGAATAGTGCTGGAAATGCCTGGAAATGCCTGTTTTGAGATCTCTCCACAGAAAGCGTTTCCAGACTTCCCCTTCAACACACGAGTTTAACTCTGTAAGTTGAATGCACACATTGAAGACCGTTCTGTTAGGTAGCTCCGTTTTGGTTTTAGAAGCAGACAGTTCTCCTTACAGCATATACTCCCATTCACTGAGAAATGTCCAAACGCAGCTCTTACCAGAAACGTGTTTCTAACTCCTGAATCTAAAGGGAGATTTAACTCACTTAGCTGAACAAACGCACAGCAGAGCAGATTGAAGGATACGTTTCTTCTGTGTTTTAGGCAGAGTTTTACTGCTATTTCGTTATATGCGGGAATAGTGCTGGAAATGCCTGTTTTGAGATCTCTCCACAGAAAGCGTTTCCAGACTTCCCCTTCAACACACGAGTTTAACTCTGTAAGTTGAATGCACACATTGAAGACCGTTCTGTTAGGTAGCTCCGTTTTGGTTTTAGAAGCAGACAGTTCTCCTTACAGCATATACTCCCATTCACTGAGAAATGTCCAAACGCAGCTCTTACCAGAAACGTGTTTCTAACTCCTGAATCTAAAGGGAGATTTAACTCACTTAGCTGAACAAACGCACAGCAGAGCAGATTGAAGGATACGTTTCTTCTGTGTTTTAGGCAGAGTTTTACTGCTATTTCGTTATATGCGGGAATAGTGCTGGAAATGCCTGTTTTGAGATCTCTCCACAGAAAGCGTTTCCAGACTTCCCCTTCAACACACGAGTTTAACTCTGTAAGTTGAATGCACACATTGAAGACCGTTCTGTTAGGTAGCTCCGTTTTGGTTTTAGAAGCAGACAGTTCTCCTTACAGCATATACTCCCATTCACTGAGAAATGTCCAAACGCAGCTCTTACCAGAAACGTGTTTCTAACTCCTGAATCTAAAGGGAGATTTAACTCACTTAGCTGAACAAACGCACAGCAGAGCAGATTGAAGGATACGTTTCTTCTGTGTTTTAGGCAGAGTTTTACTGCTATTTCGTTATATGCGGGAATAGTGCTGGAAATGCCTGGAAATGCCTGTTTTGAGATCTCTCCACAGAAAGCGTTTCCAGACTTCCCCTTCAACACACGAGTTTAACTCTGTAAGTTGAATGCACACATTGAAGACCGTTCTGTTAGGTAGCTCCGTTTTGGTTTTAGAAGCAGACAGTTCTCCTTACAGCATATACTCCCATTCACTGAGAAATGTCCAAACGCAGCTCTTACCAGAAACGTGTTTCTAACTCCTGAATCTAAAGGGAGATTTAACTCACTTAGCTGAACAAACGCACAGCAGAGCAGATTGAAGGATACGTTTCTTCTGTGTTTTAGGCAGAGTTTTACTGCTATTTCGTTATATGCGGGAATAGTGCTGGAAATGCCTGTTTTGAGATCTCTCCACAGAAAGCGTTTCCAGACTTCCCCTTCAACACACGAGTTTAACTCTGTAAGTTGAACGCACACATTGAAGACCGTTCTGTTAGGTAGCTCCGTTTTGGTTTTAGAAGCAGACAGTTCTCCTTACAGCATATACTCCCATTCACTGAGAAATGTCCAAACGCAGCTCTTACCAGAAACGTGTTTCTAACTCCTGAATCTAAAGGGAGATTTAACTCACTTAGCTGAACAAACGCACAGCAGAGCAGATTGAAGGATACGTTTCTTCTGTGTTTTAGGCAGAGTTTTACTGCTATTTCGTTATATGCGGGAATAGTGCTGGAAATGCCTGGAAATGCCTGTTTTGAGATCTCTCCACAGAAAGCGTTTCCAGACTTCCCCTTCAACACACGAGTTTAACTCTGTAAGTTGAATGCACACATTGAAGACCGTTCTGTTAGGTAGCTCCGTTTTGGTTTTAGAAGCAGACAGTTCTCCTTACAGCATATACTCCCATTCACTGAGAAATGTCCAAACGCAGCTCTTACCAGAAACGTGTTTCTAACTCCTGAATCTAAAGGGAGATTTAACTCACTTAGCTGAACAAACGCACAGCAGAGCAGATTGAAGGATACGTTTCTTCTGTGTTTTAGGCAGAGTTTTACTGCTATTTCGTTATATGCGGGAATAGTGCTGGAAATGCCTGGAAATGCCTGTTTTGAGATCTCTCCACAGAAAGCGTTTCCAGACTTCCCCTTCAACACACGAGTTTAACTCTGTAAGTTGAATGCACACATTGAAGACCGTTCTGTTAGGTAGCTCCGTTTTGGTTTTAGAAGCAGACAGTTCTCCTTACAGCATATACTCCCATTCACTGAGAAATGTCCAAACGCAGCTCTTACCAGAAACGTGTTTCTAACTCCTGAATCTAAAGGGAGATTTAACTCACTTAGCTGAACAAACGCACAGCAGAGCAGATTGAAGGATACGTTTCTTCTGTGTTTTAGGCAGAGTTTTACTGCTATTTCGTTATATGCGGGAATAGTGCTGGAAATGCCTGTTTTGAGATCTCTCCACAGAAAGCGTTTCCAGACTTCCCCTTCAACACACGAGTTTAACTCTGTAAGTTGAATGCACACATTGAAGACCGTTCTGTTAGGTAGCTCCGTTTTGGTTTTAGAAGCAGACAGTTCTCCTTACAGCATATACTCCCATTCACTGAGAAATGTCCAAACGCAGCTCTTACCAGAAACGTGTTTCTAACTCCTGAATCTAAAGGGAGATTTAACTCACTTAGCTGAACAAACGCACAGCAGAGCAGATTGAAGGATACGTTTCTTCTGTGTTTTAGGCAGAGTTTTACTGCTATTTCGTTATATGCGGGAATAGTGCTGGAAATGCCTGTTTTGAGATCTCTCCACAGAAAGCGTTTCCAGACTTCCCCTTCAACACACGAGTTTAACTCTGTAAGTTGAATGCACACATTGAAGACCGTTCTGTTAGGTAGCTCCGTTTTGGTTTTAGAAGCAGACAGTTCTCCTTACAGCATATACTCCCATTCACTGAGAAATGTCCAAACGCAGCTCTTACCAGAAACGTGTTTCTAACTCCTGAATCTAAAGGGAGATTTAACTCACTTAGCTGAACAAACGCACAGCAGAGCAGATTGAAGGATACGTTTCTTCTGTGTTTTAGGCAGAGTTTTACTGCTATTTCGTTATATGCGGGAATAGTGCTGGAAATGCCTGTTTTGAGATCTCTCCACAGAAAGCGTTTCCAGACTTCCCCTTCAACACACGAGTTTAACTCTGTAAGTTGAATGCACACATTGAAGACCGTTCTGTTAGGTAGCTCCGTTTTGGTTTTAGAAGCAGACAGTTCTCCTTACAGCATATACTCCCATTCACTGAGAAATGTCCAAACGCAGCTCTTACCAGAAACGTGTTTCTAACTCCTGAATCTAAAGGGAGATTTAACTCACTTAGCTGAACAAACGCACAGCAGAGCAGATTGAAGGATACGTTTCTTCTGTGTTTTAGGCAGAGTTTTACTGCTATTTCGTTATATGCGGGAATAGTGCTGGAAATGCCTGGAAATGCCTGTTTTGAGATCTCTCCACAGAAAGCGTTTCCAGACTTCCCCTTCAACACACGAGTTTAACTCTGTAAGTTGAATGCACACATTGAAGACCGTTCTGTTAGGTAGCTCCGTTTTGGTTTTAGAAGCAGACAGTTCTCCTTACAGCATATACTCCCATTCACTGAGAAATGTCCAAACGCAGCTCTTACCAGAAACGTGTTTCTAACTCCTGAATCTAAAGGGAGATTTAACTCACTTAGCTGAACAAACGCACAGCAGAGCAGATTGAAGGATACGTTTCTTCTGTGTTTTAGGCAGAGTTTTACTGCTATTTCGTTATATGCGGGAATAGTGCTGGAAATGCCTGTTTTGAGATCTCTCCACAGAAAGCGTTTCCAGACTTCCCCTTCAACACACGAGTTTAACTCTGTAAGTTGAATGCACACATTGAAGACCGTTCTGTTAGGTAGCTCCGTTTTGGTTTTAGAAGCAGACAGTTCTCCTTACAGCATATACTCCCATTCACTGAGAAATGTCCAAACGCAGCTCTTACCAGAAACGTGTTTCTAACTCCTGAATCTAAAGGGAGATTTAACTCACTTAGCTGAACAAACGCACAGCAGAGCAGATTGAAGGATACGTTTCTTCTGTGTTTTAGGCAGAGTTTTACTGCTATTTCGTTATATGCGGGAATAGTGCTGGAAATGCCTGGAAATGCCTGTTTTGAGATCTCTCCACAGAAAGCGTTTCCAGACTTCCCCTTCAACACACGAGTTTAACTCTGTAAGTTGAATGCACACATTGAAGACCGTTCTGTTAGGTAGCTCCGTTTTGGTTTTAGAAGCAGACAGTTCTCCTTACAGCATATACTCCCATTCACTGAGAAATGTCCAAACGCAGCTCTTACCAGAAACGTGTTTCTAACTCCTGAATCTAAAGGGAGATTTAACTCACTTAGCTGAACAAACGCACAGCAGAGCAGATTGAAGGATACGTTTCTTCTGTGTTTTAGGCAGAGTTTTACTGCTATTTCGTTATATGCGGGAATAGTGCTGGAAATGCCTGGAAATGCCTGTTTTGAGATCTCTCCACAGAAAGCGTTTCCAGACTTCCCCTTCAACACACGAGTTTAACTCTGTAAGTTGAATGCACACATTGAAGACCGTTCTGTTAGGTAGCTCCGTTTTGGTTTTAGAAGCAGACAGTTCTCCTTACAGCATATACTCCCATTCACTGAGAAATGTCCAAACGCAGCTCTTACCAGAAACGTGTTTCTAACTCCTGAATCTAAAGGGAGATTTAACTCACTTAGCTGAACAAACGCACAGCAGAGCAGATTGAAGGATACGTTTCTTCTGTGTTTTAGGCAGAGTTCTACTGCTATTTCGTTATATGCGGGAATAGTGCTGGAAATGCCTGTTTTGAGATCTCTCCACAGAAAGCGTTTCCAGACTTCCCCTTCAACACACGAGTTTAACTCTGTAAGTTGAATGCACACATTGAAGACCGTTCTGTTAGGTAGCTCCGTTTTGGTTTTAGAAGCAGACAGTTCTCCTTACAGCATATACTCCCATTCACTGAGAAATGTCCAAACGCAGCTCTTACCAGAAACGTGTTTCTAACTCCTGAATCTAAAGGGAGATTTAACTCACTTAGCTGAACAAACGCACAGCAGAGCAGATTGAAGGATACGTTTCTTCTGTGTTTTAGGCAGAGTTTTACTGCTATTTCGTTATATGCGGGAATAGTGCTGGAAATGCCTGGAAATGCCTGTTTTGAGATCTCTCCACAGAAAGCGTTTCCAGACTTCCCCTTCAACACACGAGTTTAACTCTGTAAGTTGAATGCACACATTGAAGACCGTTCTGTTAGGTAGCTCCGTTTTGGTTTTAGAAGCAGACAGTTCTCCTTACAGCATATACTCCCATTCACTGAGAAATGTCCAAACGCAGCTCTTACCAGAAACGTGTTTCTAACTCCTGAATCTAAAGGGAGATTTAACTCTCTTAGCTGAACAAACGCACAGCAGAGCAGATTGAAGGATACGTTTCTTCTGTGTTTTAGGCAGAGTTTTACTGCTATTTCGTTATATGCGGGAATAGTGCTGGAAATGCCTGGAAATGCCTGTTTTGAGATCTCTCCACAGAAAGCGTTTCCAGACTTCCCCTTCAACACACGAGTTTAACTCTGTAAGTTGAATGCACACATTGAAGACCGTTCTGTTAGGTAGCTCCGTTTTGGTTTTAGAAGCAGACAGTTCTCCTTACAGCATATACTCCCATTCACTGAGAAATGTCCAAACGCAGCTCTTACCAGAAACGTGTTTCTAACTCCTGAATCTAAAGGGAGATTTAACTCACTTAGCTGAACAAACGCACAGCAGAGCAGATTGAAGGATACGTTTCTTCTGTGTTTTAGGCAGAGTTTTACTGCTATTTCGTTATATGCGGGAATAGTGCTGGAAATGCCTGTTTTGAGATCTCTCCACAGAAAGCGTTTCCAGACTTCCCCTTCAACACACGAGTTTAACTCTGTAAGTTGAATGCACACATTGAAGACCGTTCTGTTAGGTAGCTCCGTTTTGGTTTTAGAAGCAGACAGTTCTCCTTACAGCATATACTCCCATTCACTGAGAAATGTCCAAACGCAGCTCTTACCAGAAACATGTTTCTAACTCCTGAATCTAAAGGGAGATTTAACTCACTTAGCTGAACAAACGCACAGCAGAGCAGATTCAAGGATACGTTTCTTCTGTGTTTTAGGCAGAGTTTTACTGCTATTTCGTTATATGCGGGAATAGTGCTGGAAATGCCTGTTTTGAGATCTCTCCACAGAAAGCGTTTCCAGACTTCCCCTTCAACACACGAGTTTAACTCTGTAAGTTGAATGCACACATTGAAGACCGTTCTGTTAGGTAGCTCCGTTTTGGTTTTAGAAGCAGACAGTTCTCCTTACAGCATATACTCCCATTCACTGAGAAATGTCCAAACGCAGCTCTTACCAGAAACGTGTTTCTAACTCCTGAATCTAAAGGGAGATTTAACTCACTTAGCTGAACAAACGCACAGCAGAGCAGATTGAAGGATACGTTTCTTCTGTGTTTTAGGCAGAGTTCTACTGCTATTTCGTTATATGCGGGAATAGTGCTGGAAATGCCTGTTTTGAGATCTCTCCACAGAAAGCGTTTCCAGACTTCCCCTTCAACACACGAGTTTAACTCTGTAAGTTGAATGCACACATTGAAGACCGTTCTGTTAGGTAGCTCCGTTTTGGTTTTAGAAGCAGACAGTTCTCCTTACAGCATATACTCCCATTCACTGAGAAATGTCCAAACGCAGCTCTTACCAGAAACGTGTTTCTAACTCCTGAATCTAAAGGGAGATTTAACTCACTTAGCTGAACAAACGCACAGCAGAGCAGATTGAAGGATACGTTTCTTCTGTGTTTTAGGCAGAGTTTTACTGCTATTTCGTTATATGCGGGAATAGTGCTGGAAATGCCTGTTTTGAGATCTCTCCACAGAAAGCGTTTCCAGACTTCCCCTTCAACACACGAGTTTAACTCTGTAAGTTGAATGCACACATTGAAGACCGTTCTGTTAGGTAGCTCCGTTTTGGTTTTAGAAGCAGACAGTTCTCCTTACAGCATATACTCCCATTCACTGAGAAATGTCCAAACGCAGCTCTTACCAGAAACGTGTTTCTAACTCCTGAATCTAAAGGGAGATTTAACTCACTTAGCTGAACAAACGCACAGCAGAGCAGATTGAAGGATACGTTTCTTCTGTGTTTTAGGCAGAGTTTTACTGCTATTTCGTTATATGCGGGAATAGTGCTGGAAATGCCTGGAAATGCCTGTTTTGAGATCTCTCCACAGAAAGCGTTTCCAGACTTCCCCTTCAACACACGAGTTTAACTCTGTAAGTTGAATGCACACATTGAAGACCGTTCTGTTAGGTAGCTCCGTTTTGGTTTTAGAAGCAGACAGTTCTCCTTACAGCATATACTCCCATTCACTGAGAAATGTCCAAACGCAGCTCTTACCAGAAACGTGTTTCTAACTCCTGAATCTAAAGGGAGATTTAACTCACTTAGCTGAACAAACGCACAGCAGAGCAGATTGAAGGATACGTTTCTTCTGTGTTTTAGGCAGTTTTACTGCTATTTCGTTATATGCGGGAATAGTGCTGGAAATGCGTGTTTTGAGATCTCTCCACAGAAAGCGTTTCCAGACTTCCCCTTCAACACACGAGTTTAATTCTGTAAGTTGAATGCACACATTGAAGACCGTTCTGTTAGGTAGCTCCGTTTTGGTTTTAGAAGCAGACAGTTCTCCTTACAGCATATACTCCCATTCACTGAGAAATGTCCAAACGCAGCTCTTACCAGAAACGTGTTTCTAACTCCTGAATCTAAAGGGAGATTTAACTCACTTAGCTGAACAAACGCACAGCAGAGCAGATTGAAGGATACGTTTCTTCTGTGTTTTAGGCAGAGTTTTACTGCTATTTCGTTATATGCGGGAATAGTGCTGGAAATGCCTGGAAATGCCTGTTTTGAGATCTCTCCTTACAGAAAGCGTTTCCAGACTTCCCCTTCAACACACGAGTTTAACTCTGTAAGTTGAATGCACACATTGAAGACCGTTCTGTTAGGTAGCTCCGTTTTGGTTTTAGAAGCAGACAGTTCTCCTTACAGCATATACTCCCATTCACTGAGAAATGTCCAAACGCAGCTCTTACCAGAAACGTGTTTCTAACTCCTGAATCTAAAGGGAGATTTAACTCTCTTAGCTGAACAAACGCACAGCAGAGCAGATTGAAGGATACGTTTCTTCTGTGTTTTAGGCAGAGTTTTACTGCTATTTCGTTATATGCGGGAATAGTGCTGGAAATGCCTGCAAATGCCTGTTTTGAGATCTCTCCACAGAAAGCGTTTCCAGACTTCCCCTTCAACACACGAGTTTAACTCTGTAAGTTGAATGCACACATTGAAGACCGTTCTGTTAGGTAGCTCCGTTTTGGTTTTAGAAGCAGACAGTTCTCCTTACAGCCTATACTCCCATTCACTGAGAAATGTCCAAACGCAGCTCTTACCAGAAACGTGTTTCTAACTCCTGAATCTAAAGGGAGATTTAACTCACTTAGCTGAACAAACGCACAGCAGAGCAGATTGAAGGATACGTTTCTTCTGTGTTTTAGGCAGAGTTTTACTGCTATTTCGTTATATGCGGGAATAGTGCTGGAAATGCCTGGAAATGCCTGTTTTGAGATCTCTCCACAGAAAGCGTTTCCAGACTTCCCCTTCAACACACGAGTTTAACTCTGTAAGTTGAATGCACACATTGAAGACCGTTCTGTTAGGTAGCTCCGTTTTGGTTTTAGAAGCAGACAGTTCTCCTTACAGCATATACTCCCATTCACTGAGAAATGTCCAAACGCAGCTCTTACCAGAAACGTGTTTCTAACTCCTGAATCTAAAGGGAGATTTAACTCACTTAGCTGAACAAACGCACAGCAGAGCAGATTGAAGGATACGTTTCTTCTGTGTTTTAGGCAGAGTTTTACTGCTATTGCGTTATATGCGGGAATAGTGCTGGAAATGCCTGGAAATGCCTGTTTTGAGATCTCTCCACAGAAAGCGTTTCCAGACTTCCCCTTCAACACACGAGTTTAACTCTGTAAGTTGAATGCACACATTGAAGACCGTTCTGTTAGGTAGCTCCGTTTTGGTTTTAGAAGCAGACAGTTCTCCTTACAGCATATACTCCCATTCACTGAGAAATGTCCAAACGCAGCTCTTACCAGAAACGTGTTTCTAACTCCTGAATCTAAAGGGAGATTTAACTCACTTAGCTGAACAAACGCACAGCAGAGCAGATTGAAGGATACGTTTCTTCTGTGTTTTAGGCAGAGTTTTACTGCTATTTCGTTATATGCGGGAATAGTGCTGGAAATGCCTGTTTTGAGATCTCTCCACAGAAAGCGTTTCCAGACTTCCCCTTCAACACACGAGTTTAACTCTGTAAGTTGAATGCACACATTGAAGACCGTTCTGTTAGGTAGCTCCGTTTTGGTTTTAGAAGCAGACAGTTCTCCTTACAGCATATACTCCCATTCACTGAGAAATGTCCAAACGCAGCTCTTACCAGAAACGTGTTTCTAACTCCTGAATCTAAAGGGAGATTTAACTCACTTAGCTGAACAAACGCACAGCAGAGCAGATTGAAGGATACGTTTCTTCTGTGTTTTAGGCAGAGTTCTACTGCTATTTCGTTATATGCGGGAATAGTGCTGGAAATGCCTGTTTTGAGATCTCTCCACAGAAAGCGTTTCCAGACTTCCCCTTCAACACACGAGTTTAACTCTGTAAGTTGAATGCACACATTGAAGACCGTTCTGTTAGGTAGCTCCGTTTTGGTTTTAGAAGCAGACAGTTCTCCTTACAGCATATACTCCCATTCACTGAGAAATGTCCAAACGCAGCTCTTACCAGAAACGTGTTTCTAACTCCTGAATCTAAAGGGAGATTTAACTCACTTAGCTGAACAAACGCACAGCAGAGCAGATTGAAGGATACGTTTCTTCTGTGTTTTAGGCAGAGTTTTACTGCTATTTCGTTATATGCGGGAATAGTGCTGGAAATGCCTGTTTTGAGATCTCTCCACAGAAAGCGTTTCCAGACTTCCCCTTCAACACACGAGTTTAATTCTGTAAGTTGAATGCACACATTGAAGACCGTTCTGTTAGGTAGCTCCGTTTTGGTTTTAGAAGCAGACAGTTCTCCTTACAGCATATACTCCCATTCACTGAGAAATGTCCAAACGCAGCTCTTACCAGAAACGTGTTTCTAACTCCTGAATCTAAAGGGAGATTTAACTCACTTAGCTGAACAAACGCACAGCAGAGCAGATTGAAGGATACGTTTCTTCTGTGTTTTAGGCAGAGTTTTACTGCTATTTCGTTATATGCGGGAATAGTGCTGGAAATGCCTGGAAATGCCTGTTTTGAGATCTCTCCACAGAAAGCGTTTCCAGACATCCGCTTCAACACACGAGTTTAACTCTGTAAGTTGAATGCACACATTGAAGACCGTTCTGTTAGGTAGCTCCGTTTTGGTTTTAGAAGCAGACAGTTCTCCTTACAGCATATACTCCCATTCACTGAGAAATGTCCAAACGCAGCTCTTACCAGAAACGTGTTTCTAACTCCTGAATCTAAAGGGAGATTTAACTCTCTTAGCTGAACAAACGCACAGCAGAGCAGATTGAAGGATACGTTTCTTCTGTGTTTTAGGCAGAATTTTACTGCTATTTCGTTATATGCGGGAATAGTGCTGGAAATGCCTGGAAATGCCTGTTTTGAGATCTCTCCACAGAAAGCGTTTCCAGACTTCCCCTTCAACACACGAGTTTAACTCTGTAAGTTGAATGCACACATTGAAGACCGTTCTGTTAGGTAGCTCCGTTTTGGTTTTAGAAGCAGACAGTTCTCCTTACAGCATATACTCCCATTCACTGAGAAATGTCCAAACGCAGCTCTTACCAGAAACGTGTTTCTAACTCCTGAATCTAAAGGGAGATTTAACTCACTTAGCTGAACAAACGCACAGCAGAGCAGATTGAAGGATACGTTTCTTCTGTGTTTTAGGCAGAGTTTTACTGCTATTTCGTTATATGCGGGAATAGTGCTGGAAATGCCTGGAAATGCCTGTTTTGAGATCTCTCCACAGAAAGCGTTTCCAGACTTCCCCTTCAACACACGAGTTTAACTCTGTAAGTTGAATGCACACATTGAAGACCGTTCTGTTAGGTAGCTCCGTTTTGGTTTTAGAAGCAGACAGTTCTCCTTACAGCATATACTCCCATTCACTGAGAAATGTCCAAACGCAGCTCTTACCAGAAACGTGTTTCTAACTCCTGAATCTAAAGGGAGATTTAACTCACTTAGCTGAACAAACGCACAGCAGAGCAGATTGAAGGATACGTTTCTTCTGTGTTTTAGGCAGAGTTTTACTGCTATTTCGTTATATGCGGGAATAGTGCTGGAAATGCCTGGAAATGCCTGTTTTGAGATCTCTCCACAGAAAGCGTTTCCAGACTTCCCCTTCAACACACGAGTTTAACTCTGTAAGTTGAATGCACACATTGAAGACCGTTCTGTTAGGTAGCTCCGTTTTGGTTTTAGAAGCAGACAGTTCTCCTTACAGCATATACTCCCATTCACTGAGAAATGTCCAAACGCAGCTCTTACCAGAAACGTGTTTCTAACTCCTGAATCTAAAGGGAGATTTAACTCACTTAGCTGAACAAACGCACAGCAGAGCAGATTGAAGGATACGTTTCTTCTGTGTTTTAGGCAGAGTTTTACTGCTATTTCGTTATATGCGGGAATAGTGCTGGAAATGCCTGTTTTGAGATCTCTCCACAGAAAGCGTTTCCAGACTTCCCCTTCAACACACGAGTTTAACTCTGTAAGTTGAATGCACACATTGAAGACCGTTCTGTTAGGTAGCTCCGTTTTGGTTTTAGAAGCAGACAGTTCTCCTTACAGCATATACTCCCATTCACTGAGAAATGTCCAAACGCAGCTCTTACCAGAAACGTGTTTCTAACTCCTGAATCTAAAGGGAGATTTAACTCACTTAGCTGAACAAACGCACAGCAGAGCAGATTGAAGGATACGTTTCTTCTGTGTTTTAGGCAGAGTTTTACTGCTATTTCGTTATATGCGGGAATAGTGCTGGAAATGCCTGTTTTGAGATCTCTCCACAGAAAGCGTTTCCAGACTTCCCCTTCAACACACGAGTTTAACTCTGTAAGTTGAATGCACACATTGAAGACCGTTCTGTTAGGTAGCTCCGTTTTGGTTTTAGAAGCAGACAGTTCTCCTTACAGCATATACTCCCATTCACTGAGAAATGTCCAAACGCAGCTCTTACCAGAAACATGTTTCTAACTCCTGAATCTAAAGGGAGATTTAACTCACTTAGCTGAACAAACGCACAGCAGAGCAGATTGAAGGATACGTTTCTTCTGTGTTTTAGGCAGAGTTTTACTGCTATTTCTTTATATGCGGGAATAGTGCTGGAAATGCCTGGAAATGCCTGTTTTGAGATCTCTCCACAGAAAGCGTTTCCAGACTTCCCCTTCAACACACGAGTTTAACTCTGTAAGTTGAATGCACACATTGAAGACCGTTCTGTTAGGTAGCTCCGTTTTGGTTTTAGAAGCAGACAGTTCTCCTTACAGCATATACTCCCATTCACTGAGAAATGTCCAAACGCAGCTCTTACCAGAAACGTGTTTCTAACTCCTGAATCTAAAGGGAGATTTAACTCACTTAGCTGAACAAACGCACAGCAGAGCAGATTGAAGGATACGTTTCTTCTGTGTTTTAGGCAGAGTTTTACTGCTATTTCGTTATATGCGGGAATAGTGCTGGAAATGCCTGTTTTGAGATCTCTCCACAGAAAGCGTTTCCAGACTTCCCCTTCAACACACGAGTTTAATTCTGTAAGTTGAATGCACACATTGAAGACCGTTCTGTTAGGTAGCTCCGTTTTGGTTTTAGAAGCAGACAGTTCTCCTTACAGCATATACTCCCATTCACTGAGAAATGTCCAAACGCAGCTCTTACCAGAAACGTGTTTCTAACTCCTGAATCTAAAGGGAGATTTAACTCACTTAGCTGAACAAACGCACAGCAGAGCAGATTGAAGGATACGTTTCTTCTGTGTTTTAGGCAGAGTTTTACTGCTATTTCGTTATATGCGGGAATAGTGCTGGAAATGCCTGTTTTGAGATCTCTCCACAGAAAGCGTTTCCAGACTTCCCCTTCAACACACGAGTTTAACTCTGTAAGTTGAATGCACACATTGAAGACCGTTCTGTTAGGTAGCTCCGTTTTGGTTTTAGAAGCAGACAGTTCTCCTTACAGCATATACTCCCATTCACTGAGAAATGTCCAAACGCAGCTCTTACCAGAAACGTGTTTCTAACTCCTGAATCTAAAGGGAGATTTAACTCACTTAGCTGAACAAACGCACAGCAGAGCAGATTGAAGGATACGTTTCTTCTGTGTTTTAGGCAGAGTTTTACTGCTATTTCGTTATATGCGGGAATAGTGCTGGAAATGCCTGGAAATGCCTGTTTTGAGATCTCTCCACAGAAAGCGTTTCCAGACTTCCCCTTCAACACACGAGTTTAACTCTGTAAGTTGAATGCACACATTGAAGACCGTTCTGTTAGGTAGCTCCGTTTTGGTTTTAGAAGCAGACAGTTCTCCTTACAGCATATACTCCCATTCACTGAGAAATGTCCAAACGCAGCTCTTACCAGAAACGTGTTTCTAACTCCTGAATCTAAAGGGAGATTTAACTCACTTAGCTGAACAAACGCACAGCAGAGCAGATTGAAGGATACGTTTCTTCTGTGTTTTAGGCAGAGTTTTACTGCTATTTCGTTATATGCGGGAATAGTGCTGGAAATGCCTGTTTTGAGATCTCTCCACAGAAAGCGTTTCCAGACTTCCCCTTCAACACACGAGTTTAACTCTGTAAGTTGAATGCACACATTGAAGACCGTTCTGTTAGGTAGCTCCGTTTTGGTTTTAGAAGCAGACAGTTCTCCTTACAGCATATACTCCCATTCACTGAGAAATGTCCAAACGCAGCTCTTACCAGAAACGTGTTTCTAACTCCTGAATCTAAAGGGAGATTTAACTCACTTAGCTGAACAAACGCACAGCAGAGCAGATTGAAGGATACGTTTCTTCTGTGTTTTAGGCAGAGTTTTACTGCTATTTCGTTATATGCGGGAATAGTGCTGGAAATGCCTGTTTTGAGATCTCTCCACAGAAAGCGTTTCCAGACTTCCCCTTCAACACACGAGTTTAACTCTGTAAGTTGAATGCACACATTGAAGACCGTTCTGTTAGGTAGCTCCGTTTTGGTTTTAGAAGCAGACAGTTCTCCTTACAGCATATACTCCCATTCACTGAGAAATGTCCAAACGCAGCTCTTACCAGAAACATGTTTCTAACTCCTGAATCTAAAGGGAGATTTAACTCACTTAGCTGAACAAACGCACAGCAGAGCAGATTGAAGGATACGTTTCTTCTGTGTTTTAGGCAGAGTTTTACTGCTATTTCTTTATATGCGGGAATAGTGCTGGAAATGCCTGGAAATGCCTGTTTTGAGATCTCTCCACAGAAAGCGTTTCCAGACTTCCCCTTCAACACACGAGTTTAACTCTGTAAGTTGAATGCACACATTGAAGACCGTTCTGTTAGGTAGCTCCGTTTTGGTTTTAGAAGCAGACAGTTCTCCTTACAGCATATACTCCCATTCACTGAGAAATGTCCAAACGCAGCTCTTACCAGAAACGTGTTTCTAACTCCTGAATCTAAAGGGAGATTTAACTCACTTAGCTGAACAAACGCACAGCAGAGCAGATTGAAGGATACGTTTCTTCTGTGTTTTAGGCAGAGTTTTACTGCTATTTCGTTATATGCGGGAATAGTGCTGGAAATGCCTGTTTTGAGATCTCTCCACAGAAAGCGTTTCCAGACTTCCCCTTCAACACACGAGTTTAATTCTGTAAGTTGAATGCACACATTGAAGACCGTTCTGTTAGGTAGCTCCGTTTTGGTTTTAGAAGCAGACAGTTCTCCTTACAGCATATACTCCCATTCACTGAGAAATGTCCAAACGCAGCTCTTACCAGAAACGTGTTTCTAACTCCTGAATCTAAAGGGAGATTTAACTCACTTAGCTGAACAAACGCACAGCAGAGCAGATTGAAGGATACGTTTCTTCTGTGTTTTAGGCAGAGTTTTACTGCTATTTCGTTATATGCGGGAATAGTGCTGGAAATGCCTGGAAATGCCTGTTTTGAGATCTCTCCACAGAAAGCGTTTCCAGACTTCCCCTTCAACACACGAGTTTAACTCTGTAAGTTGAATGCACACATTGAAGACCGTTCTGTTAGGTAGCTCCGTTTTGGTTTTAGAAGCAGACAGTTCTCCTTACAGCATATACTCCCATTCACTGAGAAATGTCCAAACGCAGCTCTTACCAGAAACGTGTTTCTAACTCCTGAATCTAAAGGGAGATTTAACTCTCTTAGCTGAACAAACGCACAGCAGAGCAGATTGAAGGATACGTTTCTTCTGTGTTTTAGGCAGAGTTTTACTGCTATTTCGTTATATGCGGGAATAGTGCTGGAAATGCCTGTTTTGAGATCTCTCCACAGAAAGCGTTTCCAGACTTCCCCTTCAACACACGAGTTTAACCTTGTAAGTTGAATGCACACATTGAAGACCGTTCTGTTAGGTAGCTCCGTTTTGGTTTTAGAAGCAGACAGTTCTCCTTACAGCATATACTCCCATTCACTGAGAAATGTCCAAACGCAGCTCTTACCAGAAACGTGTTTCTAACTCCTGAATCTAAAGGGAGATTTAACTCACTTAGCTGAACAAACGCACAGCAGAGCAGATTGAAGGATACGTTTCTTCTGTGTTTTAGGCAGAGTTTTACTGCTATTTCGTTATATGCGGGAATAGTGCTGGAAATGCCTGGAAATGCCTGTTTTGAGATCTCTCCACAGAAAGCGTTTCCAGACTTCCCCTTCAACACACGAGTTTAACTCTGTAAGTTGAATGCACACATTGAAGACCGTTCTGTTAGGTAGCTCCGTTTTGGTTTTAGAAGCAGACAGTTCTCCTTACAGCATATACTCCCATTCACTGAGATATGTCCAAACGCAGCTCTTACCAGAAACGTGTTTCTAACTCCTGAATCTAAAGGGAGATTTAACTCACTTAGCTGAACAAACGCACAGCAGAGCAGATTGAAGGATACGTTTCTTCTGTGTTTTAGGCAGAGTTTTACTGCTATTTCGTTATATGCGGGAATAGTGCTGGAAATGCCTGTTTTGAGATCTCTCCACAGAAAGCGTTTCCAGACTTCCCCTTCAACACACGAGTTTAACTCTGTAAGTTGAATGCACACATTGAAGACCGTTCTGTTAGGTAGCTCCGTTTTGGTTTTAGAAGCAGACAGTTCTCCTTACAGCATATACTCCCATTCACTGAGAAATGTCCAAACGCAGCTCTTACCAGAAACGTGTTTCTAACTCCTGAATCTAAAGGGAGATTTAACTCACTTAGCTGAACAAACGCACAGCAGAGCAGATTGAAGGATACGTTTCTTCTGTGTTTTAGGCAGTGTTTTACTGCTATTTCGTTATATGCGGGAATAGTGCTGGAAATGCCTGTTTTGAGATCTCTCCACAGAAAGCGTTTCCAGACTTCCCCTTCAACACACGAGTTTAACTCTGTAAGTTGAATGCACACATTGAAGACCGTTCTGTTAGGTAGCTCCGTTTTGGTTTTAGAAGCAGACAGTTCTCCTTACAGCATATACTCCCATTCACTGAGAAATGTCCAAACGCAGCTCTTACCAGAAACGTGTTTCTAACTCCTGAATCTAAAGGGAGATTTAACTCACTTAGCTGAACAAACGCACAGCAGAGCAGATTGAAGGATACGTTTCTTCTGTGTTTTAGGCAGAGTTCTACTGCTATTTCGTTATATGCGGGAATAGTGCTGGAAATGCCTGTTTTGAGATCTCTCCACAGAAAGCGTTTCCAGACTTCCCCTTCAACACACGAGTTTAACTCTGTAAGTTGAATGCACACATTGAAGACCGTTCTGTTAGGTAGCTCCGTTTTGGTTTTAGAAGCAGACAGTTCTCCTTACAGCATATACTCCCATTCACTGAGAAATGTCCAAACGCAGCTCTTACCAGAAACGTGTTTCTAACTCCTGAATCTAAAGGGAGATTTAACTCACTTAGCTGAACAAACGCACAGCAGAGCAGATTGAAGGATACGTTTCTTCTGTGTTTTAGGCAGAGTTTTACTGCTATTTCGTTATATGCGGGAATAGTGCTGGAAATGCCTGTTTTGAGATCTCTCCACAGAAAGCGTTTCCAGACTTCCCCTTCAACACACGAGTTTAGCTCTGTACGTTGAATGCACACATTGAAGACCGTTCTGTTAGGTAGCTCCGTTTTGGTTTTAGAAGCAGACAGTTCTCCTTACAGCATATACTCCCATTCACTGAGAAATGTCCAAACGCAGCTCTTACCAGAAACGTGTTTCTAACTCCTGAATCTAAAGGGAGATTTAACTCACTTAGCTGAACAAACGCACAGCAGAGCAGATTGAAGGATACGTTTCTTCTGTGTTTTAGGCAGAGTTTTACTGCTATTTCGTTATATGCGGGAATAGTGCTGGAAATGCCTGGAAATGCCTGTTTTGAGATCTCTCCACAGAAAGCGTTTCCAGACTTCCCCTTCAACACACGAGTTTAACTCTGTAAGTTGAATGCACACATTGAAGACCGTTCTGTTAGGTAGCTCCGTTTTGGTTTTAGAAGCAGACAGTTCTCCTTACAGCATATACTCCCATTCACTGAGAAATGTCCAAACGCAGCTCTTACCAGAAACGTGTTTCTAACTCCTGAATCTAAAGGGAGATTTAACTCACTTAGCTGAACAAACGCACAGCAGAGCAGATTGAAGGATACGTTTCTTCTGTGTTTTAGGCAGAGTTTTACTGCTATTTCGTTATATGCGGGAATAGTGCTGGAAATGCCTGTTTTGAGATCTCTCCACAGAAAGCGTTTCCAGACTTCCCCTTCAACACACGAGTTTAATTCTGTAAGTTGAATGCACACATTGAAGACCGTTCTGTTAGGTAGCTCCGTTTTGGTTTTAGAAGCAGACAGTTCTCCTTACAGCATATACTCCCATTCACTGAGAAATGTCCAAACGCAGCTCTTACCAGAAACGTGTTTCTAACTCCTGAATCTAAAGGGAGATTTAACTCTCTTAGCTGAACAAACGCACAGCAGAGCAGATTGAAGGATACGTTTCTTCTGTGTTTTAGGCAGAGTTTTACTGCTATTTCGTTATATGCGGGAATAGTGCTGGAAATGCCTGGAAATGCCTGTTTTGAGATCTCTCCACAGAAAGCGTTTCCAGACTTCCCCTTCAACACACGAGTTTAACTCTGTAAGTTGAATGCACACATTGAAGACCGTTCTGTTAGGTAGCTCCGTTTTGGTTTTAGAAGCAGACAGTTCTCCTTACAGCATATACTCCCATTCACTGAGAAATGTCCAAACGCAGCTCTTACCAGAAACGTGTTTCTAACTCCTGAATCTAAAGGGAGATTTAACTCACTTAGCTGAACAAACGCACAGCAGAGCAGATTGAAGGATACGTTTCTTCTGTGTTTTAGGCAGAGTTTTACTGCTATTTCGTTATATGCGGGAATAGTGCTGGAAATGCCTGGAAATGCCTGTTTTGAGATCTCTCCACAGAAAGCGTTTCCAGACTTCCCCTTCAACACACGAGTTTAACTCTGTAAGTTGAATGCACACATTGAAGACCGTTCTGTTAGGTAGCTCCGTTTTGGTTTTAGAAGCAGACAGTTCTCCTTACAGCATATACTCCCATTCACTGAGAAATGTCCAAACGCAGCTCTTACCAGAAACGTGTTTCTAACTCCTGAATCTAAAGGGAGATTTAACTCACTTAGCTGAACAAACGCACAGCAGAGCAGATTGAAGGATACGTTTCTTCTGTGTTTTAGCAGAGTTTTACTGCTATTGCGTTATATGTGGGAATAGTGCTGGAAATGCCTGGAAATGCCTGTTTTGAGATCTCTCCACAGAAAGCGTTTCCAGACTTCCCCTTCAACACACGAGTTTAACTCTGTAAGTTGAATGCACACATTGAAGACCGTTCTGTTAGGTAGCTCCGTTTTGGTTTTAGAAGCAGACAGTTCTCCTTACAGCATATACTCCCATTCACTGAGAAATGTCCAAACGCAGCTCTTACCAGAAACGTGTTTCTAACTCCTGAATCTAAAGGGAGATTTAACTCACTTAGCTGAACAAACGCACAGCAGAGCAGATTGAAGGATACGTTTCTTCTGTGTTTTAGGCAGAGTTTTACTGCTATTTCGTTATATGCGGGAATAGTGCTGGAAATGCCTGTTTTGAGATCTCTCCACAGAAAGCGTTTCCAGACTTCCCCTTCAACACACGAGTTTAACTCTGTAAGTTGAATGCACACATTGAAGACCGTTCTGTTAGGTAGCTCCGTTTTGGTTTTAGAAGCAGACAGTTCTCCTTACAGCATATACTCCCATTCACTGAGAAATGTCCAAACGCAGCTCTTACCAGAAACGTGTTTCTAACTCCTGAATCTAAAGGGAGATTTAACTCACTTAGCTGAACAAACGCACAGCAGAGCAGATTGAAGGATACGTTTCTTCTGTGTTTTAGGCAGAGTTTTACTGCTATTTCGTTATATGCGGGAATAGTGCTGGAAATGCCTGTTTTGAGATCTCTCCACAGAAAGCGTTTCCAGACTTCCCCTTCAACACACGAGTTTAACTCTGTAAGTTGAATGCACACATTGAAGACCGTTCTGTTAGGTAGCTCCGTTTTGGTTTTAGAAGCAGACAGTTCTCCTTACAGCATATACTCCCATTCACTGAGAAATGTCCAAACGCAGCTCTTACCAGAAACGTGTTTCTAACTCCTGAATCTAAAGGGAGATTTAACTCACTTAGCTGAACAAACGCACAGCAGAGCAGATTGAAGGATACGTTTCTTCTGTGTTTTAGGCAGAGTTTTACTGCTATTTCGTTATATGCGGGAATAGTGCTGGAAATGCCTGGAAATGCCTGTTTTGAGATCTCTCCACAGAAAGCGTTTCCAGACTTCCCCTTCAACACACGAGTTTAACTCTGTAAGTTGAATGCACACATTGAAGACCGTTCTGTTAGGTAGCTCCGTTTTGGTTTTAGAAGCAGACAGTTCTCCTTACAGCATATACTCCCATTCACTGAGAAATGTCCAAACGCAGCTCTTACCAGAAACGTGTTTCTAACTCCTGAATCTAAAGGGAGATTTAACTCACTTAGCTGAACAAACGCACAGCAGAGCAGATTGAAGGATACGTTTCTTCTGTGTTTTAGGCAGAGTTTTACTGCTATTTCGTTATATGCGGGAATAGTGCTGGAAATGCCTGGAAATGCCTGTTTTGAGATCTCTCCACAGAAAGCGTTTCCAGACTTCCCCTTCAACACACGAGTTTAACTCTGTAAGTTGAATGCACACATTGAAGACCGTTCTGTTAGGTAGCTCCGTTTTGGTTTTAGAAGCAGACAGTTCTCCTTACAGCATATACTCCCATTCACTGAGAAATGTCCAAACGCAGCTCTTACCAGAAACGTGTTTCTAACTCCTGAATCTAAAGGGAGATTTAACTCACTTAGCTGAACAAACGCACAGCAGAGCAGATTGAAGGATACGTTTCTTCTGTGTTTTAGGCAGAGTTTTACTGCTATTTCGTTATATGCGGGAATAGTGCTGGAAATGCCTGGAAATGCCTGTTTTGAGATCTCTCCACAGAAAGCGTTTCCAGACTTCCCCTTCAACACACGAGTTTAACTCTGTAAGTTGAATGCACACATTGAAGACCGTTCTGTTAGGTAGCTCCGTTTTGGTTTTAGAAGCAGACAGTTCTCCTTACAGCATATACTCCCATTCACTGAGATATGTCCAAACGCAGCTCTTACCAGAAACGTGTTTCTAACTCCTGAATCTAAAGGGAGATTTAACTCACTTAGCTGAACAAACGCACAGCAGAGCAGATTGAAGGATACGTTTCTTCTGTGTTTTAGGCAGAGTTTTACTGCTATTTCGTTATATGCGGGAATAGTGCTGGAAATGCCTGTTTTGAGATCTCTCCACAGAAAGCGTTTCCAGACTTCCCCTTCAACACACGAGTTTAACTCTGTAAGTTGAATGCACACATTGAAGACCGTTCTGTTAGGTAGCTCCGTTTTGGTTTTAGAAGCAGACAGTTCTCCTTACAGCATATACTCCCATTCACTGAGAAATGTCCAAACGCAGCACTTACCAGAAACGTGTTTCTAACTCCTGAATCTAAAGGGAGATTTAACTCACTTAGCTGAACAAACGCACAGCAGAGCAGATTGAAGGATACGTTTCTTCTGTGTTTTAGGCAGAGTTTTACTGCTATTTCGTTATATGCGGGAATAGTGCTGGAAATGCCTGTTTTGAGATCTCTCCACAGAAAGCGTTTCCAGACTTCCCCTTCAACACACGAGTTTAACTCTGTAAGTTGAATGCACACATTGAAGACCGTTCTGTTAGGTAGCTCCGTTTTGGTTTTAGAAGCAGACAGTTCTCCTTACAGCATATACTCCCATTCACTGAGAAATGTCCAAACGCAGCTCTTACCAGAAACGTGTTTCTAACTCCTGAATCTAAAGGGAGATTTAACTCACTTAGCTGAACAAACGCACAGCAGAGCAGATTGAAGGATACGTTTCTTCTGTGTTTTAGGCAGAGTTCTACTGCTATTTCGTTATATGCGGGAATAGTGCTGGAAATGCCTGTTTTGAGATCTCTCCACAGAAAGCGTTTCCAGACTTCCCCTTCAACACACGAGTTTAACTCTGTAAGTTGAATGCACACATTGAAGACCGTTCTGTTAGGTAGCTCCGTTTTGGTTTTAGAAGCAGACAGTTCTCCTTACAGCATATACTCCCATTCACTGAGAAATGTCCAAACGCAGCTCTTACCAGAAACGTGTTTCTAACTCCTGAATCTAAAGGGAGATTTAACTCACTTAGCTGAACAAACGCACAGCAGAGCAGATTGAAGGATACGTTTCTTCTGTGTTTTAGGCAGAGTTTTACTGCTATTTCGTTATATGCGGGAATAGTGCTGGAAATGCCTGGAAATGCCTGTTTTGAGATCTCTCCACAGAAAGCGTTTCCAGACTTCCCCTTCAACACACGAGTTTAACTCTGTAAGTTGAATGCACACATTGAAGACCGTTCTGTTAGGTAGCTCCGTTTTGGTTTTAGAAGCAGACAGTTCTCCTTACAGCATATACTCCCATTCACTGAGAAATGTCCAAACGCAGCTCTTACCAGAAACGTGTTTCTAACTCCTGAATCTAAAGGGAGATTTAACTCACTTAGCTGAACAAACGCACAGCAGAGCAGATTGAAGGATACGTTTCTTCTGTGTTTTAGGCAGAGTTTTACTGCTATTTCGTTATATGCGGGAATAGTGCTGGAAATGCCTGGAAATGCCTGTTTTGAGATCTCTCCACAGAAAGCGTTTCCAGACTTCCCCTTCAACACACGAGTTTAACTCTGTAAGTTGAATGCACACATTGAAGACCGTTCTGTTAGGTAGCTCCGTTTTGGTTTTAGAAGCAGACAGTTCTCCTTACAGCATATACTCCCATTCACTGAGAAATGTCCAAACGCAGCTCTTACCAGAAACGTGTTTCTAACTCCTGAATCTAAAGGGAGATTTAACTCACTTAGCTGAACAAACGCACAGCAGAGCAGATTGAAGGATACGTTTCTTCTGTGTTTTAGGCAGAGTTTTACTGCTATTTCGTTATATGCGGGAATAGTTCTGGAAATGCCTGGAAATGCCTGTTTTGAGATCTCTCCACAGAAAGCGTTTCCAGACTTCCCCTTCAACACACGAGTTTAACTCTGTAAGTTGAATGCACACATTGAAGACCGTTCTGTTAGGTAGCTCCGTTTTGGTTTTAGAAGCAGACAGTTCTCCTTACAGCATATACTCCCATTCACTGAGAAATGTCCAAACGCAGCTCTTACCAGAAACGTGTTTCTAACTCCTGAATCTAAAGGGAGATTTAACTCACTTAGCTGAACAAACGCACAGCAGAGCAGATTGAAGGATACGTTTCTTCTGTGTTTTAGGCAGAGTTTTACTGCTATTTCGTTATATGCGGGAATAGTGCTGGAAATGCCTGTTTTGAGATCTCTCCACAGAAAGCGTTTCCAGACTTCCCCTTCAACACACGAGTTTAATTCTGTAAGTTGAATGCACACATTGAAGACCGTTCTGTTAGGTAGCTCCGTTTTGGTTTTAGAAGCAGACAGTTCTCCTTACAGCATATACTCCCATTCACTGAGAAATGTCCAAACGCAGCTCTTACCAGAAACGTGTTTCTAACTCCTGAATCTAAAGGGAGATTTAACTCACTTAGCTGAACAAACGCACAGCAGAGCAGATTGAAGGATACGTTTCTTCTGTGTTTTAGGCAGAGTTTTACTGCTATTTCGTTATATGCGGGAATAGTGCTGGAAATGCCTGGAAATGCCTGTTTTGAGATCTCTCCACAGAAAGCGTTTCCAGACTTCCCCTTCAACACACGAGTTTAACTCTGTAAGTTGAATGCACACATTGAAGACCGTTCTGTTAGGTAGCTCCGTTTTGGTTTTAGAAGCAGACAGTTCTCCTTACAGCATATACTCCCATTCACTGAGAAATGTCCAAACGCAGCTCTTACCAGAAACGTGTTTCTAACTCCTGAATCTAAAGGGAGATTTAACTCTCTTAGCTGAACAAACGCACAGCAGAGCAGATTGAAGGATACGTTTCTTCTGTGTTTTAGGCAGAGTTTTACTGCTATTTCGTTATATGCGGGAATAGTGCTGGAAATGCCTGGAAATGCCTGTTTTGAGATCTCTCCACAGAAAGCGTTTCCAGACTTCCCCTTCAACACACGAGTTTAACTCTGTAAGTTGAATGCACACATTGAAGACCGTTCTGTTAGGTAGCTCCGTTTTGGTTTTAGAAGCAGACAGTTCTCCTTACAGCATATACTCCCATTCACTGAGAAATGTCCAAACGCAGCTCTTACCAGAAACGTGTTTCTAACTCCTGAATCTAAAGGGAGATTTAACTCACTTAGCTGAACAAACGCACAGCAGAGCAGATTGAAGGATACGTTTCTTCTGTGTTTTAGGCAGAGTTTTACTGCTATTTCGTTATATGCGGGAATAGTGCTGGAAATGCCTGGAAATGCCTGTTTTGAGATCTCTCCACAGAAAGCGTTTCCAGACTTCCCCTTCAACACACGAGTTTAACTCTGTAAGTTGAATGCACACATTGAAGACCGTTCTGTTAGGTAGCTCCGTTTTGGTTTTAGAAGCAGACAGTTCTCCTTACAGCATATACTCCCATTCACTGAGAAATGTCCAAACGCAGCTCTTACCAGAAACGTGTTTCTAACTCCTGAATCTAAAGGGAGATTTAACTCACTTAGCTGAACAAACGCACAGCAGAGCAGATTGAAGGATACGTTTCTTCTGTGTTTTAGGCAGAGTTTTACTGCTATTGCGTTATATGTGGGAATAGTGCTGGAAATGCCTGGAAATGCCTGTTTTGAGATCTCTCCACAGAAAGCGTTTCCAGACTTCCCCTTCAACACACGAGTTTAACTCTGTAAGTTGAATGCACACATTGAAGACCGTTCTGTTAGGTAGCTCCGTTTTGGTTTTAGAAGCAGACAGTTCTCCTTACAGCATATACTCCCATTCACTGAGAAATGTCCAAACGCAGCTCTTACCAGAAACGTGTTTCTAACTCCTGAATCTAAAGGGAGATTTAACTCACTTAGCTGAACAAACGCACAGCAGAGCAGATTGAAGGATACGTTTCTTCTGTGTTTTAGGCAGAGTTTTACTGCTATTTCGTTATATGCGGGAATAGTGCTGGAAATGCCTGTTTTGAGATCTCTCCACAGAAAGCGTTTCCAGACTTCCCCTTCAACACACGAGTTTAACTCTGTAAGTTGAATGCACACATTGAAGACCGTTCTGTTAGGTAGCTCCGTTTTGGTTTTAGAAGCAGACAGTTCTCCTTACAGCATATACTCCCATTCACTGAGAAATGTCCAAACGCAGCTCTTACCAGAAACGTGTTTCTAACTCCTGAATCTAAAGGGAGATTTAACTCACTTAGCTGAACAAACGCACAGCAGAGCAGATTGAAGGATACGTTTCTTCTGTGTTTTAGGCAGAGTTTTACTGCTATTTCGTTATATGCGGGAATAGTGCTGGAAATGCCTGTTTTGAGATCTCTCCACAGAAAGCGTTTCCAGACTTCCCCTTCAACACACGAGTTTAACTCTGTAAGTTGAATGCACACATTGAAGACCGTTCTGTTAGGTAGCTCCGTTTTGGTTTTAGAAGCAGACAGTTCTCCTTACAGCATATACTCCCATTCACTGAGAAATGTCCAAACGCAGCTCTTACCAGAAACGTGTTTCTAACTCCTGAATCTAAAGGGAGATTTAACTCACTTAGCTGAACAAACGCACAGCAGAGCAGATTGAAGGATACGTTTCTTCTGTGTTTTAGGCAGAGTTTTACTGCTATTTGGTTATATGCGGGAATAGTGCTGGAAATGCCTGGAAATGCCTGTTTTGAGATCTCTCCACAGAAAGCGTTTCCAGACTTCCCCTTCAACACACGAGTTTAACTCTGTAAGTTGAATGCACACATTGAAGACCGTTCTGTTAGGTAGCTCCGTTTTGGTTTTAGAAGCAGACAGTTCTCCTTACAGCATATACTCCCATTCACTGAGAAATGTCCAAACGCAGCTCTTACCAGAAACGTGTTTCTAACTCCTGAATCTAAAGGGAGATTTAACTCACTTAGCTGAACAAACGCACAGCAGAGCAGATTGAAGGATACGTTTCTTCTGTGTTTTAGGCAGAGTTTTACTGCTATTTCGTTATATGCGGGAATAGTGCTGGAAATGCCTGGAAATGCCTGTTTTGAGATCTCTCCACAGAAAGCGTTTCCAGACTTCCCCTTCAACACACGAGTTTAACTCTGTAAGTTGAATGCACACATTGAAGACCGTTCTGTTAGGTAGCTCCGTTTTGGTTTTAGAAGCAGACAGTTCTCCTTACAGCATATACTCCCATTCACTGAGAAATGTCCAAACGCAGCTCTTACCAGAAACGTGTTTCTAACTCCTGAATCTAAAGGGAGATTTAACTCACTTAGCTGAACAAACGCACAGCAGAGCAGATTGAAGGATACGTTTCTTCTGTGTTTTAGGCAGAGTTTTACTGCTATTTCGTTATATGCGGGAATAGTGCTGGAAATGCCTGGAAATGCCTGTTTTGAGATCTCTCCACAGAAAGCGTTTCCAGACTTCCCCTTCAACACACGAGTTTAACTCTGTAAGTTGAATGCACACATTGAAGACCGTTCTGTTAGGTAGCTCCGTTTTGGTTTTAGAAGCAGACAGTTCTCCTTACAGCATATACTCCCATTCACTGAGATATGTCCAAACGCAGCTCTTACCAGAAACGTGTTTCTAACTCCTGAATCTAAAGGGAGATTTAACTCACTTAGCTGAACAAACGCACAGCAGAGCAGATTGAAGGATACGTTTCTTCTGTGTTTTAGGCAGAGTTTTACTGCTATTTCGTTATATGCGGGAATAGTGCTGGAAATGCCTGTTTTGAGATCTCTCCACAGAAAGCGTTTCCAGACTTCCCCTTCAACACACGAGTTTAACTCTGTAAGTTGAATGCACACATTGAAGACCGTTCTGTTAGGTAGCTCCGTTTTGGTTTTAGAAGCAGACAGTTCTCCTTACAGCATATACTCCCATTCACTGAGAAATGTCCAAACGCAGCACTTACCAGAAACGTGTTTCTAACTCCTGAATCTAAAGGGAGATTTAACTCACTTAGCTGAACAAACGCACAGCAGAGCAGATTGAAGGATACGTTTCTTCTGTGTTTTAGGCAGAGTTTTACTGCTATTTCGTTATATGCGGGAATAGTGCTGGAAATGCCTGTTTTGAGATCTCTCCACAGAAAGCGTTTCCAGACTTCCCCTTCAACACACGAGTTTAACTCTGTAAGTTGAATGCACACATTGAAGACCGTTCTGTTAGGTAGCTCCGTTTTGGTTTTAGAAGCAGACAGTTCTCCTTACAGCATATACTCCCATTCACTGAGAAATGTCCAAACGCAGCTCTTACCAGAAACGTGTTTCTAACTCCTGAATCTAAAGGGAGATTTAACTCACTTAGCTGAACAAACGCACAGCAGAGCAGATTGAAGGATACGTTTCTTCTGTGTTTTAGGCAGAGTTTTACTGCTATTTCGTTATATGCGGGAATAGTGCTGGAAATGCCTGGAAATGCCTGTTTTGAGATCTCTCCACAGAAAGCGTTTCCAGACTTCCCCTTCAACACACGAGTTTAACTCTGTAAGTTGAATGCACACATTGAAGACCGTTCTGTTAGGTAGCTCCGTTTTGGTTTTAGAAGCAGACAGTTCTCCTTACAGCATATACTCCCATTCACTGAGAAATGTCCAAACGCAGCTCTTACCAGAAACGTGTTTCTAACTCCTGAATCTAAAGGGAGATTTAACTCACTTAGCTGAACAAACGCACAGCAGAGCAGATTGAAGGATACGTTTCTTCTGTGTTTTAGGCAGAGTTTTACTGCTATTTCGTTATATGCGGGAATAGTGCTGGAAATGCCTGGAAATGCCTGTTTTGAGATCTCTCCACAGAAAGCGTTTCCAGACTTCCCCTTCAACACACGAGTTTAACTCTGTAAGTTGAATGCACACATTGAAGACCGTTCTGTTAGGTAGCTCCGTTTTGGTTTTAGAAGCAGACAGTTCTCCTTACAGCATATACTCCCATTCACTGAGATATGTCCAAACGCAGCTCTTACCAGAAACGTGTTTCTAACTCCTGAATCTAAAGGGAGATTTAACTCACTTAGCTGAACAAACGCACAGCAGAGCAGATTGAAGGATACGTTTCTTCTGTGTTTTAGGCAGAGTTTTACTGCTATTTCGTTATATGCGGGAATAGTGCTGGAAATGCCTGTTTTGAGATCTCTCCACAGAAAGCGTTTCCAGACTTCCCCTTCAACACACGAGTTTAACTCTGTAAGTTGAATGCACACATTGAAGACCGTTCTGTTAGGTAGCTCCGTTTTGGTTTTAGAAGCAGACAGTTCTCCTTACAGCATATACTCCCATTCACTGAGAAATGTCCAAACGCAGCACTTACCAGAAACGTGTTTCTAACTCCTGAATCTAAAGGGAGATTTAACTCACTTAGCTGAACAAACGCACAGCAGAGCAGATTGAAGGATACGTTTCTTCTGTGTTTTAGGCAGAGTTTTACTGCTATTTCGTTATATGCGGGAATAGTGCTGGAAATGCCTGTTTTGAGATCTCTCCACAGAAAGCGTTTCCAGACTTCCCCTTCAACACACGAGTTTAACTCTGTAAGTTGAATGCACACATTGAAGACCGTTCTGTTAGGTAGCTCCGTTTTGGTTTTAGAAGCAGACAGTTCTCCTTACAGCATATACTCCCATTCACTGAGAAATGTCCAAACGCAGCTCTTACCAGAAACGTGTTTCTAACTCCTGAATCTAAAGGGAGATTTAACTCACTTAGCTGAACAAACGCACAGCAGAGCAGATTGAAGGATACGTTTCTTCTGTGTTTTAGGCAGAGTTCTACTGCTATTTCGTTATATGCGGGAATAGTGCTGGAAATGCCTGTTTTGAGATCTCTCCACAGAAAGCGTTTCCAGACTTCCCCTTCAACACACGAGTTTAACTCTGTAAGTTGAATGCACACATTGAAGACCGTTCTGTTAGGTAGCTCCGTTTTGGTTTTAGAAGCAGACAGTTCTCCTTACAGCATATACTCCCATTCACTGAGAAATGTCCAAACGCAGCTCTTACCAGAAACGTGTTTCTAACTCCTGAATCTAAAGGGAGATTTAACTCACTTAGCTGAACAAACGCACAGCAGAGCAGATTGAAGGATACGTTTCTTCTGTGTTTTAGGCAGAGTTTTACTGCTATTTCGTTATATGCGGGAATAGTGCTGGAAATGCCTGTTTTGAGATCTCTCCACAGAAAGCGTTTCCAGACTTCCCCTTCAACACACGAGTTTAACTCTGTAAGTTGAATGCACACATTGAAGACCGTTCTGTTAGGTAGCTCCGTTTTGGTTTTAGAAGCAGACAGTTCTCCTTACAGCATATACTCCCATTCACTGAGAAATGTCCAAACGCAGCTCTTACCAGAAACGTGTTTCTAACTCCTGAATCTAAAGGGAGATTTAACTCACTTAGCTGAACAAACGCACAGCAGAGCAGATTGAAGGATACGTTTCTTCTGTGTTTTAGGCAGAGTTTTACTGCTATTTCGTTATATGCGGGAATAGTGCTGGAAATGCCTGGAAATGCCTGTTTTGAGATCTCTCCACAGAAAGCGTTTCCAGACTTCCCCTTCAACACACGAGTTTAACTCTGTAAGTTGAATGCACACATTGAAGACCGTTCTGTTAGGTAGCTCCGTTTTGGTTTTAGAAGCAGACAGTTCTCCTTACAGCATATACTCCCATTCACTGAGAAATGTCCAAACGCAGCTCTTACCAGAAACGTGTTTCTAACTCCTGAATCTAAAGGGAGATTTAACTCACTTAGCTGAACAAACGCACAGCAGAGCAGATTGAAGGATACGTTTCTTCTGTGTTTTAGGCAGAGTTTTACTGCTATTTCGTTATATGCGGGAATAGTGCTGGAAATGCCTGGAAATGCCTGTTTTGAGATCTCTCCACAGAAAGCGTTTCCAGACTTCCCCTTCAACACACGAGTTTAACTCTGTAAGTTGAATGCACACATTGAAGACCGTTCTGTTAGGTAGCTCCGTTTTGGTTTTAGAAGCAGACAGTTCTCCTTACAGCATATACTCCCATTCACTGAGAAATGTCCAAACGCAGCTCTTACCAGAAACGTGTTTCTAACTCCTGAATCTAAAGGGAGATTTAACTCACTTAGCTGAACAAACGCACAGCAGAGCAGATTGAAGGATACGTTTCTTCTGTGTTTTAGGCAGAGTTTTACTGCTATTTCGTTATATGCGGGAATAGTGCTGGAAATGCCTGTTTTGAGATCTCTCCACAGAAAGCGTTTCCAGACTTCCCCTTCAACACACGAGTTTAGCTCTGTAAGTTGAATGCACACATTGAAGACCGTTCTGTTAGGTAGCTCCGTTTTGGTTTTAGAAGCAGACAGTTCTCCTTACAGCATATACTCCCATTCACTGAGAAATGTCCAAACGCAGCTCTTACCAGAAACGTGTTTCTAACTCCTGAATCTAAAGGGAGATTTAACTCACTTAGCTGAACAAACGCACAGCAGAGCAGATTGAAGGATACGTTTCTTCTGTGTTTTAGGCAGAGTTTTACTGCTATTTCGTTATATGCGGGAATAGTTCTGGAAATGCCTGGAAATGCCTGTTTTGAGATCTCTCCACAGAAAGCGTTTCCAGACTTCCCCTTCAACACACGAGTTTAACTCTGTAAGTTGAATGCACACATTGAAGACCGTTCTGTTAGGTAGCTCCGTTTTGGTTTTAGAAGCAGACAGTTCTCCTTACAGCATATACTCCCATTCACTGAGAAATGTCCAAACGCAGCTCTTACCAGAAACGTGTTTCTAACTCCTGAATCTAAAGGGAGATTTAACTCACTTAGCTGAACAAACGCACAGCAGAGCAGATTGAAGGATACGTTTCTTCTGTGTTTTAGGCAGAGTTTTACTGCTATTTCGTTATATGCGGGAATAGTGCTGGAAATGCCTGTTTTGAGATCTCTCCACAGAAAGCGTTTCCAGACTTCCCCTTCAACACACGAGTTTAATTCTGTAAGTTGAATGCACACATTGAAGACCGTTCTGTTAGGTAGCTCCGTTTTGGTTTTAGAAGCAGACAGTTCTCCTTACAGCATATACTCCCATTCACTGAGAAATGTCCAAACGCAGCTCTTACCAGAAACGTGTTTCTAACTCCTGAATCTAAAGGGAGATTTAACTCACTTAGCTGAACAAACGCACAGCAGAGCAGATTGAAGGATACGTTTCTTCTGTGTTTTAGGCAGAGTTTTACTGCTATTTCGTTATATGCGGGAATAGTGCTGGAAATGCCTGGAAATGCCTGTTTTGAGATCTCTCCACAGAAAGCGTTTCCAGACTTCCCCTTCAACACACGAGTTTAACTCTGTAAGTTGAATGCACACATTGAAGACCGTTCTGTTAGGTAGCTCCGTTTTGGTTTTAGAAGCAGACAGTTCTCCTTACAGCATATACTCCCATTCACTGAGAAATGTCCAAACGCAGCTCTTACCAGAAACGTGTTTCTAACTCCTGAATCTAAAGGGAGATTTAACTCTCTTAGCTGAACAAACGCACAGCAGAGCAGATTGAAGGATACGTTTCTTCTGTGTTTTAGGCAGAGTTTTACTGCTATTTCGTTATATGCGGGAATAGTGCTGGAAATGCCTGGAAATGCCTGTTTTGAGATCTCTCCACAGAAAGCGTTTCCAGACTTCCCCTTCAACACACGAGTTTAACTCTGTAAGTTGAATGCACACATTGAAGACCGTTCTGTTAGGTAGCTCCGTTTTGGTTTTAGAAGCAGACAGTTCTCCTTACAGCATATACTCCCATTCACTGAGAAATGTCCAAACGCAGCTCTTACCAGAAACGTGTTTCTAACTCCTGAATCTAAAGGGAGATTTAACTCACTTAGCTGAACAAACGCACAGCAGAGCAGATTGAAGGATACGTTTCTTCTGTGTTTTAGGCAGAGTTTTACTGCTATTTCGTTATATGCGGGAATAGTGCTGGAAATGCCTGGAAATGCCTGTTTTGAGATCTCTCCACAGAAAGCGTTTCCAGACTTCCCCTTCAACACACGAGTTTAACTCTGTAAGTTGAATGCACACATTGAAGACCGTTCTGTTAGGTAGCTCCGTTTTGGTTTTAGAAGCAGACAGTTCTCCTTACAGCATATACTCCCATTCACTGAGAAATGTCCAAACGCAGCTCTTACCAGAAACGTGTTTCTAACTCCTGAATCTAAAGGGAGATTTAACTCACTTAGCTGAACAAACGCACAGCAGAGCAGATTGAAGGATACGTTTCTTCTGTGTTTTAGGCAGAGTTTTACTGCTATTTCGTTATATGCGGGAATAGTGCTGGAAATGCCTGTTTTGAGATCTCTCCACAGAAAGCGTTTCCAGACTTCCCCTTCAACACACGAGTTTAACTCTGTAAGTTGAATGCACACATTGAAGACCGTTCTGTTAGGTAGCTCCGTTTTGGTTTTAGAAGCAGACAGTTCTCCTTACAGCATATACTCCCATTCACTGAGAAATGTCCAAACGCAGCTCTTACCAGAAACGTGTTTCTAACTCCTGAATCTAAAGGGAGATTTAACTCACTTAGCTGAACAAACGCACAGCAGAGCAGATTGAAGGATACGTTTCTTCTGTGTTTTAGGCAGAGTTTTACTGCTATTTCGTTATATGCGGGAATAGTGCTGGAAATGCCTGTTTTGAGATCTCTCCACAGAAAGCGTTTCCAGACTTCCCCTTCAACACACGAGTTTAACTCTGTAAGTTGAATGCACACATTGAAGACCGTTCTGTTAGGTAGCTCCGTTTTGGTTTTAGAAGCAGACAGTTCTCCTTACAGCATATACTCCCATTCACTGAGAAATGTCCAAACGCAGCTCTTACCAGAAACGTGTTTCTAACTCCTGAATCTAAAGGGAGATTTAACTCACTTAGCTGAACAAACGCACAGCAGAGCAGATTGAAGGATACGTTTCTTCTGTGTTTTAGGCAGAGTTTTACTGCTATTTCGTTATATGCGGGAATAGTGCTGGAAATGCCTGTTTTGAGATCTCTCCACAGAAAGCGTTTCCAGACTTCCCCTTCAACACACGAGTTTAACTCTGTAAGTTGAATGCACACATTGAAGACCGTTCTGTTAGGTAGCTCCGTTTTGGTTTTAGAAGCAGACAGTTCTCCTTACAGCATATACTCCCATTCACTGAGAAATGTCCAAACGCAGCTCTTACCAGAAACGTGTTTCTAACTCCTGAATCTAAAGGGAGATTTAACTCACTTAGCTGAACAAACGCACAGCAGAGCAGATTGAAGGATACGTTTCTTCTGTGTTTTAGGCAGAGTTTTACTGCTATTTCGTTATATGCGGGAATAGTGCTGGAAATGCCTGGAAATGCCTGTTTTGAGATCTCTCCACAGAAAGCGTTTCCAGACTTCCCCTTCAACACACGAGTTTAACTCTGTAAGTTGAATGCACACATTGAAGACCGTTCTGTTAGGTAGCTCCGTTTTGGTTTTAGAAGCAGACAGTTCTCCTTACAGCATATACTCCCATTCACTGAGAAATGTCCAAACGCAGCTCTTACCAGAAACGTGTTTCTAACTCCTGAATCTAAAGGGAGATTTAACTCACTTAGCTGAACAAACGCACAGCAGAGCAGATTGAAGGATACGTTTCTTCTGTGTTTTAGGCAGAGTTTTACTGCTATTTCGTTATATGCGGGAATAGTGCTGGAAATGCCTGGAAATGCCTGTTTTGAGATCTCTCCACAGAAAGCGTTTCCAGACTTCCCCTTCAACACACGAGTTTAACTCTGTAAGTTGAATGCACACATTGAAGACCGTTCTGTTAGGTAGCTCCGTTTTGGTTTTAGAAGCAGACAGTTCTCCTTACAGCATATACTCCCATTCACTGAGAAATGTCCAAACGCAGCTCTTACCAGAAACGTGTTTCTAACTCCTGAATCTAAAGGGAGATTTAACTCACTTAGCTGAACAAACGCACAGCAGAGCAGATTGAAGGATACGTTTCTTCTGTGTTTTAGGCAGAGTTTTACTGCTATTTCGTTATATGCGGGAATAGTGCTGGAAATGCCTGGAAATGCCTGTTTTGAGATCTCTCCACAGAAAGCGTTTCCAGACTTCCCCTTCAACACACGAGTTTAACTCTGTAAGTTGAATGCACACATTGAAGACCGTTCTGTTAGGTAGCTCCGTTTTGGTTTTAGAAGCAGACAGTTCTCCTTACAGCATATACTCCCATTCACTGAGATATGTCCAAACGCAGCTCTTACCAGAAACGTGTTTCTAACTCCTGAATCTAAAGGGAGATTTAACTCACTTAGCTGAACAAACGCACAGCAGAGCAGATTGAAGGATACGTTTCTTCTGTGTTTTAGGCAGAGTTTTACTGCTATTTCGTTATATGCGGGAATAGTGCTGGAAATGCCTGTTTTGAGATCTCTCCACAGAAAGCGTTTCCAGACTTCCCCTTCAACACACGAGTTTAACTCTGTAAGTTGAATGCACACATTGAAGACCGTTCTGTTAGGTAGCTCCGTTTTGGTTTTAGAAGCAGACAGTTCTCCTTACAGCATATACTCCCATTCACTGAGAAATGTCCAAACGCAGCACTTACCAGAAACGTGTTTCTAACTCCTGAATCTAAAGGGAGATTTAACTCACTTAGCTGAACAAACGCACAGCAGAGCAGATTGAAGGATACGTTTCTTCTGTGTTTTAGGCAGAGTTTTACTGCTATTTCGTTATATGCGGGAATAGTGCTGGAAATGCCTGTTTTGAGATCTCTCCACAGAAAGCGTTTCCAGACTTCCCCTTCAACACACGAGTTTAACTCTGTAAGTTGAATGCACACATTGAAGACCGTTCTGTTAGGTAGCTCCGTTTTGGTTTTAGAAGCAGACAGTTCTCCTTACAGCATATACTCCCATTCACTGAGAAATGTCCAAACGCAGCTCTTACCAGAAACGTGTTTCTAACTCCTGAATCTAAAGGGAGATTTAACTCACTTAGCTGAACATACGCACAGCAGAGCAGATTGAAGGATACGTTTCTTCTGTGTTTTAGGCAGAGTTCTACTGCTATTTCGTTATATGCGGGAATAGTGCTGGAAATGCCTGTTTTGAGATCTCTCCACAGAAAGCGTTTCCAGACTTCCCCTTCAACACACGAGTTTAACTCTGTAAGTTGAATGCACACATTGAAGACCGTTCTGTTAGGTAGCTCCGTTTTGGTTTTAGAAGCAGACAGTTCTCCTTACAGCATATACTCCCATTCACTGAGAAATGTCCAAACGCAGCTCTTACCAGAAACGTGTTTCTAACTCCTGAATCTAAAGGGAGATTTAACTCACTTAGCTGAACAAACGCACAGCAGAGCAGATTGAAGGATACGTTTCTTCTGTGTTTTAGGCAGAGTTTTACTGCTATTTCGTTATATGCGGGAATAGTGCTGGAAATGCCTGGAAATGCCTGTTTTGAGATCTCTCCACAGAAAGCGTTTCCAGACTTCCCCTTCAACACACGAGTTTAACTCTGTAAGTTGAATGCACACATTGAAGACCGTTCTGTTAGGTAGCTCCGTTTTGGTTTTAGAAGCAGACAGTTCTCCTTACAGCATATACTCCCATTCACTGAGAAATGTCCAAACGCAGCTCTTACCAGAAACGTGTTTCTAACTCCTGAATCTAAAGGGAGATTTAACTCACTTAGCTGAACAAACGCACAGCAGAGCAGATTGAAGGATACGTTTCTTCTGTGTTTTAGGCAGAGTTTTACTGCTATTTCGTTATATGCGGGAATAGTGCTGGAAATGCCTGTTTTGAGATCTCTCCACAGAAAGCGTTTCCAGACTTCCCCTTCAACACACGAGTTTAGCTCTGTAAGTTGAATGCACACATTGAAGACCGTTCTGTTAGCTAGCTCCGTTTTGGTTTTAGAAGCAGACAGTTCTCCTTACAGCATATACTCCCATTCACTGAGAAATGTCCAAACGCAGCTCTTACCAGAAACGTGTTTCTAACTCCTGAATCTAAAGGGAGATTTAACTCACTTAGCTGAACAAACGCACAGCAGAGCAGATTGAAGGATACGTTTCTTCTGTGTTTTAGGCAGAGTTTTACTGCTATTTCGTTATATGCGGGAATAGTTCTGGAAATGCCTGGAAATGCCTGTTTTGAGATCTCTCCACAGAAAGCGTTTCCAGACTTCCCCTTCAACACACGAGTTTAACTCTGTAAGTTGAATGCACACATTGAAGACCGTTCTGTTAGGTAGCTCCGTTTTGGTTTTAGAAGCAGACAGTTCTCCTTACAGCATATACTCCCATTCACTGAGAAATGTCCAAACGCAGCTCTTACCAGAAACGTGTTTCTAACTCCTGAATCTAAAGGGAGATTTAACTCACTTAGCTGAACAAACGCACAGCAGAGCAGATTGAAGGATACGTTTCTTCTGTGTTTTAGGCAGAGTTTTACTGCTATTTCGTTATATGCGGGAATAGTGCTGGAAATGCCTGTTTTGAGATCTCTCCACAGAAAGCGTTTCCAGACTTCCCCTTCAACACACGAGTTTAATTCTGTAAGTTGAATGCACACATTGAAGACCGTTCTGTTAGGTAGCTCCGTTTTGGTTTTAGAAGCAGACAGTTCTCCTTACAGCATATACTCCCATTCACTGAGAAATGTCCAAACGCAGCTCTTACCAGAAACGTGTTTCTAACTCCTGAATCTAAAGGGAGATTTAACTCACTTAGCTGAACAAACGCACAGCAGAGCAGATTGAAGGATACGTTTCTTCTGTGTTTTAGGCAGAGTTTTACTGCTATTTCGTTATATGCGGGAATAGTGCTGGAAATGCCTGGAAATGCCTGTTTTGAGATCTCTCCACAGAAAGCGTTTCCAGACTTCCCCTTCAACACACGAGTTTAACTCTGTAAGTTGAATGCACACATTGAAGACCGTTCTGTTAGGTAGCTCCGTTTTGGTTTTAGAAGCAGACAGTTCTCCTTACAGCATATACTCCCATTCACTGAGAAATGTCCAAACGCAGCTCTTACCAGAAACGTGTTTCTAACTCCTGAATCTAAAGGGAGATTTAACTCTCTTAGCTGAACAAACGCACAGCAGAGCAGATTGAAGGATACGTTTCTTCTGTGTTTTAGGCAGAGTTTTACTGCTATTTCGTTATATGCGGGAATAGTGCTGGAAATGCCTGGAAATGCCTGTTTTGAGATCTCTCCACAGAAAGCGTTTCCAGACTTCCCCTTCAACACACGAGTTTAACTCTGTAAGTTGAATGCACACATTGAAGACCGTTCTGTTAGGTAGCTCCGTTTTGGTTTTAGAAGCAGACAGTTCTCCTTACAGCATATACTCCCATTCACTGAGAAATGTCCAAACGCAGCTCTTACCAGAAACGTGTTTCTAACTCCTGAATCTAAAGGGAGATTTAACTCACTTAGCTGAACAAACGCACAGCAGAGCAGATTGAAGGATACGTTTCTTCTGTGTTTTAGGCAGAGTTTTACTGCTATTTCGTTATATGCGGGAATAGTGCTGGAAATGCCTGGAAATGCCTGTTTTGAGATCTCTCCACAGAAAGCGTTTCCAGACTTCCCCTTCAACACACGAGTTTAACTCTGTAAGTTGAATGCACACATTGAAGACCGTTCTGTTAGGTAGCTCCGTTTTGGTTTTAGAAGCAGACAGTTCTCCTTACAGCATATACTCCCATTCACTGAGAAATGTCCAAACGCAGCTCTTACCAGAAACGTGTTTCTAACTCCTGAATCTAAAGGGAGATTTAACTCACTTAGCTGAACAAACGCACAGCAGAGCAGATTGAAGGATACGTTTCTTCTGTGTTTTAGGCAGAGTTTTACTGCTATTGCGTTATATGTGGGAATAGTGCTGGAAATGCCTGGAAATGCCTGTTTTGAGATCTCTCCACAGAAAGCGTTTCCAGACTTCCCCTTCAACACACGAGTTTAACTCTGTAAGTTGAATGCACACATTGAAGACCGTTCTGTTAGGTAGCTCCGTTTTGGTTTTAGAAGCAGACAGTTCTCCTTACAGCATATACTCCCATTCACTGAGAAATGTCCAAACGCAGCTCTTACCAGAAACGTGTTTCTAACTCCTGAATCTAAAGGGAGATTTAACTCACTTAGCTGAACAAACGCACAGCAGAGCAGATTGAAGGATACGTTTCTTCTGTGTTTTAGGCAGAGTTTTACTGCTATTTCGTTATATGCGGGAATAGTGCTGGAAATGCCTGTTTTGAGATCTCTCCACAGAAAGCGTTTCCAGACTTCCCCTTCAACACACGAGTTTAACTCTGTAAGTTGAATGCACACATTGAAGACCGTTCTGTTAGGTAGCTCCGTTTTGGTTTTAGAAGCAGACAGTTCTCCTTACAGCATATACTCCCATTCACTGAGAAATGTCCAAACGCAGCTCTTACCAGAAACGTGTTTCTAACTCCTGAATCTAAAGGGAGATTTAACTCACTTAGCTGAACAAACGCACAGCAGAGCAGATTGAAGGATACGTTTCTTCTGTGTTTTAGGCAGAGTTTTACTGCTATTTCGTTATATGCGGGAATAGTGCTGGAAATGCCTGTTTTGAGATCTCTCCACAGAAAGCGTTTCCAGACTTCCCCTTCAACACACGAGTTTAACTCTGTAAGTTGAATGCACACATTGAAGACCGTTCTGTTAGGTAGCTCCGTTTTGGTTTTAGAAGCAGACAGTTCTCCTTACAGCATATACTCCCATTCACTGAGAAATGTCCAAACGCAGCTCTTACCAGAAACGTGTTTCTAACTCCTGAATCTAAAGGGAGATTTAACTCACTTAGCTGAACAAACGCACAGCAGAGCAGATTGAAGGATACGTTTCTTCTGTGTTTTAGGCAGAGTTTTACTGCTATTTGGTTATATGCGGGAATAGTGCTGGAAATGCCTGGAAATGCCTGTTTTGAGATCTCTCCACAGAAAGCGTTTCCAGACTTCCCCTTCAACACACGAGTTTAACTCTGTAAGTTGAATGCACACATTGAAGACCGTTCTGTTAGGTAGCTCCGTTTTGGTTTTAGAAGCAGACAGTTCTCCTTACAGCATATACTCCCATTCACTGAGAAATGTCCAAACGCAGCTCTTACCAGAAACGTGTTTCTAACTCCTGAATCTAAAGGGAGATTTAACTCACTTAGCTGAACAAACGCACAGCAGAGCAGATTGAAGGATACGTTTCTTCTGTGTTTTAGGCAGAGTTTTACTGCTATTTCGTTATATGCGGGAATAGTGCTGGAAATGCCTGGAAATGCCTGTTTTGAGATCTCTCCACAGAAAGCGTTTCCAGACTTCCCCTTCAACACACGAGTTTAACTCTGTAAGTTGAATGCACACATTGAAGACCGTTCTGTTAGGTAGCTCCGTTTTGGTTTTAGAAGCAGACAGTTCTCCTTACAGCATATACTCCCATTCACTGAGAAATGTCCAAACGCAGCTCTTACCAGAAACGTGTTTCTAACTCCTGAATCTAAAGGGAGATTTAACTCACTTAGCTGAACAAACGCACAGCAGAGCAGATTGAAGGATACGTTTCTTCTGTGTTTTAGGCAGAGTTTTACTGCTATTTCGTTATATGCGGGAATAGTGCTGGAAATGCCTGGAAATGCCTGTTTTGAGATCTCTCCACAGAAAGCGTTTCCAGACTTCCCCTTCAACACACGAGTTTAACTCTGTAAGTTGAATGCACACATTGAAGACCGTTCTGTTAGGTAGCTCCGTTTTGGTTTTAGAAGCAGACAGTTCTCCTTACAGCATATACTCCCATTCACTGAGATATGTCCAAACGCAGCTCTTACCAGAAACGTGTTTCTAACTCCTGAATCTAAAGGGAGATTTAACTCACTTAGCTGAACAAACGCACAGCAGAGCAGATTGAAGGATACGTTTCTTCTGTGTTTTAGGCAGAGTTTTACTGCTATTTCGTTATATGCGGGAATAGTGCTGGAAATGCCTGTTTTGAGATCTCTCCACAGAAAGCGTTTCCAGACTTCCCCTTCAACACACGAGTTTAACTCTGTAAGTTGAATGCACACATTGAAGACCGTTCTGTTAGGTAGCTCCGTTTTGGTTTTAGAAGCAGACAGTTCTCCTTACAGCATATACTCCCATTCACTGAGAAATGTCCAAACGCAGCACTTACCAGAAACGTGTTTCTAACTCCTGAATCTAAAGGGAGATTTAACTCACTTAGCTGAACAAACGCACAGCAGAGCAGATTGAAGGATACGTTTCTTCTGTGTTTTAGGCAGAGTTTTACTGCTATTTCGTTATATGCGGGAATAGTGCTGGAAATGCCTGTTTTGAGATCTCTCCACAGAAAGCGTTTCCAGACTTCCCCTTCAACACACGAGTTTAACTCTGTAAGTTGAATGCACACATTGAAGACCGTTCTGTTAGGTAGCTCCGTTTTGGTTTTAGAAGCAGACAGTTCTCCTTACAGCATATACTCCCATTCACTGAGAAATGTCCAAACGCAGCTCTTACCAGAAACGTGTTTCTAACTCCTGAATCTAAAGGGAGATTTAACTCACTTAGCTGAACAAACGCACAGCAGAGCAGATTGAAGGATACGTTTCTTCTGTGTTTTAGGCAGAGTTCTACTGCTATTTCGTTATATGCGGGAATAGTGCTGGAAATGCCTGTTTTGAGATCTCTCCACAGAAAGCGTTTCCAGACTTCCCCTTCAACACACGAGTTTAACTCTGTAAGTTGAATGCACACATTGAAGACCGTTCTGTTAGGTAGCTCCGTTTTGGTTTTAGAAGCAGACAGTTCTCCTTACAGCATATACTCCCATTCACTGAGAAATGTCCAAACGCAGCTCTTACCAGAAACGTGTTTCTAACTCCTGAATCTAAAGGGAGATTTAACTCACTTAGCTGAACAAACGCACAGCAGAGCAGATTGAAGGATACGTTTCTTCTGTGTTTTAGGCAGAGTTTTACTGCTATTTCGTTATATGCGGGAATAGTGCTGGAAATGCCTGTTTTGAGATCTCTCCACAGAAAGCGTTTCCAGACTTCCCCTTCAACACACGAGTTTAACTCTGTAAGTTGAATGCACACATTGAAGACCGTTCTGTTAGGTAGCTCCGTTTTGGTTTTAGAAGCAGACAGTTCTCCTTACAGCATATACTCCCATTCACTGAGAAATGTCCAAACGCAGCTCTTACCAGAAACGTGTTTCTAACTCCTGAATCTAAAGGGAGATTTAACTCACTTAGCTGAACAAACGCACAGCAGAGCAGATTGAAGGATACGTTTCTTCTGTGTTTTAGGCAGAGTTTTACTGCTATTTCGTTATATGCGGGAATAGTGCTGGAAATGCCTGGAAATGCCTGTTTTGAGATCTCTCCACAGAAAGCGTTTCCAGACTTCCCCTTCAACACACGAGTTTAACTCTGTAAGTTGAATGCACACATTGAAGACCGTTCTGTTAGGTAGCTCCGTTTTGGTTTTAGAAGCAGACAGTTCTCCTTACAGCATATACTCCCATTCACTGAGAAATGTCCAAACGCAGCTCTTACCAGAAACGTGTTTCTAACTCCTGAATCTAAAGGGAGATTTAACTCACTTAGCTGAACAAACGCACAGCAGAGCAGATTGAAGGATACGTTTCTTCTGTGTTTTAGGCAGAGTTTTACTGCTATTTCGTTATATGCGGGAATAGTGCTGGAAATGCCTGGAAATGCCTGTTTTGAGATCTCTCCACAGAAAGCGTTTCCAGACTTCCCCTTCAACACACGAGTTTAACTCTGTAAGTTGAATGCACACATTGAAGACCGTTCTGTTAGGTAGCTCCGTTTTGGTTTTAGAAGCAGACAGTTCTCCTTACAGCATATACTCCCATTCACTGAGAAATGTCCAAACGCAGCTCTTACCAGAAACGTGTTTCTAACTCCTGAATCTAAAGGGAGATTTAACTCACTTAGCTGAACAAACGCACAGCAGAGCAGATTGAAGGATACGTTTCTTCTGTGTTTTAGGCAGAGTTTTACTGCTATTTCGTTATATGCGGGAATAGTGCTGGAAATGCCTGTTTTGAGATCTCTCCACAGAAAGCGTTTCCAGACTTCCCCTTCAACACACGAGTTTAGCTCTGTAAGTTGAATGCACACATTGAAGACCGTTCTGTTAGCTAGCTCCGTTTTGGTTTTAGAAGCAGACAGTTCTCCTTACAGCATATACTCCCATTCACTGAGAAATGTCCAAACGCAGCTCTTACCAGAAACGTGTTTCTAACTCCTGAATCTAAAGGGAGATTTAACTCACTTAGCTGAACAAACGCACAGCAGAGCAGATTGAAGGATACGTTTCTTCTGTGTTTTAGGCAGAGTTTTACTGCTATTTCGTTATATGCGGGAATAGTTCTGGAAATGCCTGGAAATGCCTGTTTTGAGATCTCTCCACAGAAAGCGTTTCCAGACTTCCCCTTCAACACACGAGTTTAACTCTGTAAGTTGAATGCACACATTGAAGACCGTTCTGTTAGGTAGCTCCGTTTTGGTTTTAGAAGCAGACAGTTCTCCTTACAGCATATACTCCCATTCACTGAGAAATGTCCAAACGCAGCTCTTACCAGAAACGTGTTTCTAACTCCTGAATCTAAAGGGAGATTTAACTCACTTAGCTGAACAAACGCACAGCAGAGCAGATTGAAGGATACGTTTCTTCTGTGTTTTAGGCAGAGTTTTACTGCTATTTCGTTATATGCGGGAATAGTGCTGGAAATGCCTGTTTTGAGATCTCTCCACAGAAAGCGTTTCCAGACTTCCCCTTCAACACACGAGTTTAATTCTGTAAGTTGAATGAACACATTGAAGACCGTTCTGTTAGGTAGCTCCGTTTTGGTTTTAGAAGCAGACAGTTCTCCTTACAGCATATACTCCCATTCACTGAGAAATGTCCAAACGCAGCTCTTACCAGAAACGTGTTTCTAACTCCTGAATCTAAAGGGAGATTTAACTCACTTAGCTGAACAAACGCACAGCAGAGCAGATTGAAGGATACGTTTCTTCTGTGTTTTAGGCAGAGTTTTACTGCTATTTCGTTATATGCGGGAATAGTGCTGGAAATGCCTGGAAATGCCTGTTTTGAGATCTCTCCACAGAAAGCGTTTCCAGACTTCCCCTTCAACACACGAGTTTAACTCTGTAAGTTGAATGCACACATTGAAGACCGTTCTGTTAGGTAGCTCCGTTTTGGTTTTAGAAGCAGACAGTTCTCCTTACAGCATATACTCCCATTCACTGAGAAATGTCCAAACGCAGCTCTTACCAGAAACGTGTTTCTAACTCCTGAATCTAAAGGGAGATTTAACTCTCTTAGCTGAACAAACGCACAGCAGAGCAGATTGAAGGATACGTTTCTTCTGTGTTTTAGGCAGAGTTTTACTGCTATTTCGTTATATGCGGGAATAGTGCTGGAAATGCCTGGAAATGCCTGTTTTGAGATCTCTCCACAGAAAGCGTTTCCAGACTTCCCCTTCAACACACGAGTTTAACTCTGTAAGTTGAATGCACACATTGAAGACCGTTCTGTTAGGTAGCTCCGTTTTGGTTTTAGAAGCAGACAGTTCTCCTTACAGCATATACTCCCATTCACTGAGAAATGTCCAAACGCAGCTCTTACCAGAAACGTGTTTCTAACTCCTGAATCTAAAGGGAGATTTAACTCACTTAGCTGAACAAACGCACAGCAGAGCAGATTGAAGGATACGTTTCTTCTGTGTTTTAGGCAGAGTTTTACTGCTATTTCGTTATATGCGGGAATAGTGCTGGAAATGCCTGGAAATGCCTGTTTTGAGATCTCTCCACAGAAAGCGTTTCCAGACTTCCCCTTCAACACACGAGTTTAACTCTGTAAGTTGAATGCACACATTGAAGACCGTTCTGTTAGGTAGCTCCGTTTTGGTTTTAGAAGCAGACAGTTCTCCTTACAGCATATACTCCCATTCACTGAGAAATGTCCAAACGCAGCTCTTACCAGAAACGTGTTTCTAACTCCTGAATCTAAAGGGAGATTTAACTCACTTAGCTGAACAAACGCACAGCAGAGCAGATTGAAGGATACGTTTCTTCTGTGTTTTAGGCAGAGTTTTACTGCTATTTCGTTATATGCGGGAATAGTGCTGGAAATGCCTGTTTTGAGATCTCTCCACAGAAAGCGTTTCCAGACTTCCCCTTCAACACACGAGTTTAACTCTGTAAGTTGAATGCACACATTGAAGACCGTTCTGTTAGGTAGCTCCGTTTTGGTTTTAGAAGCAGACAGTTCTCCTTACAGCATATACTCCCATTCACTGAGAAATGTCCAAACGCAGCTCTTACCAGAAACGTGTTTCTAACTCCTGAATCTAAAGGGAGATTTAACTCACTTAGCTGAACAAACGCACAGCAGAGCAGATTGAAGGATACGTTTCTTCTGTGTTTTAGGCAGAGTTTTACTGCTATTTCGTTATATGCGGGAATAGTGCTGGAAATGCCTGTTTTGAGATCTCTCCACAGAAAGCGTTTCCAGACTTCCCCTTCAACACACGAGTTTAACTCTGTAAGTTGAATGCACACATTGAAGACCGTTCTGTTAGGTAGCTCCGTTTTGGTTTTAGAAGCAGACAGTTCTCCTTACAGCATATACTCCCATTCACTGAGAAATGTCCAAACGCAGCTCTTACCAGAAACGTGTTTCTAACTCCTGAATCTAAAGGGAGATTTAACTCGCTTAGCTGAACAAACGCACAGCAGAGCAGATTGAAGGATACGTTTCTTCTGTGTTTTAGGCAGAGTTTTACTGCTATTTCGTTATATGCGGGAATAGTGCTGGAAATGCCTGTTTTGAGATCTCTCCACAGAAAGCGTTTCCAGACTTCCCCTTCAACACACGAGTTTAACTCTGTAAGTTGAATGCACACATTGAAGACCGTTCTGTTAGGTAGCTCCGTTTTGGTTTTAGAAGCAGACAGTTCTCCTTACAGCATATACTCCCATTCACTGAGAAATGTCCAAACGCAGCTCTTACCAGAAACGTGTTTCTAACTCCTGAATCTAAAGGGAGATTTAACTCACTTAGCTGAACAAACGCACAGCAGAGCAGATTGAAGGATACGTTTCTTCTGTGTTTTAGGCAGAGTTTTACTGCTATTTCGTTATATGCGGGAATAGTGCTGGAAATGCCTGGAAATGCCTGTTTTGAGATCTCTCCACAGAAAGCGTTTCCAGACTTCCCCTTCAACACACGAGTTTAACTCTGTAAGTTGAATGCACACATTGAAGACCGTTCTGTTAGGTAGCTCCGTTTTGGTTTTAGAAGCAGACAGTTCTCCTTACAGCATATACTCCCATTCACTGAGAAATGTCCAAACGCAGCTCTTACCAGAAACGTGTTTCTAACTCCTGAATCTAAAGGGAGATTTAACTCACTTAGCTGAACAAACGCACAGCAGAGCAGATTGAAGGATACGTTTCTTCTGTGTTTTAGGCAGAGTTTTACTGCTATTTCGTTATATGCGGGAATAGTGCTGGAAATGCCTGTTTTGAGATCTCTCCACAGAAAGCGTTTCCAGACTTCCCCTTCAACACACGAGTTTAGCTCTGTAAGTTGAATGCACACATTGAAGACCGTTCTGTTAGGTAGCTCCGTTTTGGTTTTAGAAGCAGACAGTTCTCCTTACAGCATATACTCCCATTCACTGAGAAATGTCCAAACGCAGCTCTTACCAGAAACGTGTTTCTAACTCCTGAATCTAAAGGGAGATTTAACTCACTTAGCTGAACAAACGCACAGCAGAGCAGATTGAAGGATACGTTTCTTCTGTGTTTTAGGCAGAGTTTTACTGCTATTTCGTTATATGCGGGAATAGTTCTGGAAATGCCTGGAAATGCCTGTTTTGAGATCTCTCCACAGAAAGCGTTTCCAGACTTCCCCTTCAACACACGAGTTTAACTCTGTAAGTTGAATGCACACATTGAAGACCGTTCTGTTAGGTAGCTCCGTTTTGGTTTTAGAAGCAGACAGTTCTCCTTACAGCATATACTCCCATTCACTGAGAAATGTCCAAACGCAGCTCTTACCAGAAACGTGTTTCTAACTCCTGAATCTAAAGGGAGATTTAACTCACTTAGCTGAACAAACGCACAGCAGAGCAGATTGAAGGATACGTTTCTTCTGTGTTTTAGGCAGAGTTTTACTGCTATTTCGTTATATGCGGGAATAGTGCTGGAAATGCCTGTTTTGAGATCTCTCCACAGAAAGCGTTTCCAGACTTCCCCTTCAACACACGAGTTTAATTCTGTAAGTTGAATGCACACATTGAAGACCGTTCTGTTAGGTAGCTCCGTTTTGGTTTTAGAAGCAGACAGTTCTCCTTACAGCATATACTCCCATTCACTGAGAAATGTCCAAACGCAGCTCTTACCAGAAACGTGTTTCTAACTCCTGAATCTAAAGGGAGATTTAACTCACTTAGCTGAACAAACGCACAGCAGAGCAGATTGAAGGATACGTTTCTTCTGTGTTTTAGGCAGAGTTTTACTGCTATTTCGTTATATGCGGGAATAGTGCTGGAAATGCCTGGAAATGCCTGTTTTGAGATCTCTCCACAGAAAGCGTTTCCAGACTTCCCCTTCAACACACGAGTTTAACTCTGTAAGTTGAATGCACACATTGAAGACCGTTCTGTTAGGTAGCTCCGTTTTGGTTTTAGAAGCAGACAGTTCTCCTTACAGCATATACTCCCATTCACTGAGAAATGTCCAAACGCAGCTCTTACCAGAAACGTGTTTCTAACTCCTGAATCTAAAGGGAGATTTAACTCTCTTAGCTGAACAAACGCACAGCAGAGCAGATTGAAGGATACGTTTCTTCTGTGTTTTAGGCAGAGTTTTACTGCTATTTCGTTATATGCGGGAATAGTGCTGGAAATGCCTGGAAATGCCTGTTTTGAGATCTCTCCACAGAAAGCGTTTCCAGACTTCCCCTTCAACACACGAGTTTAACTCTGTAAGTTGAATGCACACATTGAAGACCGTTCTGTTAGGTAGCTCCGTTTTGGTTTTAGAAGCAGACAGTTCTCCTTACAGCATATACTCCCATTCACTGAGAAATGTCCAAACGCAGCTCTTACCAGAAACGTGTTTCTAACTCCTGAATCTAAAGGGAGATTTAACTCACTTAGCTGAACAAACGCACAGCAGAGCAGATTGAAGGATACGTTTCTTCTGTGTTTTAGGCAGAGTTTTACTGCTATTTCGTTATATGCGGGAATAGTGCTGGAAATGCCTGGAAATGCCTGTTTTGAGATCTCTCCACAGAAAGCGTTTCCAGACTTCCCCTTCAACACACGAGTTTAACTCTGTAAGTTGAATGCACACATTGAAGACCGTTCTGTTAGGTAGCTCCGTTTTGGTTTTAGAAGCAGACAGTTCTCCTTACAGCATATACTCCCATTCACTGAGAAATGTCCAAACGCAGCTCTTACCAGAAACGTGTTTCTAACTCCTGAATCTAAAGGGAGATTTAACTCACTTAGCTGAACAAACGCACAGCAGAGCAGATTGAAGGATACGTTTCTTCTGTGTTTTAGGCAGAGTTTTACTGCTATTGCGTTATATGTGGGAATAGTGCTGGAAATGCCTGGAAATGCCTGTTTTGAGATCTCTCCACAGAAAGCGTTTCCAGACTTCCCCTTCAACACACGAGTTTAACTCTGTAAGTTGAATGCACACATTGAAGACCGTTCTGTTAGGTAGCTCCGTTTTGGTTTTAGAAGCAGACAGTTCTCCTTACAGCATATACTCCCATTCACTGAGAAATGTCCAAACGCAGCTCTTACCAGAAACGTGTTTCTAACTCCTGAATCTAAAGGGAGATTTAACTCACTTAGCTGAACAAACGCACAGCAGAGCAGATTGAAGGATACGTTTCTTCTGTGTTTTAGGCAGAGTTTTACTGCTATTTCGTTATATGCGGGAATAGTGCTGGAAATGCCTGTTTTGAGATCTCTCCACAGAAAGCGTTTCCAGACTTCCCCTTCAACACACGAGTTTAACTCTGTAAGTTGAATGCACACATTGAAGACCGTTCTGTTAGGTAGCTCCGTTTTGGTTTTAGAAGCAGACAGTTCTCCTTACAGCATATACTCCCATTCACTGAGAAATGTCCAAACGCAGCTCTTACCAGAAACGTGTTTCTAACTCCTGAATCTAAAGGGAGATTTAACTCACTTAGCTGAACAAACGCACAGCAGAGCAGATTGAAGGATACGTTTCTTCTGTGTTTTAGGCAGAGTTTTACTGCTATTTCGTTATATGCGGGAATAGTGCTGGAAATGCCTGTTTTGAGATCTCTCCACAGAAAGCGTTTCCAGACTTCCCCTTCAACACACGAGTTTAACTCTGTAAGTTGAATGCACACATTGAAGACCGTTCTGTTAGGTAGCTCCGTTTTGGTTTTAGAAGCAGACAGTTCTCCTTACAGCATATACTCCCATTCACTGAGAAATGTCCAAACGCAGCTCTTACCAGAAACGTGTTTCTAACTCCTGAATCTAAAGGGAGATTTAACTCACTTAGCTGAACAAACGCACAGCAGAGCAGATTGAAGGATACGTTTCTTCTGTGTTTTAGGCAGAGTTTTACTGCTATTTGGTTATATGCGGGAATAGTGCTGGAAATGCCTGGAAATGCCTGTTTTGAGATCTCTCCACAGAAAGCGTTTCCAGACTTCCCCTTCAACACACGAGTTTAACTCTGTAAGTTGAATGCACACATTGAAGACCGTTCTGTTAGGTAGCTCCGTTTTGGTTTTAGAAGCAGACAGTTCTCCTTACAGCATATACTCCCATTCACTGAGAAATGTCCAAACGCAGCTCTTACCAGAAACGTGTTTCTAACTCCTGAATCTAAAGGGAGATTTAACTCACTTAGCTGAACAAACGCACAGCAGAGCAGATTGAAGGATACGTTTCTTCTGTGTTTTAGGCAGAGTTTTACTGCTATTTCGTTATATGCGGGAATAGTGCTGGAAATGCCTGGAAATGCCTGTTTTGAGATCTCTCCACAGAAAGCGTTTCCAGACTTCCCCTTCAACACACGAGTTTAACTCTGTAAGTTGAATGCACACATTGAAGACCGTTCTGTTAGGTAGCTCCGTTTTGGTTTTAGAAGCAGACAGTTCTCCTTACAGCATATACTCCCATTCACTGAGAAATGTCCAAACGCAGCTCTTACCAGAAACGTGTTTCTAACTCCTGAATCTAAAGGGAGATTTAACTCACTTAGCTGAACAAACGCACAGCAGAGCAGATTGAAGGATACGTTTCTTCTGTGTTTTAGGCAGAGTTTTACTGCTATTTCGTTATATGCGGGAATAGTGCTGGAAATGCCTGGAAATGCCTGTTTTGAGATCTCTCCACAGAAAGCGTTTCCAGACTTCCCCTTCAACACACGAGTTTAACTCTGTAAGTTGAATGCACACATTGAAGACCGTTCTGTTAGGTAGCTCCGTTTTGGTTTTAGAAGCAGACAGTTCTCCTTACAGCATATACTCCCATTCACTGAGATATGTCCAAACGCAGCTCTTACCAGAAACGTGTTTCTAACTCCTGAATCTAAAGGGAGATTTAACTCACTTAGCTGAACAAACGCACAGCAGAGCAGATTGAAGGATACGTTTCTTCTGTGTTTTAGGCAGAGTTTTACTGCTATTTCGTTATATGCGGGAATAGTGCTGGAAATGCCTGTTTTGAGATCTCTCCACAGAAAGCGTTTCCAGACTTCCCCTTCAACACACGAGTTTAACTCTGTAAGTTGAATGCACACATTGAAGACCGTTCTGTTAGGTAGCTCCGTTTTGGTTTTAGAAGCAGACAGTTCTCCTTACAGCATATACTCCCATTCACTGAGAAATGTCCAAACGCAGCACTTACCAGAAACGTGTTTCTAACTCCTGAATCTAAAGGGAGATTTAACTCACTTAGCTGAACAAACGCACAGCAGAGCAGATTGAAGGATACGTTTCTTCTGTGTTTTAGGCAGAGTTTTACTGCTATTTCGTTATATGCGGGAATAGTGCTGGAAATGCCTGTTTTGAGATCTCTCCACAGAAAGCGTTTCCAGACTTCCCCTTCAACACACGAGTTTAACTCTGTAAGTTGAATGCACACATTGAAGACCGTTCTGTTAGGTAGCTCCGTTTTGGTTTTAGAAGCAGACAGTTCTCCTTACAGCATATACTCCCATTCACTGAGAAATGTCCAAACGCAGCTCTTACCAGAAACGTGTTTCTAACTCCTGAATCTAAAGGGAGATTTAACTCACTTAGCTGAACAAACGCACAGCAGAGCAGATTGAAGGATACGTTTCTTCTGTGTTTTAGGCAGAGTTCTACTGCTATTTCGTTATATGCGGGAATAGTGCTGGAAATGCCTGTTTTGAGATCTCTCCACAGAAAGCGTTTCCAGACTTCCCCTTCAACACACGAGTTTAACTCTGTAAGTTGAATGCACACATTGAAGACCGTTCTGTTAGGTAGCTCCGTTTTGGTTTTAGAAGCAGACAGTTCTCCTTACAGCATATACTCCCATTCACTGAGAAATGTCCAAACGCAGCTCTTACCAGAAACGTGTTTCTAACTCCTGAATCTAAAGGGAGATTTAACTCACTTAGCTGAACAAACGCACAGCAGAGCAGATTGAAGGATACGTTTCTTCTGTGTTTTAGGCAGAGTTTTACTGCTATTTCGTTATATGCGGGAATAGTGCTGGAAATGCCTGTTTTGAGATCTCTCCACAGAAAGCGTTTCCAGACTTCCCCTTCAACACACGAGTTTAGCTCTGTAAGTTGAATGCACACATTGAAGACCGTTCTGTTAGGTAGCTCCGTTTTGGTTTTAGAAGCAGACAGTTCTCCTTACAGCATATACTCCCATTCACTGAGAAATGTCCAAACGCAGCTCTTACCAGAAACGTGTTTCTAACTCCTGAATCTAAAGGGAGATTTAACTCACTTAGCTGAACAAACGCACAGCAGAGCAGATTGAAGGATACGTTTCTTCTGTGTTTTAGGCAGAGTTTTACTGCTATTTCGTTATATGCGGGAATAGTTCTGGAAATGCCTGGAAATGCCTGTTTTGAGATCTCTCCACAGAAAGCGTTTCCAGACTTCCCCTTCAACACACGAGTTTAACTCTGTAAGTTGAATGCACACATTGAAGACCGTTCTGTTAGGTAGCTCCGTTTTGGTTTTAGAAGCAGACAGTTCTCCTTACAGCATATACTCCCATTCACTGAGAAATGTCCAAACGCAGCTCTTACCAGAAACGTGTTTCTAACTCCTGAATCTAAAGGGAGATTTAACTCACTTAGCTGAACAAACGCACAGCAGAGCAGATTGAAGGATACGTTTCTTCTGTGTTTTAGGCAGAGTTTTACTGCTATTTCGTTATATGCGGGAATAGTGCTGGAAATGCCTGTTTTGAGATCTCTCCACAGAAAGCGTTTCCAGACTTCCCCTTCAACACACGAGTTTAATTCTGTAAGTTGAATGAACACATTGAAGACCGTTCTGTTAGGTAGCTCCGTTTTGGTTTTAGAAGCAGACAGTTCTCCTTACAGCATATACTCCCATTCACTGAGAAATGTCCAAACGCAGCTCTTACCAGAAACGTGTTTCTAACTCCTGAATCTAAAGGGAGATTTAACTCACTTAGCTGAACAAACGCACAGCAGAGCAGATTGAAGGATACGTTTCTTCTGTGTTTTAGGCAGAGTTTTACTGCTATTTCGTTATATGCGGGAATAGTGCTGGAAATGCCTGGAAATGCCTGTTTTGAGATCTCTCCACAGAAAGCGTTTCCAGACTTCCCCTTCAACACACGAGTTTAACTCTGTAAGTTGAATGCACACATTGAAGACCGTTCTGTTAGGTAGCTCCGTTTTGGTTTTAGAAGCAGACAGTTCTCCTTACAGCATATACTCCCATTCACTGAGAAATGTCCAAACGCAGCTCTTACCAGAAACGTGTTTCTAACTCCTGAATCTAAAGGGAGATTTAACTCTCTTAGCTGAACAAACGCACAGCAGAGCAGATTGAAGGATACGTTTCTTCTGTGTTTTAGGCAGAGTTTTACTGCTATTTCGTTATATGCGGGAATAGTGCTGGAAATGCCTGGAAATGCCTGTTTTGAGATCTCTCCACAGAAAGCGTTTCCAGACTTCCCCTTCAACACACGAGTTTAACTCTGTAAGTTGAATGCACACATTGAAGACCGTTCTGTTAGGTAGCTCCGTTTTGGTTTTAGAAGCAGACAGTTCTCCTTACAGCATATACTCCCATTCACTGAGAAATGTCCAAACGCAGCTCTTACCAGAAACGTGTTTCTAACTCCTGAATCTAAAGGGAGATTTAACTCACTTAGCTGAACAAACGCACAGCAGAGCAGATTGAAGGATACGTTTCTTCTGTGTTTTAGGCAGAGTTTTACTGCTATTTCGTTATATGCGGGAATAGTGCTGGAAATGCCTGGAAATGCCTGTTTTGAGATCTCTCCACAGAAAGCGTTTCCAGACTTCCCCTTCAACACACGAGTTTAACTCTGTAAGTTGAATGCACACATTGAAGACCGTTCTGTTAGGTAGCTCCGTTTTGGTTTTAGAAGCAGACAGTTCTCCTTACAGCATATACTCCCATTCACTGAGAAATGTCCAAACGCAGCTCTTACCAGAAACGTGTTTCTAACTCCTGAATCTAAAGGGAGATTTAACTCACTTAGCTGAACAAACGCACAGCAGAGCAGATTGAAGGATACGTTTCTTCTGTGTTTTAGGCAGAGTTTTACTGCTATTTCGTTATATGCGGGAATAGTGCTGGAAATGCCTGTTTTGAGATCTCTCCACAGAAAGCGTTTCCAGACTTCCCCTTCAACACACGAGTTTAACTCTGTAAGTTGAATGCACACATTGAAGACCGTTCTGTTAGGTAGCTCCGTTTTGGTTTTAGAAGCAGACAGTTCTCCTTACAGCATATACTCCCATTCACTGAGAAATGTCCAAACGCAGCTCTTACCAGAAACGTGTTTCTAACTCCTGAATCTAAAGGGAGATTTAACTCACTTAGCTGAACAAACGCACAGCAGAGCAGATTGAAGGATACGTTTCTTCTGTGTTTTAGGCAGAGTTTTACTGCTATTTCGTTATATGCGGGAATAGTGCTGGAAATGCCTGTTTTGAGATCTCTCCACAGAAAGCGTTTCCAGACTTCCCCTTCAACACACGAGTTTAACTCTGTAAGTTGAATGCACACATTGAAGACCGTTCTGTTAGGTAGCTCCGTTTTGGTTTTAGAAGCAGACAGTTCTCCTTACAGCATATACTCCCATTCACTGAGAAATGTCCAAACGCAGCTCTTACCAGAAACGTGTTTCTAACTCCTGAATCTAAAGGGAGATTTAACTCACTTAGCTGAACAAACGCACAGCAGAGCAGATTGAAGGATACGTTTCTTCTGTGTTTTAGGCAGAGTTTTACTGCTATTTCGTTATATGCGGGAATAGTGCTGGAAATGCCTGTTTTGAGATCTCTCCACAGAAAGCGTTTCCAGACTTCCCCTTCAACACACGAGTTTAACTCTGTAAGTTGAATGCACACATTGAAGACCGTTCTGTTAGGTAGCTCCGTTTTGGTTTTAGAAGCAGACAGTTCTCCTTACAGCATATACTCCCATTCACTGAGAAATGTCCAAACGCAGCTCTTACCAGAAACGTGTTTCTAACTCCTGAATCTAAAGGGAGATTTAACTCACTTAGCTGAACAAACGCACAGCAGAGCAGATTGAAGGATACGTTTCTTCTGTGTTTTAGGCAGAGTTTTACTGCTATTTCGTTATATGCGGGAATAGTGCTGGAAATGCCTGGAAATGCCTGTTTTGAGATCTCTCCACAGAAAGCGTTTCCAGACTTCCCCTTCAACACACGAGTTTAACTCTGTAAGTTGAATGCACACATTGAAGACCGTTCTGTTAGGTAGCTCCGTTTTGGTTTTAGAAGCAGACAGTTCTCCTTACAGCATATACTCCCATTCACTGAGAAATGTCCAAACGCAGCTCTTACCAGAAACGTGTTTCTAACTCCTGAATCTAAAGGGAGATTTAACTCACTTAGCTGAACAAACGCACAGCAGAGCAGATTGAAGGATACGTTTCTTCTGTGTTTTAGGCAGAGTTTTACTGCTATTTCGTTATATGCGGGAATAGTGCTGGAAATGCCTGGAAATGCCTGTTTTGAGATCTCTCCACAGAAAGCGTTTCCAGACTTCCCCTTCAACACACGAGTTTAACTCTGTAAGTTGAATGCACACATTGAAGACCGTTCTGTTAGGTAGCTCCGTTTTGGTTTTAGAAGCAGACAGTTCTCCTTACAGCATATACTCCCATTCACTGAGAAATGTCCAAACGCAGCTCTTACCAGAAACGTGTTTCTAACTCCTGAATCTAAAGGGAGATTTAACTCACTTAGCTGAACAAACGCACAGCAGAGCAGATTGAAGGATACGTTTCTTCTGTGTTTTAGGCAGAGTTTTACTGCTATTTCGTTATATGCGGGAATAGTGCTGGAAATGCCTGGAAATGCCTGTTTTGAGATCTCTCCACAGAAAGCGTTTCCAGACTTCCCCTTCAACACACGAGTTTAACTCTGTAAGTTGAATGCACACATTGAAGACCGTTCTGTTAGGTAGCTCCGTTTTGGTTTTAGAAGCAGACAGTTCTCCTTACAGCATATACTCCCATTCACTGAGATATGTCCAAACGCAGCTCTTACCAGAAACGTGTTTCTAACTCCTGAATCTAAAGGGAGATTTAACTCACTTAGCTGAACAAACGCACAGCAGAGCAGATTGAAGGATACGTTTCTTCTGTGTTTTAGGCAGAGTTTTACTGCTATTTCGTTATATGCGGGAATAGTGCTGGAAATGCCTGTTTTGAGATCTCTCCACAGAAAGCGTTTCCAGACTTCCCCTTCAACACACGAGTTTAACTCTGTAAGTTGAATGCACACATTGAAGACCGTTCTGTTAGGTAGCTCCGTTTTGGTTTTAGAAGCAGACAGTTCTCCTTACAGCATATACTCCCATTCACTGAGAAATGTCCAAACGCAGCACTTACCAGAAACGTGTTTCTAACTCCTGAATCTAAAGGGAGATTTAACTCACTTAGCTGAACAAACGCACAGCAGAGCAGATTGAAGGATACGTTTCTTCTGTGTTTTAGGCAGAGTTTTACTGCTATTTCGTTATATGCGGGAATAGTGCTGGAAATGCCTGTTTTGAGATCTCTCCACAGAAAGCGTTTCCAGACTTCCCCTTCAACACACGAGTTTAACTCTGTAAGTTGAATGCACACATTGAAGACCGTTCTGTTAGGTAGCTCCGTTTTGGTTTTAGAAGCAGACAGTTCTCCTTACAGCATATACTCCCATTCACTGAGAAATGTCCAAACGCAGCTCTTACCAGAAACGTGTTTCTAACTCCTGAATCTAAAGGGAGATTTAACTCACTTAGCTGAACAAACGCACAGCAGAGCAGATTGAAGGATACGTTTCTTCTGTGTTTTAGGCAGAGTTCTACTGCTATTTCGTTATATGCGGGAATAGTGCTGGAAATGCCTGTTTTGAGATCTCTCCACAGAAAGCGTTTCCAGACTTCCCCTTCAACACACGAGTTTAACTCTGTAAGTTGAATGCACACATTGAAGACCGTTCTGTTAGGTAGCTCCGTTTTGGTTTTAGAAGCAGACAGTTCTCCTTACAGCATATACTCCCATTCACTGAGAAATGTCCAAACGCAGCTCTTACCAGAAACGTGTTTCTAACTCCTGAATCTAAAGGGAGATTTAACTCACTTAGCTGAACAAACGCACAGCAGAGCAGATTGAAGGATACGTTTCTTCTGTGTTTTAGGCAGAGTTTTACTGCTATTTCGTTATATGCGGGAATAGTGCTGGAAATGCCTGTTTTGAGATCTCTCCACAGAAAGCGTTTCCAGACTTCCCCTTCAACACACGAGTTTAACTCTGTAAGTTGAATGCACACATTGAAGACCGTTCTGTTAGGTAGCTCCGTTTTGGTTTTAGAAGCAGACAGTTCTCCTTACAGCATATACTCCCATTCACTGAGAAATGTCCAAACGCAGCTCTTACCAGAAACGTGTTTCTAACTCCTGAATCTAAAGGGAGATTTAACTCACTTAGCTGAACAAACGCACAGCAGAGCAGATTGAAGGATACGTTTCTTCTGTGTTTTAGGCAGAGTTTTACTGCTATTTCGTTATATGCGGGAATAGTTCTGGAAATGCCTGGAAATGCCTGTTTTGAGATCTCTCCACAGAAAGCGTTTCCAGACTTCCCCTTCAACACACGAGTTTAACTCTGTAAGTTGAATGCACACATTGAAGACCGTTCTGTTAGGTAGCTCCGTTTTGGTTTTAGAAGCAGACAGTTCTCCTTACAGCATATACTCCCATTCACTGAGAAATGTCCAAACGCAGCTCTTACCAGAAACGTGTTTCTAACTCCTGAATCTAAAGGGAGATTTAACTCACTTAGCTGAACAAACGCACAGCAGAGCAGATTGAAGGATACGTTTCTTCTGTGTTTTAGGCAGAGTTTTACTGCTATTTCGTTATATGCGGGAATAGTGCTGGAAATGCCTGTTTTGAGATCTCTCCACAGAAAGCGTTTCCAGACTTCCCCTTCAACACACGAGTTTAATTCTGTAAGTTGAATGCACACATTGAAGACCGTTCTGTTAGGTAGCTCCGTTTGGTTTTAGAAGCAGACAGTTCTCCTTACAGCATATACTCCCATTCACTGAGAAATGTCCAAACGCAGCTCTTACCAGAAACGTGTTTCTAACTCCTGAATCTAAAGGGAGATTTAACTCACTTAGCTGAACAAACGCACAGCAGAGCAGATTGAAGGATACGTTTCTTCTGTGTTTTAGGCAGAGTTTTACTGCTATTTCGTTATATGCGGGAATAGTGCTGGAAATGCCTGGAAATGCCTGTTTTGAGATCTCTCCACAGAAAGCGTTTCCAGACTTCCGCTTCAACACACGAGTTTAACTCTGTAAGTTGAATGCACACATTGAAGACCGTTCTATTAGGTAGCTCCGTTTTGGTTTTAGAAGCAGACAGTTCTCCTTACAGCATATACTCCCATTCACTGAGAAATGTCCAAACGCAGCTCTTACCAGAAACGTGTTTCTAACTCCTGAATCTAAAGGGAGATTTAACTCTCTTAGCTGAACAAACGCACAGCAGAGCAGATTGAAGGATACGTTTCTTCTGTGTTTTAGGCAGAGTTTTACTGCTATTTCGTTATATGCGGGAATAGTGCTGGAAATGCCTGGAAATGCCTGTTTTGAGATCTCTCCACAGAAAGCGTTTCCAGACTTCCCCTTCAACACACGAGTTTAACTCTGTAAGTTGAATGCACACATTGAAGACCGTTCTGTTAGGTAGCTCCGTTTTGGTTTTAGAAGCAGACAGTTCTCCTTACAGCATATACTCCCATTCACTGAGAAATGTCCAAACGCAGCTCTTACCAGAAACGTGTTTCTAACTCCTGAATGTAAAGGGAGATTTAACTCACTTAGCTGAACAAACGCACAGCAGAGCAGATTGAAGGATACGTTTCTTCTGTGTTTTAGGCAGAGTTCTACTGCTATTTCGTTATATGCGGGAATAGTGCTGGAAATGCCTGTTTTGAGATCTCTCCACAGAAAGCGTTTCCAGACTTCCCCTTCAACACACGAGTTTAACTCTGTAAGTTGAATGCACACATTGAAGACCGTTCTGTTAGGTAGCTCCGTTTTGGTTTTAGAAGCAGACAGTTCTCCTTACAGCATATACTCCCATTCACTGAGAAATGTCCAAACGCAGCTCTTACCAGAAACGTGTTTCTAACTCCTGAATCTAAAGGGAGATTTAACTCACTTAGCTGAACAAACGCACAGCAGAGCAGATTGAAGGATACGTTTCTTCTGTGTTTTAGGCAGAGTTTTACTGCTATTTCGTTATATGCGGGAATAGTGCTGGAAATGCCTGTTTTGAGATCTCTCCACAGAAAGCGTTTCCAGACTTCCCCTTCAACACACGAGTTTAATTCTGTAAGTTGAATGCACACATTGAACACCGTTCTGTTAGGTAGCTCCGTTTTGGTTTTAGAAGCAGACAGTTCTCCTTACAGCATATACTCCCATTCACTGAGAAATGTCCAAACGCAGCTCTTACCAGAAACGTGTTTCTAACTCCTGAATCTAAAGGGAGATTTAACTCACTTAGCTGAACAAACGCACAGCAGAGCAGATTGAAGGATACGTTTCTTCTGTGTTTTAGGCAGAGTTTTACTGCTATTTCGTTATATGCGGGAATAGTGCTGGAAATGCCTGTTTTGAGATCTCTCCACAGAAAGCGTTTCCAGACTTCCCCTTCAACACACGAGTTTAACTCTGTAAGTTGAATGCACACATTGAAGACCGTTCTGTTAGGTAGCTCCGTTTTGGTTTTAGAAGCAGACAGTTCTCCTTACAGCATATACTCCCATTCACTGAGAAATGTCCAAACGCAGCTCTTACCAGAAACGTGTTTCTAACTCCTGAATCTAAAGGGAGATTTAACTCACTTAGCTGAACAAACGCACAGCAGAGCAGATTGAAGGATACGTTTCTTCTGTGTTTTAGGCAGAGTTCTACTGCTATTTCGTTATATGCGGGAATAGTGCTGGAAATGCCTGTTTTGAGATCTCTCCACAGAAAGCGTTTCCAGACTTCCCCTTCAACACACGAGTTTAACTCTGTAAGTTGAATGCACACATTGAAGACCGTTCTGTTAGGTAGCTCCGTTTTGGTTTTAGAAGCAGACAGTTCTCCTTACAGCATATACTCCCATTCACTGAGAAATGTCCAAACGCAGCTCTTACCAGAAACGTGTTTCTAACTCCTGAATCTAAAGGGAGATTTAACTCACTTAGCTGAACAAACGCACAGCAGAGCAGATTGAAGGATACGTTTCTTCTGTGTTTTAGGCAGAGTTTTACTGCTATTTCGTTATATGCGGGAATAGTGCTGGAAATGCCTGTTTTGAGATCTCTCCACAGAAAGCGTTTCCAGACTTCCCCTTCAACACACGAGTTTAACTCTGTAAGTTGAATGCACACATTGAAGACCGTTCTGTTAGGTAGCTCCGTTTTGGTTTTAGAAGCAGACAGTTCTCCTTACAGCATATACTCCCATTCACTGAGAAATGTCCAAACGCAGCTCTTACCAGAAACGTGTTTCTAACTCCTGAATCTAAAGGGAGATTTAACTCACTTAGCTGAACAAACGCACAGCAGAGCAGATTGAAGGATACGTTTCTTCTGTGTTTTAGGCAGAGTTTTACTGCTATTTCGTTATATGCGGGAATAGTTCTGGAAATGCCTGGAAATGCCTGTTTTGAGATCTCTCCACAGAAAGCGTTTCCAGACTTCCCCTTCAACACACGAGTTTAACTCTGTAAGTTGAATGCACACATTGAAGACCGTTCTGTTAGGTAGCTCCGTTTTGGTTTTAGAAGCAGACAGTTCTCCTTACAGCATATACTCCCATTCACTGAGAAATGTCCAAACGCAGCTCTTACCAGAAACGTGTTTCTAACTCCTGAATCTAAAGGGAGATTTAACTCACTTAGCTGAACAAACGCACAGCAGAGCAGATTGAAGGATACGTTTCTTCTGTGTTTTAGGCAGAGTTTTACTGCTATTTCGTTATATGCGGGAATAGTGCTGGAAATGCCTGTTTTGAGATCTCTCCACAGAAAGCGTTTCCAGACTTCCCCTTCAACACACGAGTTTAATTCTGTAAGTTGAATGCACACATTGAAGACCGTTCTGTTAGGTAGCTCCGTTTGGTTTTAGAAGCAGACAGTTCTCCTTACAGCATATACTCCCATTCACTGAGAAATGTCCAAACGCAGCTCTTACCAGAAACGTGTTTCTAACTCCTGAATCTAAAGGGAGATTTAACTCACTTAGCTGAACAAACGCACAGCAGAGCAGATTGAAGGATACGTTTCTTCTGTGTTTTAGGCAGAGTTTTACTGCTATTTCGTTATATGCGGGAATAGTGCTGGAAATGCCTGGAAATGCCTGTTTTGAGATCTCTCCACAGAAAGCGTTTCCAGACTTCCGCTTCAACACACGAGTTTAACTCTGTAAGTTGAATGCACACATTGAAGACCGTTCTATTAGGTAGCTCCGTTTTGGTTTTAGAAGCAGACAGTTCTCCTTACAGCATATACTCCCATTCACTGAGAAATGTCCAAACGCAGCTCTTACCAGAAACGTGTTTCTAACTCCTGAATCTAAAGGGAGATTTAACTCTCTTAGCTGAACAAACGCACAGCAGAGCAGATTGAAGGATACGTTTCTTCTGTGTTTTAGGCAGAGTTTTACTGCTATTTCGTTATATGCGGGAATAGTGCTGGAAATGCCTGGAAATGCCTGTTTTGAGATCTCTCCACAGAAAGCGTTTCCAGACTTCCCCTTCAACACACGAGTTTAACTCTGTAAGTTGAATGCACACATTGAAGACCGTTCTGTTAGGTAGCTCCGTTTTGGTTTTAGAAGCAGACAGTTCTCCTTACAGCATATACTCCCATTCACTGAGAAATGTCCAAACGCAGCTCTTACCAGAAACGTGTTTCTAACTCCTGAATGTAAAGGGAGATTTAACTCACTTAGCTGAACAAACGCACAGCAGAGCAGATTGAAGGATACGTTTCTTCTGTGTTTTAGGCAGAGTTCTACTGCTATTTCGTTATATGCGGGAATAGTGCTGGAAATGCCTGTTTTGAGATCTCTCCACAGAAAGCGTTTCCAGACTTCCCCTTCAACACACGAGTTTAACTCTGTAAGTTGAATGCACACATTGAAGACCGTTCTGTTAGGTAGCTCCGTTTTGGTTTTAGAAGCAGACAGTTCTCCTTACAGCATATACTCCCATTCACTGAGAAATGTCCAAACGCAGCTCTTACCAGAAACGTGTTTCTAACTCCTGAATCTAAAGGGAGATTTAACTCACTTAGCTGAACAAACGCACAGCAGAGCAGATTGAAGGATACGTTTCTTCTGTGTTTTAGGCAGAGTTTTACTGCTATTTCGTTATATGCGGGAATAGTGCTGGAAATGCCTGTTTTGAGATCTCTCCACAGAAAGCGTTTCCAGACTTCCCCTTCAACACACGAGTTTAATTCTGTAAGTTGAATGCACACATTGAACACCGTTCTGTTAGGTAGCTCCGTTTTGGTTTTAGAAGCAGACAGTTCTCCTTACAGCATATACTCCCATTCACTGAGAAATGTCCAAACGCAGCTCTTACCAGAAACGTGTTTCTAACTCCTGAATCTAAAGGGAGATTTAACTCACTTAGCTGAACAAACGCACAGCAGAGCAGATTGAAGGATACGTTTCTTCTGTGTTTTAGGCAGAGTTTTACTGCTATTTCGTTATATGCGGGAATAGTGCTGGAAATGCCTGGAAATGCCTGTTTTGAGATCTCTCCACAGAAAGCGTTTCCAGACTTCCCCTTCAACACACGAGTTTAACTCTGTAAGTTGAATGCACACATTGAAGACCGTTCTGTTAGGTAGCTCCGTTTTGGTTTTAGAAGCAGACAGTTCTCCTTACAGCATATACTCCCATTCACTGAGAAATGTCCAAACGCAGCTCTTACCAGAAACGTGTTTCTAACTCCTGAATCTAAAGGGAGATTTAACTCTCTTAGCTGAACAAACGCACAGCAGAGCAGATTGAAGGATACGTTTCTTCGGTGTTTTAGGCAGAGTTTTACTGCTATTTCGTTATATGCGGGAATAGTGCTGGAAATGCCTGGAAATGCCTGTTTTGAGATCTCTCCACAGAAAGCGTTTCCAGACTTCCCCTTCAACACACGAGTTTAACTCTGTAAGTTGAATGCACACATTGAAGACCGTTCTGTTAGGTAGCTCCGTTTTGGTTTTAGAAGCAGACAGTTCTCCTTACAGCATATACTCCCATTCACTGAGAAATGTCCAAACGCAGCTCTTACCAGAAACGTGTTTCTAACTCCTGAATCTAAAGGGAGATTTAACTCACTTAGCTGAACAAACGCACAGCAGAGCAGATTGAAGGATACGTTTCTTCTGTGTTTTAGGCAGAGTTCTACTGCTATTTCGTTATATGCGGGAATAGTGCTGGAAATGCCTGTTTTGAGATCTCTCCACAGAAAGCGTTTCCAGACTTCCCCTTCAACACACGAGTTTAACTCTGTAAGTTGAATGCACACATTGAAGACCGTTCTGTTAGTTAGCTCCGTTTTGGTTTTAGAAGCAGACAGTTCTCCTTACAGCATATACTCCCATTCACTGAGAAATGTCCAAACGCAGCTCTTACCAGAAACGTGTTTCTAACTCCTGAATCTAAAGGGAGATTTAACTCACTTAGCTGAACAAACGCACAGCAGAGCAGATTGAAGGATACGTTTCTTCTGTGTTTTAGGCAGAGTTTTACTGCTATTTCGTTATATGCGGGAATAGTGCTGGAAATGCCTGTTTTGAGATCTCTCCACAGAAAGCGTTTCCAGACTTCCCCTTCAACACACGAGTTTAACTCTGTAAGTTGAATGCACACATTGAAGACCGTTCTGTTAGGTAGCTCCGTTTTGGTTTTAGAAGCAGACAGTTCTCCTTACAGCATATACTCCCATTCACTGAGAAATGTCAAAACGCAGCTCTTACCAGAAACGTGTTTCTAACTCCTGAATCTAAAGGGAGATTTAACTCACTTAGCTGAACAAACGCACAGCAGAGCAGATTGAAGGATACGTTTCTTCTGTGTTTTAGGCAGAGTTTTACTGCTATTTCGTTATATGCGGGAATAGTGCTGGAAATGCCTGGAAATGCCTGTTTTGAGATCTCTGCACAGAAAGCGTTTCCAGACTTCCCCTTCAACACACGAGTTTAACTCTGTAAGTTGAATGCACACATTGAAGACCGTTCTGTTAGGTAGCTCCGTTTTGGTTTTAGAAGCAGACAGTTCTCCTTACAGCATATACTCCCATTCACTGAGAAATGTCCAAACGCAGCTCTTACCAGAAACGTGTTTCTAACTCCTGAATCTAAAGGGAGATTTAACTCTCTTAGCTGAACAAACGCACAGCAGAGCAGATTGAAGGATACGTTTCTTCTGTGTTTTAGGCAGAGTTTTACTGCTATTTCGTTATATGCGGGAATAGTGCTGGAAATGCCTGGAAATGCCTGTTTTGAGATCTCTCCACAGAAAGCGTTTCCAGACTTCCCCTTCAACACACGAGTTTAACTCTGTAAGTTGAATGCACACATTGAAGACCGTTCTGTTAGGTAGCTCCGTTTTGGTTTTAGAAGCAGACAGTTCTCCTTACAGCATATACTCCCATTCACTGAGAAATGTCCAAACGCAGCTCTTACCAGAAACGTGTTTCTAACTCCTGAATCTAAAGGGAGATTTAACTCACTTAGCTGAACAAACGCACAGCAGAGCAGATTGAAGGATACGTTTCTTCTGTGTTTTAGGCAGAGTTTTACTGCTATTGCGTTATATGCGGGAATAGTGCTGGAAATGCCTGGAAATGCCTGTTTTGAGATCTCTCCACAGAAAGCGTTTCCAGACTTCCCCTTCAACACACGAGTTTAACTCTGTAAGTTGAATGCACACATTGAAGACCGTTCTGTTAGGTAGCTCCGTTTTGGTTTTAGAAGCAGACAGTTCTCCTTACAGCATATACTCCCATTCACTGAGAAATGTCCAAACGCAGCTCTTACCAGAAACGTGTTTCTAACTCCTGAATCTAAAGGGAGATTTAACTCACTTAGCTGAACAAACGCACAGCAGAGCAGATTGAAGGATACGTTTCTTCTGTGTTTTAGGCAGAGTTTTACTGCTATTTCGTTATATGCGGGAATAGTGCTGGAAATGCCTGTTTTGAGATCTCTCCACAGAAAGCGTTTCCAGACTTCCCCTTCAACACACGAGTTTAACTCTGTAAGTTGAATGCACACATTGAAGACCGTTCTGTTAGGTAGCTCCGTTTTGGTTTTAGAAGCAGACAGTTCTCCTTACAGCATATACTCCCATTCACTGAGAAATGTCCAAACGCAGCTCTTACCAGAAACGTGTTTCTAACTCCTGAATCTAAAGGGAGATTTAACTCACTTAGCTGAACAAACGCACAGCAGAGCAGATTGAAGGATACGTTTCTTCTGTGTTTTAGGCAGAGTTCTACTGCTATTTCGTTATATGCGGGAATAGTGCTGGAAATGCCTGTTTTGAGATCTCTCCACAGAAAGCGTTTCCAGACTTCCCCTTCAACACACGAGTTTAACTCTGTAAGTTGAATGCACACATTGAAGACCGTTCTGTTAGTTAGCTCCGTTTTGGTTTTAGAAGCAGACAGTTCTCCTTACAGCATATACTCCCATTCACTGAGAAATGTCCAAACGCAGCTCTTACCAGAAACGTGTTTCTAACTCCTGAATCTAAAGGGAGATTTAACTCACTTAGCTGAACAAACGCACAGCAGAGCAGATTGAAGGATACGTTTCTTCTGTGTTTTAGGCAGAGTTTTACTGCTATTTCGTTATATGCGGGAATAGTGCTGGAAATGCCTGTTTTGAGATCTCTCCACAGAAAGCGTTTCCAGACTTCCCCTTCAACACACGAGTTTAACTCTGTAAGTTGAATGCACACATTGAAGACCGTTCTGTTAGGTAGCTCCGTTTTGGTTTTAGAAGCAGACAGTTCTCCTTACAGCATATACTCCCATTCACTGAGAAATGTCAAAACGCAGCTCTTACCAGAAACGTGTTTCTAACTCCTGAATCTAAAGGGAGATTTAACTCACTTAGCTGAACAAACGCACAGCAGAGCAGATTGAAGGATACGTTTCTTCTGTGTTTTAGGCAGAGTTTTACTGCTATTTCGTTATATGCGGGAATAGTGCTGGAAATGCCTGGAAATGCCTGTTTTGAGATCTCTGCACAGAAAGCGTTTCCAGACTTCCCCTTCAACACACGAGTTTAACTCTGTAAGTTGAATGCACACATTGAAGACCGTTCTGTTAGGTAGCTCCGTTTTGGTTTTAGAAGCAGACAGTTCTCCTTACAGCATATACTCCCATTCACTGAGAAATGTCCAAACGCAGCTCTTACCAGAAACGTGTTTCTAACTCCTGAATCTAAAGGGAGATTTAACTCTCTTAGCTGAACAAACGCACAGCAGAGCAGATTGAAGGATACGTTTCTTCTGTGTTTTAGGCAGAGTTTTACTGCTATTTCGTTATATGCGGGAATAGTGCTGGAAATGCCTGGAAATGCCTGTTTTGAGATCTCTCCACAGAAAGCGTTTCCAGACTTCCCCTTCAACACACGAGTTTAACTCTGTAAGTTGAATGCACACATTGAAGACCGTTCTGTTAGGTAGCTCCGTTTTGGTTTTAGAAGCAGACAGTTCTCCTTACAGCATATACTCCCATTCACTGAGAAATGTCCAAACGCAGCTCTTACCAGAAACGTGTTTCTAACTCCTGAATCTAAAGGGAGATTTAACTCACTTAGCTGAACAAACGCACAGCAGAGCAGATTGAAGGATACGTTTCTTCTGTGTTTTAGGCAGAGTTTTACTGCTATTGCGTTATATGCGGGAATAGTGCTGGAAATGCCTGGAAATGCCTGTTTTGAGATCTCTCCACAGAAAGCGTTTCCAGACTTCCCCTTCAACACACGAGTTTAACTCTGTAAGTTGAATGCACACATTGAAGACCGTTCTGTTAGGTAGCTCCGTTTTGGTTTTAGAAGCAGACAGTTCTCCTTACAGCATATACTCCCATTCACTGAGAAATGTCCAAACGCAGCTCTTACCAGAAACGTGTTTCTAACTCCTGAATCTAAAGGGAGATTTAACTCACTTAGCTGAACAAACGCACAGCAGAGCAGATTGAAGGATACGTTTCTTCTGTGTTTTAGGCAGAGTTTTACTGCTATTTCGTTATATGCGGGAATAGTGCTGGAAATGCCTGTTTTGAGATCTCTCCACAGAAAGCGTTTCCAGACTTCCCCTTCAACACACGAGTTTAACTCTGTAAGTTGAATGCACACATTGAAGACCGTTCTGTTAGGTAGCTCCGTTTTGGTTTTAGAAGCAGACAGTTCTCCTTACAGCATATACTCCCATTCACTGAGAAATGTCCAAACGCAGCTCTTACCAGAAACGTGTTTCTAACTCCTGAATCTAAAGGGAGATTTAACTCACTTAGCTGAACAAACGCACAGCAGAGCAGATTGAAGGATACGTTTCTTCTGTGTTTTAGGCAGAGTTCTACTGCTATTTCGTTATATGCGGGAATAGTGCTGGAAATGCCTGTTTTGAGATCTCTCCACAGAAAGCGTTTCCAGACTTCCCCTTCAACACACGAGTTTAACTCTGTAAGTTGAATGCACACATTGAAGACCGTTCTGTTAGGTAGCTCCGTTTTGGTTTTAGAAGCAGACAGTTCTCCTTACAGCATATACTCCCATTCACTGAGAAATGTCCAAACGCAGCTCTTACCAGAAACGTGTTTCTAACTCCTGAATCTAAAGGGAGATTTAACTCACTTAGCTGAACAAACGCACAGCAGAGCAGATTGAAGGATACGTTTCTTCTGTGTTTTAGGCAGAGTTTTACTGCTATTTCGTTATATGCGGGAATAGTGCTGGAAATGCCTGTTTTGAGATCTCTCCACAGAAAGCGTTTCCAGACTTCCCCTTCAACACACGAGTTTAATTCTGTAAGTTGAATGCACACATTGAAGACCGTTCTGTTAGGTAGCTCCGTTTTGGTTTTAGAAGCAGACAGTTCTCCTTACAGCATATACTCCCATTCACTGAGAAATGTCCAAACGCAGCTCTTACCAGAAACGTGTTTCTAACTCCTGAATCTAAAGGGAGATTTAACTCACTTAGCTGAACAAACGCACAGCAGAGCAGATTGAAGGATACGTTTCTTCTGTGTTTTAGGCAGAGTTTTACTGCTATTTCGTTATATGCGGGAATAGTGCTGGAAATGCCTGTTTTGAGATCTCTCCACAGAAAGCGTTTCCAGACTTCCCCTTCAACACACGAGTTTAACTCTGTAAGTTGAATGCACACATTGAAGACCGTTCTGTTAGGTAGCTCCGTTTTGGTTTTAGAAGCAGACAGTTCTCCTTACAGCATATACTCCCATTCACTGAGAAATGTCCAAACGCAGCTCTTACCAGAAACGTGTTTCTAACTCCTGAATCTAAAGGGAGATTTAACTCTCTTAGCTGAACAAACGCACAGCAGAGCAGATTGAAGGATACGTTTCTTCGGTGTTTTAGGCAGAGTTTTACTGCTATTTCGTTATATGCGGGAATAGTGCTGGAAATGCCTGGAAATGCCTGTTTTGAGATCTCTCCACAGAAAGCGTTTCCAGACTTCCCCTTCAACACACGAGTTTAACTCTGTAAGTTGAATGCACACATTGAAGACCGTTCTGTTAGGTAGCTCCGTTTTGGTTTTAGAAGCAGACAGTTCTCCTTACAGCATATACTCCCATTCACTGAGAAATGTCCAAACGCAGCTCTTACCAGAAACGTGTTTCTAACTCCTGAATCTAAAGGGAGATTTAACTCACTTAGCTGAACAAACGCACAGCAGAGCAGATTGAAGGATACGTTTCTTCTGTGTTTTAGGCAGAGTTCTACTGCTATTTCGTTATATGCGGGAATAGTGCTGGAAATGCCTGTTTTGAGATCTCTCCACAGAAAGCGTTTCCAGACTTCCCCTTCAACACACGAGTTTAACTCTGTAAGTTGAATGCACACATTGAAGACCGTTCTGTTAGTTAGCTCCGTTTTGGTTTTAGAAGCAGACAGTTCTCCTTACAGCATATACTCCCATTCACTGAGAAATGTCCAAACGCAGCTCTTACCAGAAACGTGTTTCTAACTCCTGAATCTAAAGGGAGATTTAACTCACTTAGCTGAACAAACGCACAGCAGAGCAGATTGAAGGATACGTTTCTTCTGTGTTTTAGGCAGAGTTTTACTGCTATTTCGTTATATGCGGGAATAGTGCTGGAAATGCCTGTTTTGAGATCTCTCCACAGAAAGCGTTTCCAGACTTCCCCTTCAACACACGAGTTTAACTCTGTAAGTTGAATGCACACATTGAAGACCGTTCTGTTAGGTAGCTCCGTTTTGGTTTTAGAAGCAGACAGTTCTCCTTACAGCATATACTCCCATTCACTGAGAAATGTCAAAACGCAGCTCTTACCAGAAACGTGTTTCTAACTCCTGAATCTAAAGGGAGATTTAACTCACTTAGCTGAACAAACGCACAGCAGAGCAGATTGAAGGATACGTTTCTTCTGTGTTTTAGGCAGAGTTTTACTGCTATTTCGTTATATGCGGGAATAGTGCTGGAAATGCCTGGAAATGCCTGTTTTGAGATCTCTGCACAGAAAGCGTTTCCAGACTTCCCCTTCAACACAGGAGTTTAACTCTGTAAGTTGAATGCACACATTGAAGACCGTTCTGTTAGGTAGCTCCGTTTTGGTTTTAGAAGCAGACAGTTCTCCTTACAGCATATACTCCCATTCACTGAGAAATGTCCAAACGCAGCTCTTACCAGAAACGTGTTTCTAACTCCTGAATCTAAAGGGAGATTTAACTCTCTTAGCTGAACAAACGCACAGCAGAGCAGATTGAAGGATACGTTTCTTCTGTGTTTTAGGCAGAGTTTTACTGCTATTTCGTTATATGCGGGAATAGTGCTGGAAATGCCTGGAAATGCCTGTTTTGAGATCTCTCCACAGAAAGCGTTTCCAGACTTCCCCTTCAACACACGAGTTTAACTCTGTAAGTTGAATGCACACATTGAAGACCGTTCTGTTAGGTAGCTCCGTTTTGGTTTTAGAAGCAGACAGTTCTCCTTACAGCATATACTCCCATTCACTGAGAAATGTCCAAACGCAGCTCTTACCAGAAACGTGTTTCTAACTCCTGAATCTAAAGGGAGATTTAACTCACTTAGCTGAACAAACGCACAGCAGAGCAGATTGAAGGATACGTTTCTTCTGTGTTTTAGGCAGAGTTTTACTGCTATTGCGTTATATGCGGGAATAGTGCTGGAAATGCCTGGAAATGCCTGTTTTGAGATCTCTCCACAGAAAGCGTTTCCAGACTTCCCCTTCAACACACGAGTTTAACTCTGTAAGTTGAATGCACACATTGAAGACCGTTCTGTTAGGTAGCTCCGTTTTGGTTTTAGAAGCAGACAGTTCTCCTTACAGCATATACTCCCATTCACTGAGAAATGTCCAAACGCAGCTCTTACCAGAAACGTGTTTCTAACTCCTGAATCTAAAGGGAGATTTAACTCACTTAGCTGAACAAACGCACAGCAGAGCAGATTGAAGGATACGTTTCTTCTGTGTTTTAGGCAGAGTTTTACTGCTATTTCGTTATATGCGGGAATAGTGCTGGAAATGCCTGTTTTGAGATCTCTCCACAGAAAGCGTTTCCAGACTTCCCCTTCAACACACGAGTTTAACTCTGTAAGTTGAATGCACACATTGAAGACCGTTCTGTTAGGTAGCTCCGTTTTGGTTTTAGAAGCAGACAGTTCTCCTTACAGCATATACTCCCATTCACTGAGAAATGTCCAAACGCAGCTCTTACCAGAAACGTGTTTCTAACTCCTGAATCTAAAGGGAGATTTAACTCACTTAGCTGAACAAACGCACAGCAGAGCAGATTGAAGGATACGTTTCTTCTGTGTTTTAGGCAGAGTTCTACTGCTATTTCGTTATATGCGGGAATAGTGCTGGAAATGCCTGTTTTGAGATCTCTCCACAGAAAGCGTTTCCAGACTTCCCCTTCAACACACGAGTTTAACTCTGTAAGTTGAATGCACACATTGAAGACCGTTCTGTTAGGTAGCTCCGTTTTGGTTTTAGAAGCAGACAGTTCTCCTTACAGCATATACTCCCATTCACTGAGAAATGTCCAAACGCAGCTCTTACCAGAAACGTGTTTCTAACTCCTGAATCTAAAGGGAGATTTAACTCACTTAGCTGAACAAACGCACAGCAGAGCAGATTGAAGGATACGTTTCTTCTGTGTTTTAGGCAGAGTTTTACTGCTATTTCGTTATATGCGGGAATAGTGCTGGAAATGCCTGTTTTGAGATCTCTCCACAGAAAGCGTTTCCAGACTTCCCCTTCAACACACGAGTTTAATTCTGTAAGTTGAATGCACACATTGAAGACCGTTCTGTTAGGTAGCTCCGTTTTGGTTTTAGAAGCAGACAGTTCTCCTTACAGCATATACTCCCATTCACTGAGAAATGTCCAAACGCAGCTCTTACCAGAAACGTGTTTCTAACTCCTGAATCTAAAGGGAGATTTAACTCACTTAGCTGAACAAACGCACAGCAGAGCAGATTGAAGGATACGTTTCTTCTGTGTTTTAGGCAGAGTTTTACTGCTATTTCGTTATATGCGGGAATAGTGCTGGAAATGCCTGTTTTGAGATCTCTCCACAGAAAGCGTTTCCAGACTTCCCCTTCAACACACGAGTTTAACTCTGTAAGTTGAATGCACACATTGAAGACCGTTCTGTTAGGTAGCTCCGTTTTGGTTTTAGAAGCAGACAGTTCTCCTTACAGCATATACTCCCATTCACTGAGAAATGTCCAAACGCAGCTCTTACCAGAAACGTGTTTCTAACTCCTGAATCTAAAGGGAGATTTAACTCACTTAGCTGAACAAACGCACAGCAGAGCAGATTGAAGGATACGTTTCTTCTGTGTTTTAGGCAGAGTTTTACTGCTATTTCGTTATATGCGGGAATAGTGCTGGAAATGCCTGGAAATGCCTGTTTTGAGATCTCTCCACAGAAAGCGTTTCCAGACTTCCCCTTCAACACACGAGTTTAACTCTGTAAGTTGAATGCACACATTGAAGACCGTTCTGTTAGGTAGCTCCGTTTTGGTTTTAGAAGCAGACAGTTCTCCTTACAGCATATACTCCCATTCACTGAGAAATGTCCAAACGCAGCTCTTACCAGAAACGTGTTTCTAACTCCTGAATCTAAAGGGAGATTTAACTCACTTAGCTGAACAAACGCACAGCAGAGCAGATTGAAGGATACGTTTCTTCTGTGTTTTAGGCAGAGTTTTACTGCTATTTCGTTATATGCGGGAATAGTGCTGGAAATGCCTGGAAATGCCTGTTTTGAGATCTCTCCACAGAAAGCGTTTCCAGACTTCCCCTTCAACACACGAGTTTAACTCTGTAAGTTGAATGCACACATTGAAGACCGTTCTGTTAGGTAGCTCCGTTTTGGTTTTAGAAGCAGACAGTTCTCCTTACAGCATATACTCCCATTCACTGAGAAATGTCCAAACGCAGCTCTTACCAGAAACGTGTTTCTAACTCCTGAATCTAAAGGGAGATTTAACTCACTTAGCTGAACAAACGCACAGCAGAGCAGATTGAAGGATACGTTTCTTCTGTGTTTTAGGCAGAGTTTTACTGCTATTTCGTTATATGCGGGAATAGTGCTGGAAATGCCTGGAAATGCCTGTTTTGAGATCTCTCCACAGAAAGCGTTTCCAGACTTCCCCTTCAACACACGAGTTTAACTCTGTAAGTTGAATGCACACATTGAAGACCGTTCTGTTAGGTAGCTCCGTTTTGGTTTTAGAAGCAGACAGTTCTCCTTACAGCATATACTCCCATTCACTGAGAAATGTCCAAACGCAGCTCTTACCAGAAACGTGTTTCTAACTCCTGAATCTAAAGGGAGATTTAACTCACTTAGCTGAACAAACGCACAGCAGAGCAGATTGAAGGATACGTTTCTTCTGTGTTTTAGGCAGAGTTTTACTGCTATTTCGTTATATGCGGGAATAGTGCTGGAAATGCCTGGAAATGCCTGTTTTGAGATCTCTCCACAGAAAGCGTTTCCAGACTTCCCCTTCAACACACGAGTTTAACTCTGTAAGTTGAATGCACACATTGAAGACCGTTCTGTTAGGTAGCTCCGTTTTGGTTTTAGAAGCAGACAGTTCTCCTTACAGCATATACTCCCATTCACTGAGAAATGTCCAAACGCAGCTCTTACCAGAAACGTGTTTCTAACTCCTGAATCTAAAGGGAGATTTAACTCACTTAGCTGAACAAACGCACAGCAGAGCAGATTGAAGGATACGTTTCTTCTGTGTTTTAGGCAGAGTTCTACTGCTATTTCGTTATATGCGGGAATAGTGCTGGAAATGCCTGTTTTGAGATCTCTCCACAGAAAGCGTTTCCAGACTTCCCCTTCAACACACGAGTTTAACTCTGTAAGTTGAATGCACACATTGAAGACCGTTCTGTTAGGTAGCTCCGTTTTGGTTTTAGAAGCAGACAGTTCTCCTTACAGCATATACTCCCATTCACTGAGAAATGTCCAAACGCAGCTCTTACCAGAAACGTGTTTCTAACTCCTGAATCTAAAGGGAGATTTAACTCACTTAGCTGAACAAACGCACAGCAGAGCAGATTGAAGGATACGTTTCTTCTGTGTTTTAGGCAGAGTTTTACTGCTATTTCGTTATATGCGGGAATAGTGCTGGAAATGCCTGTTTTGAGATCTCTCCACAGAAAGCGTTTCCAGACTTCCCCTTCAACACACGAGTTTAATTCTGTAAGTTGAATGCACACATTGAAGACCGTTCTGTTAGGTAGCTCCGTTTTGGTTTTAGAAGCAGACAGTTCTCCTTACAGCATATACTCCCATTCACTGAGAAATGTCCAAACGCAGCTCTTACCAGAAACGTGTTTCTAACTCCTGAATCTAAAGGGAGATTTAACTCACTTAGCTGAACAAACGCACAGCAGAGCAGATTGAAGGATACGTTTCTTCTGTGTTTTAGGCAGAGTTTTACTGCTATTTCGTTATATGCGGGAATAGTGCTGGAAATGCCTGGAAATGCCTGTTTTGAGATCTCTCCACAGAAAGCGTTTCCAGACTTCCCCTTCAACACACGAGTTTAACTCTGTAAGTTGAATGCACACATTGAAGACCGTTCTGTTAGGTAGCTCCGTTTTGGTTTTAGAAGCAGACAATTCTCCTTACAGCATATACTCCCATTCACTGAGAAATGTCCAAACGCAGCTCTTACCAGAAACGTGTTTCTAACTCCTGAATCTAAAGGGAGATTTAACTCACTTAGCTGAACAAACGCACAGCAGAGCAGATTGAAGGATACGTTTCTTCTGTGTTTTAGGCAGAGTTTTACTGCTATTTCGTTATATGCGGGAATAGTGCTGGAAATGCCTGGAAATGCCTGTTTTGAGATCTCTCCACAGAAAGCGTTTCCAGACTTCCCCTTCAACACACGAGTTTAACTCTGTAAGTTGAATGCACACATTGAAGACCGTTCTGTTAGGTAGCTCCGTTTTGGTTTTAGAAGCAGACAGTTCTCCTTACAGCATATACTCCCATTCACTGAGAAATGTCCAAACGCAGCTCTTACCAGAAACGTGTTTCTAACTCCTGAATCTAAAGGGAGATTTAACTCACTTAGCTGAACAAACGCACAGCAGAGCAGATTGAAGGATACGTTTCTTCTGTGTTTTAGGCAGAGTTTTACTGCTATTTCGTTATATGCGGGAATAGTGCTGGAAATGCCTGGAAATGCCTGTTTTGAGATCTCTCCACAGAAAGCGTTTCCAGACTTCCCCTTCAACACACGAGTTTAACTCTGTAAGTTGAATGCACACATTGAAGACCGTTCTGTTAGGTAGCTCCGTTTTGGTTTTAGAAGCAGACAGTTCTCCTTACAGCATATACTCCCATTCACTGAGAAATGTCCAAACGCAGCTCTTACCAGAAACGTGTTTCTAACTCCTGAATCTAAAGGGAGATTTAACTCACTTAGCTGAACAAACGCACAGCAGAGCAGATTGAAGGATACGTTTCTTCTGTGTTTTAGGCAGAGTTTTACTGCTATTTCGTTATATGCGGGAATAGTGCTGGAAATGCCTGTTTTGAGATCTCTCCACAGAAAGCGTTTCCAGACTTCCCCTTCAACACACGAGTTTAACTCTGTAAGTTGAATGCACACATTGAAGACCGTTCTGTTAGGTAGCTCCGTTTTGGTTTTAGAAGCAGACAGTTCTCCTTACAGCATATACTCCCATTCACTGAGAAATGTCCAAACGCAGCTCTTACCAGAAACGTGTTTCTAACTCCTGAATCTAAAGGGAGATTTAACTCACTTAGCTGAACAAACGCACAGCAGAGCAGATTGAAGGATACGTTTCTTCTGTGTTTTAGGCAGAGTTCTACTGCTATTTCGTTATATGCGGGAATAGTGCTGGAAATGCCTGTTTTGAGATCTCTCCACAGAAAGCGTTTCCAGACTTCCCCTTCAACACACGAGTTTAACTCTGTAAGTTGAATGCACACATTGAAGACCGTTCTGTTAGGTAGCTCCGTTTTGGTTTTAGAAGCAGACAGTTCTCCTTACAGCATATACTCCCATTCACTGAGAAATGTCCAAACGCAGCTCTTACCAGAAACGTGTTTCTAACTCCTGAATCTAAAGGGAGATTTAACTCACTTAGCTGAACAAACGCACAGCAGAGCAGATTGAAGGATACGTTTCTTCTGTGTTTTAGGCAGAGTTTTACTGCTATTTCGTTATATGCGGGAATAGTGCTGGAAATGCCTGTTTTGAGATCTCTCCACAGAAAGCGTTTCCAGACTTCCCCTTCAACACACGAGTTTAACTCTGTAAGTTGAATGCACACATTGAAGACCGTTCTGTTAGGTAGCTCCGTTTTGGTTTTAGAAGCAGACAGTTCTCCTTACAGCATATACTCCCATTCACTGAGAAATGTCCAAACGCAGCTCTTACCAGAAACGTGTTTCTAACTCCTGAATCTAAAGGGAGATTTAACTCACTTAGCTGAACAAACGCACAGCAGAGCAGATTGAAGGATACGTTTCTTCTGTGTTTTAGGCAGAGTTCTACTGCTATTTCGTTATATGCGGGAATAGTGCTGGAAATGCCTGTTTTGAGATCTCTCCACAGAAAGCGTTTCCAGACTTCCCCTTCAACACACGAGTTTAACTCTGTAAGTTGAATGCACACATTGAAGACCGTTCTGTTAGGTAGCTCCGTTTTGGTTTTAGAAGCAGACAGTTCTCCTTACAGCATATACTCCCATTCACTGAGAAATGTCCAAACGCAGCTCTTACCAGAAACGTGTTTCTAACTCCTGAATCTAAAGGGAGATTTAACTCACTTAGCTGAACAAACGCACAGCAGAGCAGATTGAAGGATACGTTTCTTCTGTGTTTTAGGCAGAGTTTTACTGCTATTTCGTTATATGCGGGAATAGTGCTGGAAATGCCTGTTTTGAGATCTCTCCACAGAAAGCGTTTCCAGACTTCCCCTTCAACACACGAGTTTAACTCTGTAAGTTGAATGCACACATTGAAGACCGTTCTGTTAGGTAGCTCCGTTTTGGTTTTAGAAGCAGACAGTTCTCCTTACAGCATATACTCCCATTCACTGAGAAATGTCCAAACGCAGCTCTTACCAGAAACGTGTTTCTAACTCCTGAATCTAAAGGGAGATTTAACTCACTTAGCTGAACAAACGCACAGCAGAGCAGATTGAAGGATACGTTTCTTCTGTGTTTTAGGCAGAGTTTTACTGCTATTTCGTTATATGCGGGAATAGTGCTGGAAATGCCTGTTTTGAGATCTCTCCACAGAAAGCGTTTCCAGACTTCCCCTTCAACACACGAGTTTAATTCTGTAAGTTGAATGCACACATTGAAGACCGTTCTGTTAGGTAGCTCCGTTTTGGTTTTAGAAGCAGACAGTTCTCCTTACAGCATATACTCCCATTCACTGAGAAATGTCCAAACGCAGCTCTTACCAGAAACGTGTTTCTAACTCCTGAATCTAAAGGGAGATTTAACTCTCTTAGCTGAACAAACGCACAGCAGAGCAGATTGAAGGATACGTTTCTTCTGTGTTTTAGGCAGAGTTTTACTGCTATTTCGTTATATGCGGGAATAGTGCTGGAAATGCCTGGAAATGCCTGTTTTGAGATCTCTCCACAGAAAGCGTTTCCAGACTTCCCCTTCAACACACGAGTTTAACTCTGTAAGTTGAATGCACACATTGAAGACCGTTCTGTTAGGTAGCTCCGTTTTGGTTTTAGAAGCAGACAGTTCTCCTTACAGCATATACTCCCATTCACTGAGAAATGTCCAAACGCAGCTCTTACCAGAAACGTGTTTCTAACTCCTGAATCTAAAGGGAGATTTAACTCACTTAGCTGAACAAACGCACAGCAGAGCAGATTGAAGGATACGTTTCTTCTGTGTTTTAGGCAGAGTTTTACTGCTATTTCGTTATATGCCGGAATAGTGCTGGAAATGCCTGGAAATGCCTGTTTTGAGATCTCTCCACAGAAAGCGTTTCCAGACTTCCCCTTCAACACACGAGTTTAACTCTGTAAGTTGAATGCACACATTGAAGACCGTTCTGTTAGGTAGCTCCGTTTTGGTTTTAGAAGCAGACAGTTCTCCTTACAGCATATACTCCCATTCACTGAGAAATGTCCAAACGCAGCTCTTACCAGAAACGTGTTTCTAACTCCTGAATCTAAAGGGAGATTTAACTCACTTAGCTGAACAAACGCACAGCAGAGCAGATTGAAGGATACGTTTCTTCTGTGTTTTAGGCAGAGTTTTACTGCTATTTCGTTATATGCGGGAATAGTGCTGGAAATGCCTGGAAATGCCTGTTTTGAGATCTCTCCACAGAAAGCGTTTCCAGACTTCCCCTTCAACACACGAGTTTAACTCTGTAAGTTGAATGCACACATTGAAGACCGTTCTGTTAGGTAGCTCCGTTTTGGTTTTAGAAGCAGACAGTTCTCCTTACAGCATATACTCCCATTCACTGAGAAATGTCCAAACGCAGCTCTTACCAGAAACGTGTTTCTAACTCCTGAATCTAAAGGGAGATTTAACTCACTTAGCTGAACAAACGCACAGCAGAGCAGATTGAAGGATACGTTTCTTCTGTGTTTTAGGCAGAGTTTTACTGCTATTTCGTTATATGCGGGAATAGTGCTGGAAATGCCTGTTTTGAGATCTCTCCACAGAAAGCGTTTCCAGACTTCCCCTTCAACACACGAGTTTAACTCTGTAAGTTGAATGCACACATTGAAGACCGTTCTGTTAGGTAGCTCCGTTTTGGTTTTAGAAGCAGACAGTTCTCCTTACAGCATATACTCCCATTCACTGAGAAATGTCCAAACGCAGCTCTTACCAGAAACGTGTTTCTAACTCCTGGATCTAAAGGGAGATTTAACTCACTTAGCTGAACAAACGCACAGCAGAGCAGATTGAAGGATACGTTTCTTCTGTGTTTTAGGCAGAGTTTTACTGCTATTTCGTTATATGCGGGAATAGTGCTAGAAATGCCTGGAAATGCCTGTTTTGAGATCTCTCCACAGAAAGCGTTTCCAGACTTCCCCTTCAACACACGAGTTTAACTCTGTAAGTTGAATGCACACATTGAAGACCGTTCTGTTAGGTAGCTCCGTTTTGGTTTTAGAAGCAGACAGTTCTCCTTACAGCATATACTCCCATTCACTGAGAAATGTCCAAACGCAGCTCTTACCAGAAACGTGTTTCTAACTCCTGAATCTAAAGGGAGATTTAACTCACTTAGCTGAACAAACGCACAGCAGAGCAGATTGAAGGATACGTTTCTTCTGTGTTTTAGGCAGAGTTTTACTGCTATTTCGTTATATGCGGGAATAGTGCTGGAAATGCCTGGAAATGCCTGTTTTGAGATCTCTCCACAGAAAGCGTTTCCAGACTTCCCCTTCAACACACGAGTTTAACTCTGTAAGTTGAATGCACACATTGAAGACCGTTCTGTTAGGTAGCTCCGTTTTGGTTTTAGAAGCAGACAGTTCTCCTTACAGCATATACTCCCATTCACTGAGAAATGTCCAAACGCAGCTCTTACCAGAAACGTGTTTCTAACTCCTGAATCTAAAGGGAGATTTAACTCACTTAGCTGAACAAACGCACAGCAGAGCAGATTGAAGGATACGTTTCTTCTGTGTTTTAGGCAGAGTTTTACTGCTATTTCGTTATATGCGGGAATAGTGCTGGAAATGCCTGTTTTGAGATCTCTCCACAGAAAGCGTTTCCAGACTTCCCCTTCAACACACGAGTTTAACTCTGTAAGTTGAATGCACACATTGAAGACCGTTCTGTTAGGTAGCTCCGTTTTGGTTTTAGAAGCAGACAGTTCTCCTTACAGCATATACTCCCATTCACTGAGAAATGTCCAAACGCAGCTCTTACCAGAAACGTGTTTCTAACTCCTGAATCTAAAGGGAGATTTAACTCACTTAGCTGAACAAACGCACAGCAGAGCAGATTGAAGGATACGTTTCTTCTGTGTTTTAGGCAGAGTTTTACTGCTATTTCGTTATATGCGGGAATAGTGCTGGAAATGCCTGGAAATGCCTGTTTTGAGATCTCTCCACAGAAAGCGTTTCCAGACTTCCCCTTCAACACACGAGTTTAACTCTGTAAGTTGAATGCACACATTGAAGACCGTTCTGTTAGGTAGCTCCGTTTTGGTTTTAGAAGCAGACAGTTCTCCTTACAGCATATACTCCCATTCACTGAGAAATGTCCAAACGCAGCTCTTACCAGAAACGTGTTTCTAACTCCTGAATCTAAAGGGAGATTTAACTCACTTAGCTGAACAAACGCACAGCAGAGCAGATTGAAGGATACGTTTCTTCTGTGTTTTAGGCAGAGTTTTACTGCTATTTCGTTATATGCGGGAATAGTGCTGGAAATGCCTGGAAATGCCTGTTTTGAGATCTCTCCACAGAAAGCGTTTCCAGACTTCCCCTTCAACACACGAGTTTAACTCTGTAAGTTGAATGCACACATTGAAGACCGTTCTGTTAGGTAGCTCCGTTTTGGTTTTAGAAGCAGACAGTTCTCCTTACAGCTTATACTCCCATTCACTGAGAAATGTCCAAACGCAGCTCTTACCAGAAACGTGTTTCTAACTCCTGAATCTAAAGGGAGATTTAACTCACTTAGCTGAACAAACGCACAGCAGAGCAGATTGAAGGATACGTTTCTTCTGTGTTTTAGGCAGAGTTTTACTGCTATTTCGTTATATGCGGGAATAGTGCTGGAAATGCCTGGAAATGCCTGTTTTGAGATCTCTCCACAGAAAGCGTTTCCAGACTTCCCCTTCAACACACGAGTTTAACTCTGTAAGTTGAATGCACACATTGAAGACCGTTCTGTTAGGTAGCTCCGTTTTGGTTTTAGAAGCAGACAGTTCTCCTTACAGCATATACTCCCATTCACTGAGAAATGTCCAAACGCAGCTCTTACCAGAAACGTGTTTCTAACTCCTGAATCTAAAGGGAGATTTAACTCACTTAGCTGAACAAACGCACAGCAGAGCAGATTGAAGGATACGTTTCTTCTGTGTTTTAGGCAGAGTTTTACTGCTATTTCGTTATATGCGGGAATAGTGCTGGAAATGCCTGGAAATGCCTGTTTTGAGATCTCTCCACAGAAAGCGTTTCCAGACTTCCCCTTCAACACACGAGTTTAACTCTGTAAGTTGAATGCACACATTGAAGACCGTTCTGTTAGGTAGCTCCGTTTTGGTTTTAGAAGCAGACAGTTCTCCTTACAGCATATACTCCCATTCACTGAGAAATGTCCAAACGCAGCTCTTACCAGAAACGTGTTTCTAACTCCTGAATCTAAAGGGAGATTTAACTCACTTAGCTGAACAAACGCACAGCAGAGCAGATTGAAGGATACGTTTCTTCTGTGTTTTAGGCAGAGTTTTACTGCTATTTCGTTATATGCGGGAATAGTGCTGGAAATGCCTGGAAATGCCTGTTTTGAGATCTCTCCACAGAAAGCGTTTCCAGACTTCCCCTTCAACACACGAGTTTAACTCTGTAAGTTGAATGCACACATTGAAGACCGTTCTGTTAGGTAGCTCCGTTTTGGTTTTAGAAGCAGACAGTTCTCCTTACAGCATATACTCCCATTCACTGAGAAATGTCCAAACGCAGCTCTTACCAGAAACGTGTTTCTAACTCCTGAATCTAAAGGGAGATTTAACTCACTTAGCTGAACAAACGCACAGCAGAGAAGATTGAAGGATACGTTTCTTCTGTGTTTTAGGCAGAGTTTTACTGCTATTTCGTTATATGCGGGAATAGTGCTGGAAATGCCTGTTTTGAGATCTCTCCACAGAAAGCGTTTCCAGACTTCCCCTTAAACACACGAGTTTAACTCTGTAAGTTGAATGCACACATTGAAGACCGTTCTGTTAGGTAGCTCCGTTTTGGTTTTAGAAGCAGACAGTTCTCCTTACAGCATATACTCCCATTCACTGAGAAATGTCCAAACGCAGCTCTTACCAGAAACGTGTTTCTAACTCCTGAATCTAAAGGGAGATTTAACTCACTTAGCTGAACAAACGCACAGCAGAGCAGATTGAAGGATACGTTTCTTCTGTGTTTTAGGCAGAGTTTTACTGCTATTTCGTTATATGCGGGAATAGTGCTGGAAATGCCTGGAAATGCCTGTTTTGAGATCTCTCCACAGAAAGCGTTTCCAGACTTCCCCTTCAACACACGAGTTTAACTCTGTAAGTTGAATGCACACATTGAAGACCGTTCTGTTAGGTAGCTCCGTTTTGGTTTTAGAAGCAGACAGTTCTCCTTACAGCATATACTCCCATTCACTGAGAAATGTCCAAACGCAGCTCTTACCAGAAACGTGTTTCTAACTCCTGAATCTAAAGGGAGATTTAACTCACTTAGCTGAACAAACGCACAGCAGAGCAGATTGAAGGATACGTTTCTTCTGTGTTTTAGGCAGAGTTTTACTGCTATTTCGTTATATGCGGGAATAGTGCTGGAAAAGCGTTTCCAGACTTCCCCTTCAACACACGAGTTTAACTCTGTAAGTTGAATGCACACATTGAAGACCGTTCTGTTAGGTAGCTCCGTTTAGGTTTTAGAAGCAGACAGTTCTCCTTACAGCATATACTCCCATTCACTGAGAAATGTCCAAACGCAGCTCTTACCAGAAACGTGTTTCTAACTCCTGAATCTAAAGGGAGATTTAACTCACTTAGCTGAACAAACGCACAGCAGAGCAGATTGAAGGATACGTTTCTTCTGTGTTTTAGGCAGAGTTTTACTGCTATTTCGTTATATGCGGGAATAGTGCTGGAAATGCCTGGAAATGCCTGTTTTGAGATCTCTCCACAGAAAGCGTTTCCAGACTTCCCCTTCAACACACGAGTTTAACTCTGTAAGTTGAATGCACACATTGAAGACCGTTCTGTTAGGTAGCTCCGTTTTGGTTTTAGAAGCAGACAGTTCTCCTTACAGCATATACTCCCATTCACTGAGAAATGTCCAAACGCAGCTCTTCCCAGAAACGTGTTTCTAACTCCTGAATCTAAAGGGAGATTTAACTCACTTAGCTGAACAAACGCACAGCAGAGCAGATTGAAGGATACGTTTCTTCTGTGTTTTAGGCAGAGTTTTACTGCTATTTCGTTATATGCGGGAATAGTGCTGGAAATGCCTGGAAATGCCTGTTTTGAGATCTCTCCACAGAAAGCGTTTCCAGACTTCCCCTTCAACACACGAGTTTAACTCTGTAAGTTGAATGCACACATTGAAGACCGTTCTGTTAGGTAGCTCCGTTTTGGTTTTAGAAGCAGACAGTTCTCCTTACAGCATATACTCCCATTCACTGAGAAATGTCCAAACGCAGCTCTTACCAGAAACGTGTTTCTAACTCCTGAATCTAAAGGGAGATTTAACTCACTTAGCTGAACAAACGCACAGCAGAGCAGATTGAAGGATACGTTTCTTCTGTGTTTTAGGCAGAGTTTTACTGCTATTTCGTTATATGCGGGAATAGTGCTGGAAATGCCTGTTTTGAGATCTCTCCACAGAAAGCGTTTCCAGACTTCCCCTTCAACACACGAGTTTAACTCTGTAAGTTGAATGCACACATTGAAGACCGTTCTGTTAGGTAGCTCCGTTTTGGTTTTAGAAGCAGACAGTTCTCCTTACAGCATATACTCCCATTCACTGAGAAACGTCCAAACGCAGCTCTTACCAGAAACGTGTTTCTAACTCCTGAATCTAAAGGGAGATTTAACTCACTTAGCTGAACAAACGCACAGCAGAGCAGATTGAAGGATACGTTTCTTCTGTGTTTTAGGCAGAGTTTTACTGCTATTTCGTTATATGCGGGAATAGTGCTGGAAATGCCTGGAAATGCCTGTTTTGAGATCTCTCCACAGAAAGCGTTTCCAGACTTCCCCTTCAACACACGAGTTTAACTCTGTAAGTTGAATGCACACATTGAAGACCGTTCTGTTAGGTAGCTCCGTTTTGGTTTTAGAAGCAGACAGTTCTCCTTACAGCATATACTCCCATTCACTGAGAAATGTCCAAACGCAGCTCTTACCAGAAACGTGTTTCTAACTCCTGAATCTAAAGGGAGATTTAACTCACTTAGCTGAACAAACGCACAGCAGAGCAGATTGAAGGATACGTTTCTTCTGTGTTTTAGGCAGAGTTTTACTGCTATTTCGTTATATGCGGGAATAGTGCTGGAAATGCCTGGAAATGCCTGTTTTGAGATCTCTCCACAGAAAGCGTTTCCAGACTTCCCCTTCAACACACGAGTTTAACTCTGTAAGTTGAATGCACACATTGAAGACCGTTCTGTTAGGTAGCTCCGTTTTGGTTTTAGAAGCAGACAGTTCTCCTTACAGCATATACTCCCATTCACTGAGAAATGTCCAAACGCAGCTCTTCCCAGAAACGTGTTTCTAACTCCTGAATCTAAAGGGAGATTTAACTCACTTAGCTGAACAAACGCACAGCAGAGCAGATTGAAGGATACGTTTCTTCTGTGTTTTAGGCAGAGTTTTACTGCTATTTCGTTATATGCGGGAATAGTGCTGGAAATGCCTGGAAATGCCTGTTTTGAGATCTCTCCACAGAAAGCGTTTCCAGACTTCCCCTTCAACACACGAGTTTAACTCTGTAAGTTGAATGCACACATTGAAGACCGTTCTGTTAGGTAGCTCCGTTTTGGTTTTAGAAGCAGACAGTTCTCCTTACAGCATATACTCCCATTCACTGAGAAATGTCCAAACGCAGCTCTTACCAGAAACGTGTTTCTAACTCCTGAATCTAAAGGGAGATTTAACTCACTTAGCTGAACAAACGCACAGCAGAGCAGATTGAAGGATACGTTTCTTCTGTGTTTTAGGCAGAGTTTTACTGCTATTTCGTTATATGCGGGAATAGTGCTGGAAATGCCTGGAAATGCCTGTTTTGAGATCTCTCCACAGAAAGCGTTTCCAGACTTCCCCTTCAACACACGAGTTTAACTCTGTAAGTTGAATGCACACATTGAAGACCGTTCTGTTAGGTAGCTCCGTTTTGGTTTTAGAAGCAGACAGTTCTCCTTACAGCATATACTCCCATTCACTGAGAAATGTCCAAACGCAGCTCTTACCAGAAACGTGTTTCTAACTCCTGAATCTAAAGGGAGATTTAACTCACTTAGCTGAACAAACGCACAGCAGAGCAGATTGAAGGATACGTTTCTTCTGTGTTTTAGGCAGAGTTTTACTGCTATTTCGTTATATGCGGGAATAGTGCTGGAAATGCCTGTTTTGAGATCTCTCCACAGAAAGCGTTTCCAGACTTCCCCTTCAACACACGAGTTTAACTCTGTAAGTTGAATGCACACATTGAAGACCGTTCTGTTAGGTAGCTCCGTTTTGGTTTTAGAAGCAGACAGTTCTCCTTACAGCATATACTCCCATTCACTGAGAAATGTCCAAACGCAGCTCTTACCAGAAACGTGTTTCTAACTCCTGAATCTAAAGGGAGATTTAACTCACTTAGCTGAACAAACGCACAGCAGAGCAGATTGAAGGATACGTTTCTTCTGTGTTTTAGGCAGAGTTTTACTGCTATTTCGTTATATGCGGGAATAGTGCTGGAAATGCCTGGAAATGCCTGTTTTGAGATCTCTCCACAGAAAGCGTTTCCAGACTTCCCCTTCAACACACGAGTTTAACTCTGTAAGTTGAATGCACACATTGAAGACCGTTCTGTTAGGTAGCTCCGTTTTGGTTTTAGAAGCAGACAGTTCTCCTTACAGCATATACTCCCATTCACTGAGAAATGTCCAAACGCAGCTCTTACCAGAAACGTGTTTCTAACTCCTGAATCTAAAGGGAGATTTAACTCACTTAGCTGAACAAACGCACAGCAGAGCAGATTGAAGGATACGTTTCTTCTGTGTTTTAGGCAGAGTTTTACTGCTATTTCGTTATATGCGGGAATAGTGCTGGAAATGCCTGGAAATGCCTGTTTTGAGATCACTCCACAGAAAGCGTTTCCAGACTTCCCCTTCAACACACGAGTTTAACTCTGTAAGTTGAATGCACACATTGAAGACCGTTCTGTTAGGTAGCTCCGTTTTGGTTTTAGAAGCAGACAGTTCTCCTTACAGCATATAATCCCATTCACTGAGAAATGTCCAAACGCAGCTCTTACCAGAAACGTGTTTCTAACTCCTGAATCTAAAGGGAGATTTAACTCACTTAGCTGAACAAACGCACAGCAGAGCAGATTGAAGGATACGTTTCTTCTGTGTTTTAGGCAGAGTTTTACTGCTATTGCGTTATATGCGGGAATAGTGCTGGAAATGCCTGGAAATGCCTGTTTTGAGATCTCTCCACAGAAAGCGTTTCCAGACTTCCCCTTCAACACACGAGTTTAACTCTGTAAGTTGAATGCACACATTGAAGACCGTTCTGTTAGGTAGCTCCGTTTTGGTTTTAGAAGCAGACAGTTCTCCTTACAGCATATACTCCCATTCACTGAGAAATGTCCAAACGCAGCTCTTACCAGAAACGTGTTTCTAACTCCTGAATCTAAAGGGAGATTTAACTCACTTAGCTGAACAAACGCACAGCAGAGCAGATTGAAGGATACGTTTCTTCTGTGTTTTAGGCAGAGTTTTACTGCTATTTCGTTATATGCGGGAATAGTGCTGGAAATGCCTGGAAATGCCTGTTTTGAGATCTCTCCACAGAAAGCGTTTCCAGACTTCCCCTTCAACACACGAGTTTAACTCTGTAAGTTGAATGCACACATTGAAGACCGTTCTGTTAGGTAGCTCCGTTTTGGTTTTAGAAGCAGACAGTTCTCCTTACAGCATATACTCCCATTCACTGAGAAATGTCCAAACGCAGCTCTTACCAGAAACGTGTTTCTAACTCCTGAATCTAAAGGGAGATTTAACTCACTTAGCTGAACAAACGCACAGCAGAGCAGATTGAAGGATACGTTTCTTCTGTGTTTTAGGCAGAGTTTTACTGCTATTTCGTTATATGCGGGAATAGTGCTGGAAATGCCTGGAAATGCCTGTTTTGAGATCTCTCCACAGAAAGCGTTTCCAGACTTCCCCTTCAACACACGAGTTTAACTCTGTAAGTTGAATGCACACATTGAAGACCGTTCTGTTAGGTAGCTCCGTTTTGGTTTTAGAAGCAGACAGTTCTCCTTACAGCATATACTCCCATTCACTGAGAAATGTCCAAACGCAGCTCTTACCAGAAACGTGTTTCTAACTCCTGAATCTAAAGGGAGATTTAACTCACTTAGCTGAACAAACGCACAGCAGAGCAGATTGAAGGATACGTTTCTTCTGTGTTTTAGGCAGAGTTTTACTGCTATTTCGTTATATGCGGGAATAGTGCTGGAAATGCCTGGAAATGCCTGTTTTGAGATCTCTCCACAGAAAGCGTTTCCAGACTTCCCCTTCAACACACGAGTTTAACTCTGTAAGTTGAATGCACACATTGAAGACCGTTCTGTTAGGTAGCTCCGTTTTGGTTTTAGAAGCAGACAGTTCTCCTTACAGCATATACTCCCATTCACTGAGAAATGTCCAAACGCAGCTCTTACCAGAAACGTGTTTCTAACTCCTGAATCTAAAGGGAGATTTAACTCACTTAGCTGAACAAACGCACAGCAGAGCAGATTGAAGGATACGTTTCTTCTGTGTTTTAGGCAGAGTTTTACTGCTATTTCGTTATATGCGGGAATAGTGCTGGAAATGCCTGGAAATGCCTGTTTTGAGATCTCTCCACAGAAAGCGTTTCCAGACTTCCCCTTCAACACACGAGTTTAACTCTGTAAGTTGAATGCACACATTGAAGACCGTTCTGTTAGGTAGCTCCGTTTTGGTTTTAGAAGCAGACAGTTCTCCTTACAGCATATACTCCCATTCACTGAGAAATGTCCAAACGCAGCTCTTACCAGAAACGTGTTTCTAACTCCTGAATCTAAAGGGAGATTTAACTCACTTAGCTGAACAAACGCACAGCAGAGCAGATTGAAGGATACGTTTCTTCTGTGTTTTAGGCAGAGTTTTACTGCTATTGCGTTATATGCGGGAATAGTGCTGGAAATGCCTGGAAATGCCTGTTTTGAGATCTCTCCACAGAAAGCGTTTCCAGACTTCCCCTTCAACACACGAGTTTAACTCTGTAAGTTGAATGCACACATTGAAGACCGTTCTGTTAGGTAGCTCCGTTTTGGTTTTAGAAGCAGACAGTTCTCCTTACAGCATATACTCCCATTCACTGAGAAATGTCCAAACGCAGCTCTTACCAGAAACGTGTTTCTAACTCCTGAATCTAAAGGGAGATTTAACTCACTTAGCTGAACAAACGCACAGCAGAGCAGATTGAAGGATACGTTTCTTCTGTGTTTTAGGCAGAGTTTTACTGCTATTTCGTTATATGCGGGAATAGTGCTGGAAATGCCTGTTTTGAGATCTCTCCACAGAAAGCGTTTCCAGACTTCCCCTTCAACACACCAGTTTAACTCTGTAAGTTGAATGCACACATTGAAGACCGTTCTGTTAGGTAGCTCCGTTTTGGTTTTAGAAGCAGACAGTTCTCCTTACAGCATATACTCCCATTCACTGAGAAATGTCCAAACGCAGCTCTTACCAGAAACGTGTTTCTAACTCCTGAATCTAAAGGGAGATTTAACTCACTTAGCTGAACAAACGCACAGCAGAGCAGATTGAAGGATACGTTTCTTCTGTGTTTTAGGCAGAGTTTTACTGCTATTTCGTTATATGCGGGAATAGAGCTGGAAATGCCTGTTTTGAGATCTCTCCACAGAAAGCGTTTCCAGACTTCCCCTTCAACACACGAGTTTAACTCTGTAAGTTGAATGCACACATTGAAGACCGTTCTGTTAGGTAGCTCCGTTTTGGTTTTAGAAGCAGACAGTTCTCCTTACAGCATATACTCCCATTCACTGAGAAATGTCCAAACGCAGCTCTTACCAGAAACGTGTTTCTAACTCCTGAATCTAAAGGGAGATTTAACTCACTTAGCTGAACAAACGCACAGCAGAGCAGATTGAAGGATACGTTTCTTCTGTGTTTTAGGCAGAGTTTTACTGCTATTTCGTTATATGCGGGAATAGTGCTGGAAATGCCTGGAAATGCCTGTTTTGAGATCTCTCCACAGAAAGCGTTTCCAGACTTCCCCTTCAACACACGAGTTTAACTCTGTAAGTTGAATGCACACATTGAAGACCGTTCTGTTAGGTAGCTCCGTTTTGGTTTTAGAAGCAGACAGTTCTCCTTACAGCATATACTCCCATTCACTGAGAAATGTCCAAACGCAGCTCTTACCAGAAACGTGTTTCTAACTCCTGAATCTAAAGGGAGATTTAACTCACTTAGCTGAACAAACGCACAGCAGAGCAGATTGAAGGATACGTTTCTTCTGTGTTTTAGGCAGAGTTTTACTGCTATTGCGTTATATGCGGGAATAGTGCTGGAAATGCCTGGAAATGCCTGTCTTGAGATCTCTCCACAGAAAGCGTTTCCAGACTTCCCCTTCAACACACGAGTTTAACTCTGTAAGTTGAATGCACACATTGAAGACCGTTCTGTTAGGTAGCTCCGTTTTGGTTTTAGAAGCAGACAGTTCTCCTTACAGCATATACTCCCATTCACTGAGAAATGTCCAAACGCAGCTCTTACCAGAAACGTGTTTCTAACTCCTGAATCTAAAGGGAGATTTAACTCACTTAGCTGAACAAACGCACAGCAGAGCAGATTGAAGGATACGTTTCTTCTGTGTTTTAGGCAGAGTTTTACTGCTATTTCGTTATATGCGGGAATAGTGCTGGAAATGCCTGGAAATGCCTGTTTTGAGATCTCTCCACAGAAAGCGTTTCCAGACTTCCCCTTCAACACACGAGTTTAACTCTGTAAGTTGAATGCACACATTGAAGACCGTTCTGTTAGGTAGCTCCGTTTTGGTTTTAGAAGCAGACAGTTCTCCTTACAGCATATACTCCCATTCACTGAGAAATGTCCAAACGCAGCTCTTACCAGAAACGTGTTTCTAACTCCTGAATCTAAAGGGAGATTTAACTCACTTAGCTGAACAAACGCACAGCAGAGCAGATTGAAGGATACGTTTCTTCTGTGTTTTAGGCAGAGTTTTACTGCTATTTCGTTATATGCGGGAATAGTGCTGGAAATTCCTGTTTTGAGATCTCTCCACAGAAAGCGTTTCCAGACTTCCCCTTCAACACACGAGTTTAACTCTGTAAGTTGAATGCACACATTGAAGACCGTTCTGTTAGGTAGCTCCGTTTTGGTTTTAGAAGCAGACAGTTCTCCTTACAGCATATACTCCCATTCACTGAGAAATGTCCAAACGCAGCTCTTACCAGAAACGTGTTTCTAACTCCTGAATCTAAAGGGAGATTTAACTCACTTAGCTGAACAAACGCACAGCAGAGCAGATTGAAGGATACGTTTCTTCTGTGTTTTAGGCAGAGTTTTACTGCTATTTCGTTATATGCGGGAATAGTGCTGGAAATGCCTGTTTTGAGATCTCTCCACAGAAAGCGTTTCCAGACTTCCCCTTCAACACACGAGTTTAACTCTGTAAGTTGAATGCACACATTGAAGACCGTTCTGTTAGGTAGCTCCGTTTTGGTTTTAGAAGCAGACAGTTCTCCTTACAGCATATACTCCCATTCACTGAGAAATGTCCAAACGCAGCTCTTACCAGAAACGTGTTTCTAACTCCTGAATCTAAAGGGAGATTTAACTCACTTAGCTGAACAAACGCACAGCAGAGCAGATTGAAGGATACGTTTCTTCTGTGTTTTAGGCAGAGTTTTACTGCTATTTCGTTATATGCGGGAATAGTGCTGGAAATGCCTGGAAATGCCTGTTTTGAGATCTCTCCACAGAAAGCGTTTCCAGACTTCCCCTTCAACACACGAGTTTAACTCTGTAAGTTGAATGCACACATTGAAGACCGTTCTGTTAGGTAGCTCCGTTTTGGTTTTAGAAGCAGACAGTTCTCCTTACAGCATATACTCCCATTCACTGAGAAATGTCCAAACGCAGCTCTTACCAGAAACGTGTTTCTAACTCCTGAATCTAAAGGGAGATTTAACTCACTTAGCTGAACAAACGCACAGCAGAGCAGATTGAAGGATACGTTTCTTCTGTGTTTTAGGCAGAGTTTTACTGCTATTTCGTTATATGCGGGAATAGTGCTGGAAATGCCTGTTTTGAGATCTCTCCACAGAAAGCGTTTCCAGACTTCCCCTTCAACACACGAGTTTAACTCTGTAAGTTGAATGCACACATTGAAGACCGTTCTGTTAGGTAGCTCCGTTTTGGTTTTAGAAGCAGACAGTTCTCCTTACAGCATATACTCCCATTCACTGAGAAATGTCCAAACGCAGCTCTTACCAGAAACGTGTTTCTAACTCCTGAATCTAAAGGGAGATTTAACTCACTTAGCTGAACAAACGCACAGCAGAGCAGATTGAAGGATACGTTTCTTCTGTGTTTTAGGCAGAGTTTTACTGCTATTGCGTTATATGCGGGAATAGTGCTGGAAATGCCTGGAAATGCCTGTTTTGAGATCTCTCCACAGAAAGCGTTTCCAGACTTCCCCTTCAACACACGAGTTTAACTCTGTAAGTTGAATGCACACATTGAAGACCGTTCTGTTAGGTAGCTCCGTTTTGGTTTTAGAAGCAGACAGTTCTCCTTACAGCATATACTCCCATTCACTGAGAAATGTCCAAACGCAGCTCTTACCAGAAACGTGTTTCTAACTCCTGAATCTAAAGGGAGATTTAACTCACTTAGCTGAACAAACGCACAGCAGAGCAGATTGAAGGATACGTTTCTTCTGTGTTTTAGGCAGAGTTTTACTGCTATTGCGTTATATGCGGGAATAGAGCTGGAAATGCCTGTTTTGAGATCTCTCCACAGAAAGCGTTTCCAGACTTCCCCTTCAACACACGAGTTTAACTCTGTAAGTTGAATGCACACATTGAAGACCGTTCTGTTAGGTAGCTCCGTTTTGGTTTTAGAAGCAGACAGTTCTCCTTACAGCATATACTCCCATTCACTGAGAAATGTCCAAACGCAGCTCTTACCAGAAACGTGTTTCTAACTCCTGAATCTAAAGGGAGATTTAACTCACTTAGCTGAACAAACGCACAGCAGAGCAGATTGAAGGATACGTTTCTTCTGTGTTTTAGGCAGAGTTTTACTGCTATTTCGTTATATGCGGGAATAGTGCTGGAAATGCCTGGAAATGCCTGTTTTGAGATCTCTCCACAGAAAGCGTTTCCAGACTTCCCCTTCAACACACGAGTTTAACTCTGTAAGTTGAATGCACACATTGAAGACCGTTCTGTTAGGTAGCTCCGTTTTGGTTTTAGAAGCAGACAGTTCTCCTTACAGCATATACTCCCATTCACTGAGAAATGTCCAAACGCAGCTCTTACCAGAAACGTGTTTCTAACTCCTGAATCTAAAGGGAGATTTAACTCACTTAGCTGAACAAACGCACAGCAGAGCAGATTGAAGGATACGTTTCTTCTGTGTTTTAGGCAGAGTTTTACTGCTATTGCGTTATATGCGGGAATAGTGCTGGAAATGCCTGGAAATGCCTGTTTTGAGATCTCTCCACAGAAAGCGTTTCCAGACTTCCCCTTCAACACACGAGTTTAACTCTGTAAGTTGAATGCACACATTGAAGACCGTTCTGTTAGGTAGCTCCGTTTTGGTTTTAGAAGCAGACAGTTCTCCTTACAGCATATACTCCCATTCACTGAGAAATGTCCAAACGCAGCTCTTACCAGAAACGTGTTTCTAACTCCTGAATCTAAAGGGAGATTTAACTCACTTAGCTGAACAAACGCACAGCAGAGCAGATTGAAGGATACGTTTCTTCTGTGTTTTAGGCAGAGTTTTACTGCTATTTCGTTATATGCGGGAATAGTGCTGGAAATGCCTGTTTTGAGATCTCTCCACAGAAAGCGTTTCCAGACTTCCCCTTCAACACACGAGTTTAACTCTGTAAGTTGAATGCACACATTGAAGACCGTTCTGTTAGGTAGCTCCGTTTTGGTTTTAGAAGCAGACAGTTCTCCTTACAGCATATACTCCCATTCACTGAGAAATGTCCAAACGCAGCTCTTACCAGAAACGTGTTTCTAACTCCTGAATCTAAAGGGAGATTTAACTCACTTAGCTGAACAAACGCACAGCAGAGCAGATTGAAGGATACGTTTCTTCTGTGTTTTAGGCAGAGTTTTACTGCTATTTCGTTATATGCGGGAATAGTGCTGGAAATGCCTGGAGTTTTGAGATCTCTCCACAGAAAGCGTTTCCAGACTTCCCCTTCAACACACGAGTTTAACTCTGTAAGTTGAATGCACACATTGAAGACCGTTCTGTTAGGTAGCTCCGTTTTGGTTTTAGAAGCAGACAGTTCTCCTTACAGCATATACTCCCATTCACTGAGAAATGTCCAAACGCAGCTCTTACCAGAAACGTGTTTCTAACTCCTGAATCTAAAGGGAGATTTAACTCACTTAGCTGAACAAACGCACAGCAGAGCAGATTGAAGGATACGTTTCTTCTGTGTTTTAGGCAGAGTTTTACTGCTATTGCGTTATATGCGGGAATAGAGCTGGAAATGCCTGTTTTGAGATCTCTCCACAGAAAGCGTTTCCAGACTTCCCCTTCAACACACGAGTTTAACTCTGTAAGTTGAATGCACACATTGAAGACCGTTCTGTTAGGTAGCTCCGTTTTGGTTTTAGAAGCAGACAGTTCTCCTTACAGCATATACTCCCATTCACTGAGAAATGTCCAAACGCAGCTCTTACCAGAAACGTGTTTCTAACTCCTGAATCTAAAGGGAGATTTAACTCACTTAGCTGAACAAACGCACAGCAGAGCAGATTGAAGGATACGTTTCTTCTGTGTTTTAGGCAGAGTTTTACTGCTATTTCGTTATATGCGGGAATAGTGCTGGAAATGCCTGGAAATGCCTGTTTTGAGATCTCTCCACAGAAAGCGTTTCCAGACTTCCCCTTCAACACACGAGTTTAACTCTGTAAGTTGAATGCACACATTGAAGACCGTTCTGTTAGGTAGCTCCGTTTTGGTTTTAGAAGCAGACAGTTCTCCTTACAGCATATACTCCCATTCACTGAGAAATGTCCAAACGCAGCTCTTACCAGAAACGTGTTTCTAACTCCTGAATCTAAAGGGAGATTTAACTCACTTAGCTGAACAAACGCACAGCAGAGCAGATTGAAGGATACGTTTCTTCTGTGTTTTAGGCAGAGTTTTACTGCTATTGCGTTATATGCGGGAATAGTGCTGGAAATGCCTGGAAATGCCTGTTTTGAGATCTCTCCACAGAAAGCGTTTCCAGACTTTCCCTTCAACACACGAGTTTAACTCTGTAAGTTGAATGCACACATTGAAGACCGTTCTGTTAGGTAGCTCCGTTTTGGTTTTAGAAGCAGACAGTTCTCCTTACAGCATATACTCCCATTCACTGAGAAATGTCCAAACGCAGCTCTTACCAGAAACGTGTTTCTAACTCCTGAATCTAAAGGGAGATTTAACTCACTTAGCTGAACAAACGCACAGCAGAGCAGATTGAAGGATACGTTTCTTCTGTGTTTTAGGCAGAGTTTTACTGCTATTTCGTTATATGCGGAAATAGTGCTGGAAATGCCTGTTTTGAGATCTCTCCACAGAAAGCGTTTCCAGACTTCCCCTTCAACACACGAGTTTAACTCTGTAAGTTGAATGCACACATTGAAGACCGTTCTGTTAGGTAGCTCCGTTTTGGTTTTAGAAGCAGACAGTTCTCCTTACAGCATATACTCCCATTCACTGAGAAATGTCCAAACGCAGCTCTTACCAGAAACGTGTTTCTAACTCCTGAATCTAAAGGGAGATTTAACTCACTTAGCTGAACAAACGCACAGCAGAGCAGATTGAAGGATACGTTTCTTCTGTGTTTTAGGCAGAGTTTTACTGCTATTTCGTTATATGCGGGAATAGTGCTGGAAATGCCTGGAAATGCCTGTTTTGAGATCTCTCCACAGAAAGCGTTTCCAGACTTCCCCTTCAACACACGAGTTTAACTCTGTAAGTTGAATGCACACATTGAAGACCGTTCTGTTAGGTAGCTCCGTTTTGGTTTTAGAAGCAGACAGTTCTCCTTACAGCATATACTCCCATTCACTGAGAAATGTCCAAACGCAGCTCTTACCAGAAACGTGTTTCTAACTCCTGAATCTAAAGGGAGATTTAACTCACTTAGCTGAACAAACGCACAGCAGAGCAGATTGAAGGATACGTTTCTTCTGTGTTTTAGGCAGAGTTTTACTGCTATTTCGTTATATGCGGGAATAGTGCTGGAAATGCCTGTTTTGAGATCTCTCCACAGAAAGCGTTTCCAGACTTCCCCTTCAACACACGAGTTTAACTCTGTAAGTTGAATGCACACATTGAAGACCGTTCTGTTAGGTAGCTCCGTTTTGGTTTTAGAAGCAGACAGTTCTCCTTACAGCATATACTCCCATTCACTGAGAAATGTCCAAACGCAGCTCTTACCAGAAACGTGTTTCTAACTCCTGAATCTAAAGGGAGATTTAACTCACTTAGCTGAACAAACGCACAGCAGAGCAGATTGAAGGATACGTTTCTTCTGTGTTTTAGGCAGAGTTTTACTGCTATTTCGTTATATGCGGGAATAGTGCTGGAAATGCCTGTTTTGAGATCTCTCCACAGAAAGCGTTTCCAGACTTCCCCTTCAACACACGAGTTTAACTCTGTAAGTTGAATGCACACATTGAAGACCGTTCTGTTAGGTAGCTCCGTTTTGGTTTTAGAAGCAGACAGTTCTCCTTACAGCATATACTCCCATTCACTGAGAAATGTCCAAACGCAGCTCTTACCAGAAACGTGTTTCTAACTCCTGAATCTAAAGGGAGATTTAACTCACTTAGCTGAACAAACGCACAGCAGAGCAGATTGAAGGATACGTTTCTTCTGTGTTTTAGGCAGAGTTTTACTGCTATTTCGTTATATGCGGGAATAGTGCTGGAAATGCCTGGAAATGCCTGTTTTGAGATCTCTCCACAGAAAGCGTTTCCAGACTTCCCCTTCAACACACGAGTTTAACTCTGTAAGTTGAATGCACACATTGAAGACCGTTCTGTTAGGTAGCTCCGTTTTGGTTTTAGAAGCAGACAGTTCTCCTTACAGCATATACTCCCATTCACTGAGAAATGTCCAAACGCAGCTCTTACCAGAAACGTGTTTCTAACTCCTGAATCTAAAGGGAGATTTAACTCACTTAGCTGAACAAACGCACAGCAGAGCAGATTGAAGGATACGTTTCTTCTGTGTTTTAGGCAGAGTTTTACTGCTATTTCGTTATATGCGGGAATAGTGCTGGAAATGCCTGGAAATGCCTGTTTTGAGATCTCTCCACAGAAAGCGTTTCCAGACTTCCCCTTCAACACACGAGTTTAACTCTGTAAGTTGAATGCACACATTGAAGACCGTTCTGTTAGGTAGCTCCGTTTTGGTTTTAGAAGCAGACAGTTCTCCTTACAGCATATACTCCCATTCACTGAGAAATGTCCAAACGCAGCTCTTACCAGAAACGTGTTTCTAACTCCTGAATCTAAAGGGAGATTTAACTCACTTAGCTGAACAAACGCACAGCAGAGCAGATTGAAGGATACGTTTCTTCTGTGTTTTAGGCAGAGTTTTACTGCTATTTCGTTATATGCGGGAATAGTGCTGGAAATGCCTGTTTTGAGATCTCTCCACAGAAAGCGTTTCCAGACTTCCCCTTCAACACACGAGTTTAACTCTGTAAGTTGAATGCACACATTGAAGACCGTTCTGTTAGGTAGCTCCGTTTTGGTTTTAGAAGCAGACAGTTCTCCTTACAGCATATACTCCCATTCACTGAGAAATGTCCAAACGCAGCTCTTACCAGAAACGTGTTTCTAACTCCTGAATCTAAAGGGAGATTTAACTCACTTAGCTGAACAAACGCACAGCAGAGCAGATTGAAGGATACGTTTCTTCTGTGTTTTAGGCAGAGTTTTACTGCTATTTCGTTATATGCGGGAATAGTGCTGGAAATGCCTGGAAATGCCTGTTTTGAGATCTCTCCACAGAAAGCGTTTCCAGACTTCCCCTTCAACACACGAGTTTAACTCTGTAAGTTGAATGCACACATTGAAGACCGTTCTGTTAGGTAGCTCCGTTTTGGTTTTAGAAGCAGACAGTTCTCCTTACAGCATATACTCCCATTCACTGAGAAATGTCCAAACGCAGCTCTTACCAGAAACGTGTTTCTAACTCCTGAATCTAAAGGGAGATTTAACTCACTTAGCTGAACAAACGCACAGCAGAGCAGATTGAAGGATACGTTTCTTCTGTGTTTTAGGCAGAGTTTTACTGCTATTTCGTTATATGCGGGAATAGTGCTGGAAATGCCTGGAAATGCCTGTTTTGAGATCTCTCCAAAGAAAGCGTTTCCAGACTTCCCCTTCAACACACGAGTTTAACTCTGTAAGTTGAATGCACACATTGAAGACCGTTCTGTTAGGTAGCTCCGTTTTGGTTTTAGAAGCAGACAGTTCTCCTTACAGCATATACTCCCATTCACTGAGAAATGTCCAAACGCAGCTCTTACCAGAAACGTGTTTCTAACTCCTGAATCTAAAGGGAGATTTAACTCACTTAGCTGAACAAACGCACAGCAGAGCAGATTGAAGGATACGTTTCTTCTGTGTTTTAGGCAGAGTTTTACTGCTATTGCGTTATATGCGGGAATAGAGCTGGAAATGCCTGTTTTGAGATCTCTCCACAGAAAGCGTTTCCATACTTCCCCTTCAACACACGAGTTTAACTCTGTAAGTTGAATGCACACATTGAAGACCGTTCTGTTAGGTAGCTCCGTTTTGGTTTTAGAAGCAGACAGTTCTCCTTACAGCATATACTCCCATTCACTGAGAAATGTCCAAACGCAGCTCTTACCAGAAACGTGTTTCTAACTCCTGAATCTAAAGGGAGATTTAACTCACTTAGCTGAACAAACGCACAGCAGAGCAGATTGAAGGATACGTTTCTTCTGTGTTTTAGGCAGAGTTTTACTGCTATTTCGTTATATGCGGGAATAGTGCTGGAAATGCCTGGAAATGCCTGTTTTGAGATCTCTCCACAGAAAGCGTTTCCAGACTTCCCCTTCAACACACGAGTTTAACTCTGTAAGTTGAATGCACACATTGAAGACCGTTCTGTTAGGTAGCTCCGTTTTGGTTTTAGAAGCAGACAGTTCTCCTTACAGCATATACTCCCATTCACTGAGAAATGTCCAAACGCAGCTCTTACCAGAAACGTGTTTCTAACTCCTGAATCTAAAGGGAGATTTAACTCACTTAGCTGAACAAACGCACAGCAGAGCAGATTGAAGGATACGTTTCTTCTGTGTTTTAGGCAGAGTTTTACTGCTATTGCGTTATATGCGGGAATAGTGCTGGAAATGCCTGTTTTGAGATCTCTCCACAGAAAGCGTTTCCAGACTTCCCCTTCAACACACGAGTTTAACTCTGTAAGTTGAATGCACACATTGAAGACCGTTCTGTTAGGTAGCTCCGTTTTGGTTTTAGAAGCAGACAGTTCTCCTTACAGCATATACTCCCATTCACTGAGAAATGTCCAAACGCAGCTCTTACCAGAAACGTGTTTCTAACTCCTGAATCTAAAGGGAGATTTAACTCACTTAGCTGAACAAACGCACAGCAGAGCAGATTGAAGGATACGTTTCTTCTGTGTTTTAGGCAGAGTTTTACTGCTATTGCGTTATATGCGGGAATAGAGCTGGAAATGCCTGTTTTGAGATCTCTCCACAGAAAGCGTTTCCAGACTTCCCCTTCAGCACACGAGTTTAACTCTGTAAGTTGAATGCACACATTGAAGACCGTTCTGTTAGGTAGCTCCGTTTTGGTTTTAGAAGCAGACAGTTCTCCTTACAGCATATACTCCCATTCACTGAGAAATGTCCAACCGCAGCTCTTACCAGAAACGTGTTTCTAACTCCTGAATCTAAAGGGAGATTTAACTCACTTAGCTGAACAAACGCACAGCAGAGCAGATTGAAGGATACGTTTCTTCTGTGTTTTAGGCAGAGTTTTACTGCTATTTCGTTATATGCGGGAATAGTGCTGGAAATGCCTGTTTTGAGATCTCTCCACAGAAAGCGTTTCCAGACTTCCCCTTCAACACACGAGTTTAACTCTGTAAGTTGAATGCACACATTGAAGACCGTTCTGTTAGGTAGCTCCGTTTTGGTTTTAGAAGCAGACAGTTCTCCTTACAGCATATACTCCCATTCACTGAGAAATGTCCAAACGCAGCTCTTACCAGAAACGTGTTTCTAACTCCTGAATCTAAAGGGAGATTTAACTCACTTAGCTGAACAAACGCACAGCAGAGCAGATTGAAGGATACGTTTCTTCTGTGTTTTAGACAGAGTTTTACTGCTATTGCGTTATATGCGGGAATAGTGCTGGAAATGCCTGTTTTGAGATCTCTCCACAGAAAGCGTTTCCAGACTTCCCCTTCAACACACGAGTTTAACTCTGTAAGTTGAATGCACACATTGAAGACCGTTCTGTTAGGTAGCTCCGTTTTGGTTTTAGAAGCAGACAGTTCTCCTTACAGCATATACTCCCATTCACTGAGAAATGTCCAAACGCAGCTCTTACCAGAAACGTGTTTCTAACTCCTGAATCTAAAGGGAGATTTAACTCACTTAGCTGAACAAACGCACAGCAGAGCAGATTGAAGGATACGTTTCTTCTGTGTTTTAGGCAGAGTTTTACTGCTATTGCGTTATATGCGGGAATAGTGCTGGAAATGCCTGTTTTGAGATCTCTCCACAGAAAGCGTTTCCAGACTTCCCCTTCAACACACGAGTTTAACTCTGTAAGTTGAATGCACACATTGAAGACCGTTCTGTTAGGTAGCTCCGTTTTGGTTTTAGAAGCAGACAGTTCTCCTTACAGCATATACTCCCATTCACTGAGAAATGTCCAAACGCAGCTCTTACCAGAAACGTGTTTCTAACTCCTGAATCTAAAGGGAGATTTAACTCACTTAGCTGAACAAACGCACAGCAGAGCAGATTGAAGGATACGTTTCTTCTGTGTTTTAGGCAGAGTTTTACTGCTATTTCGTTATATGCGGGAATAGTGCTGGAAATGCCTGTTTTGAGATCTCTCCACAGAAAGCGTTTCCAGACTTCCCCTTCAACACACGAGTTTAACTCTGTAAGTTGAATGCACACATTGAAGACCGTTCTGTTAGGTAGCTCCGTTTTGGTTTTAGAAGCAGACAGTTCTCCTTACAGCATATACTCCCATTCACTGAGAAATGTCCAAACGCAGCTCTTACCAGAAACGTGTTTCTAACTCCTGAATCTAAAGGGAGATTTAACTCACTTAGCTGAACAAACGCACAGCAGAGCAGATTGAAGGATACGTTTCTTCTGTGTTTTAGGCAGAGTTTTACTGCTATTTCGTTATATGCGGGAATAGTGCTGGAAATGCGTGTTTTGAGATCTCTCCACAGAAAGCGTTTCCAGACTTCCCCTTCAACACACCAGTTTAACTCTGTAAGTTGAATGCACACATTGAAGACCGTTCTGTTAGGTAGCTCCGTTTTGGTTTTAGAAGCAGACAGTTCTCCTTACAGCATATACTCCCATTCACTGAGAAATGTCCAAACGCAGCTCTTACCAGAAACGTGTTTCTAACTCCTGAATCTAAAGGGAGATTTAACTCACTTAGCTGAACAAACGCACAGCAGAGCAGATTGAAGGATACGTTTCTTCTGTGTTTTAGGCAGAGTTTTACTGCTATTTCGTTATATGCGGGAATAGTGCTGGAAATGCCTGTTTTGAGATCTCTCCACAGAAAGCGTTTCCAGACTTCCCCTTCAACACACGAGTTTAACTCTGTAAGTTGAATGCACACATTGAAGACCGTTCTGTTAGGTAGCTCCGTTTTGGTTTTAGAAGCAGACACTTCTCCTTACAGCATATACTCCCATTCACTGAGAAATGTCCAAACGCAGCTCTTACCAGAAACGTGTTTCTAACTCCTGAATCTAAAGGGAGATTTAACTCACTTAGCTGAACAAACGCACAGCAGAGCAGATTGAAGGATACGTTTCTTCTGTGTTTTAGGCAGAGTTTTACTGCTATTTCGTTATATGCGGGAATAGTGCTGGAAATGCCTGTTTTGAGATCTCTCCACAGAAAGCGTTTCCAGACTTCCCCTTCAACACACGAGTTTAACTCTGTAAGTTGAATGCACACATTGAAGACCGTTCTGTGAGGTAGCTCCGTTTTGGTTTTAGAAGCAGACAGTTCTCCTTACAGCATATACTCCCATTCACTGAGAAATGTCCAAACGCAGCTCTTACCAGAAACGTGTTTCTAACTCCTGAATCTAAAGGGAGATTTAACTCACTTAGCTGAACAAACGCACAGCAGAGCAGATTGAAGGATACGTTTCTTCTGTGTTTTAGGCAGAGTTTTACTGCTATTTCGTTATATGCGGGAATAGTGCTGGAAATGCCTGGAAATGCCTGTTTTGAGATCTCTCCACAGAAAGCGTTTCCAGACTTCCCCTTCAACACACGAGTTTAACTCTGTAAGTTGAATGCACACATTGAAGACCGTTCTGTTAGGTAGCTCCGTTTTGGTTTTAGAAGCAGACAGTTCTCCTTACAGCATATACTCCCATTCACTGAGAAATGTCCAAACGCAGCTCTTACCAGAAACGTGTTTCTAACTCCTGAATCTAAAGGGAGATTTAACTCACTTAGCTGAACAAACGCACAGCAGAGCAGATTGAAAGATACGTTTCTTCTGTGTTTTAGGCAGAGTTTTACTGCTATTTCGTAATATGCGGGAATAGTGCTGGAAATGCCTGGAAATGCCTGTTTTGAGATCTCTCCACAGAAAGCGTTTCCAGACTTCCCCTTCAACACACGAGTTTAACTCTGTAAGTTGAATGCACACATTGAAGACCGTTCTGTTACGTAGCGCCGTTTTGGTTTTAGAAGCAGACAGTTCTCCTTACAGCATATACTCCCATTCACTGAGAAATGTCCAAACGCAGCTCTTACCAGAAACGTGTTTCTAACTCCTGTATCTAAAGGGAGATTTAACTCACTTAGCTGAACAAACGCACAGCAGAGCAGATTGAAGGATACGTTTCTTCTGTGTTTTAGGCAGAGTTTTACTGCTATTTCGTTATATGCGGGAATAGTGCTGGAAATGCCTGTTTTGAGATCTCTCCACAGAAAGCGTTTCCAGACTTCCCCTTCAACACACGAGTTTAACTCTGTAAGTTGAATGCACACATTGAAGACCGTTCTGTTAGGTAGCTCCGTTTTGGTTTTAGAAGCAGACAGTTCTCCTTACAGCATATACTCCCATTCACTGAGAAATGTCCAAACGCAGCTCTTACCAGAAACGTGTTTCTAACTCCTGAATCTAAAGGGAGATTTAACTCACTTAGCTGAACAAACGCACAGCAGAGCAGATTGAAGGATACGTTTCTTCTGTGTTTTAGGCAGAGTTTTACTGCTATTTCGTTATATGCGGGAATAGTGCTGGAAATGCCTGTTTTGAGATCTCTCCACAGAAAGCGTTTCCAGACTTCCCCTTCAACACACGAGTTTAACTCTGTAAGTTGAATGCACACATTGAAGACCGTTCTGTTAGGTAGCTCCGTTTTGGTTTTAGAAGCAGACAGTTCTCCTTACAGCATATACTCCCATTCACTGAGAAATGTCCAAACGCAGCTCTTACCAGAAACGTGTTTCTAACTCCTGAATCTAAAGGGAGATTTAACTCACTTAGCTGAACAAACGCACAGCAGAGCAGATTGAAGGATACGTTTCTTCTGTGTTTTAGGCAGAGTTTTACTGCTATTTCGTTATATGCGGGAATAGTGCTGGAAATGCCTGGAAATGCCTGTTTTGAGATCTCTCCACAGAAAGCGTTTCCAGACTTCCCCTTCAACACACGAGTTTAACTCTGTAAGTTGAATGCACACATTGAAGACCGTTCTGTTAGGTAGCTCCGTTTTGGTTTTAGAAGCAGACAGTTCTCCTTACAGCATATACTCCCATTCACTGAGAAATGTCCAAACGCAGCTCTTACCAGAAACGTGTTTCTAACTCCTGAATCTAAAGGGAGATTTAACTCACTTAGCTGAACAAACGCACAGCAGAGCAGATTGAAGGATACGTTTCTTCTGTGTTTTAGGCAGAGTTTTACTGCTATTTCGTTATATGCGGGAATAGTGCTGGAAATGCCTGGAAATGCCTGTTTTGAGATCTCTCCACAGAAAGCGTTTCCAGACTTCCCCTTCAACACACGAGTTTAACTCTGTAAGTTGAATGCACACATTGAAGACCGTTCTGTTAGGTAGCTCCGTTTTGGTTTTAGAAGCAGACAGTTCTCCTTACAGCATATACTCCCATTCACTGAGAAATGTCCAAACGCAGCTCTTACCAGAAACGTGTTTCTAACTCCTGAATCTAAAGGGAGATTTAACTCACTTAGCTGAACAAACGCACAGCAGAGCAGATTGAAGGATACGTTTCTTCTGTGTTTTAGGCAGAGTTTTACTGCTATTGCGTTATATGCGGGAATAGAGCTGGAAATGCCTGTTTTGAGATCTCTCCACAGAAAGCGTTTCCAGACTTCCCCTTCAACACACGAGTTTAACTCTGTAAGTTGAATGCACACATTGAAGACCGTTCTGTTAGGTAGCTCCGTTTTGGTTTTAGAAGCAGACAGTTCTCCTTACAGCATATACTCCCATTCACTGAGAAATGTCCAAACGCAGGTCTTACCAGAAACGTGTTTCTAACTCCTGAATCTAAAGGGAGATTTAACTCACTTAGCTGAACAAACGCACAGCAGAGCAGATTGAAGGATACGTTTCTTCTGTGTTTTAGGCAGAGTTTTACTGCTATTTCGTTATATGCGGGAATAGTGCTGGAAATGCCTGGAAATGCCTGTTTTGAGATCTCTCCACAGAAAGCGTTTCCAGACTTCCCCTTCAACACACGAGTTTAACTCTGTAAGTTGAATGCACACATTGAAGACCGTTCTGTTAGGTAGCTCCGTTTTGGTTTTAGAAGCAGACAGTTCTCCTTACAGCATATACTCCCATTCACTGAGAAATGTCCAAACGCAGCTCTTACCAGAAACGTGTTTCTAACTCCTGAATCTAAAGGGAGATTTAACTCACTTAGCTGAACAAACGCACAGCAGAGCAGATTGAAGGATACGTTTCTTCTGTGTTTTAGGCAGAGTTTTACTGCTATTTCGTTATATGCGGGAATAGTGCTGGAAATGCCTGGAAATGCCTGTTTTGAGATCTCTCCACAGAAAGCGTTTCCAGACTTCCCCTTCAACACACGAGTTTAACTCTGTAAGTTGAATGCACACATTGAAGACCGTTCTGTTAGGTAGCTCCGTTTTGGTTTTAGAAGCAGACAGTTCTCCTTACAGCATATACTCCCATTCACTGAGAAATGTCCAAACGCAGCTCTTACCAGAAACGTGTTTCTAACTCCTGAATCTAAAGGGAGATTTAACTCACTTAGCTGAACAAACGCACAGCAGAGCAGATTGAAGGATACGTTTCTTCTGTGTTTTAGGCAGAGTTTTACTGCTATTGCGTTATATGCGGGAATAGAGCTGGAAATGCCTGTTTTGAGATCTCTCCACAGAAAGCGTTTCCATACTTCCCCTTCAACACACGAGTTTAACTCTGTAAGTTGAATGCACACATTGAAGACCGTTCTGTTAGGTAGCTCCGTTTTGGTTTTAGAAGCAGACAGTTCTCCTTACAGCATATACTCCCATTCACTGAGAAATGTCCAAACGCAGCTCTTACCAGAAACGTGTTTCTAACTCCTGAATCTAAAGGGAGATTTAACTCACTTAGCTGAACAAACGCACAGCAGAGCAGATTGAAGGATACGTTTCTTCTGTGTTTTAGGCAGAGTTTTACTGCTATTTCGTTATATGCGGGAATAGTGCTGGAAATGCCTGGAAATGCCTGTTTTGAGATCTCTCCACAGAAAGCGTTTCCAGACTTCCCCTTCAACACACGAGTTTAACTCTGTAAGTTGAATGCACACATTGAAGACCGTTCTGTTAGGTAGCTCCGTTTTGGTTTTAGAAGCAGACAGTTCTCCTTACAGCATATACTCCCATTCACTGAGAAATGTCCAAACGCAGCTCTTACCAGAAACGTGTTTCTAACTCCTGAATCTAAAGGGAGATTTAACTCACTTAGCTGAACAAACGCACAGCAGAGCAGATTGAAGGATACGTTTCTTCTGTGTTTTAGGCAGAGTTTTACTGCTATTGCGTTATATGCGGGAATAGTGCTGGAAATGCCTGTTTTGAGATCTCTCCACAGAAAGCGTTTCCAGACTTCCCCTTCAACACACGAGTTTAACTCTGTAAGTTGAATGCACACATTGAAGACCGTTCTGTTAGGTAGCTCCGTTTTGGTTTTAGAAGCAGACAGTTCTCCTTACAGCATATACTCCCATTCACTGAGAAATGTCCAAACGCAGCTCTTACCAGAAACGTGTTTCTAACTCCTGAATCTAAAGGGAGATTTAACTCACTTAGCTGAACAAACGCACAGCAGAGCAGATTGAAGGATACGTTTCTTCTGTGTTTTAGGCAGAGTTTTACTGCTATTGCGTTATATGCGGGAATAGAGCTGGAAATGCCTGTTTTGAGATCTCTCCACAGAAAGCGTTTCCAGACTTCCCCTTCAACACACGAGTTTAACTCTGTAAGTTGAATGCACACATTGAAGACCGTTCTGTTAGGTAGCTCCGTTTTGGTTTTAGAAGCAGACAGTTCTCCTTACAGCATATACTCCCATTCACTGAGAAATGTCCAAACGCAGCTCTTACCAGAAACGTGTTTCTAACTCCTGAATCTAAAGGGAGATTTAACTCACTTAGCTGAACAAACGCACAGCAGAGCAGATTGAAGGATACGTTTCTTCTGTGTTTTAGGCAGAGTTTTACTGCTATTTCGTTATATGCGGGAATAGTGCTGGAAATGCCTGGAAATGCCTGTTTTGAGATCTCTCCACAGAAAGCGTTTCCAGACTTCCCCTTCAACACACGAGTTTACCTCTGTAAGTTGAATGCACACATTGAAGACCGTTCTGTTAGGTAGCTCCGTTTTGGTTTTAGAAGCAGACAGTTCTCCTTACAGCATATACTCCCATTCACTGAGAAATGTCCAAACGCAGCTCTTACCAGAAACGTGTTTCTAACTCCTGAATCTAAAGGGAGATTTAACTCACTTAGCTGAACAAACGCACAGCAGAGCAGATTGAAGGATACGTTTCTTCTGTGTTTTAGGTAGAGTTTTACTGCTATTGCGTTATATGCGGGAATAGAGCTGGAAATGCCTGTTTTGAGATCTCTCCACAGAAAGCGTTTCCAGACTTCCCCTTCAACACACGAGTTTAACTCTGTAAGTTGAATGCACACATTGAAGACCGTTCTGTTAGGTAGCTCCGTTTTGGTTTTAGAAGCAGACAGTTCTCCTTACAGCATATACTCCCATTCACTGAGAAATGTCCAAACGCAGCTCTTACCAGAAACGTGTTTCTAACTCCTGAATCTAAAGGGAGATTTAACTCACTTAGCTGAACAAACGCACAGCAGAGCAGATTGAAGGATACGTTTCTTCTGTGTTTTAGGCAGAGTTTTACTGCTATTTCGTTATATGCGGGAATAGTGCTGGAAATGCCTGTTTTGAGATCTCTCCACAGAAAGCGTTTCCAGACTTCCCCTTCAACACACGAGTTTAACTCTGTAAGTTGAATGCACACATTGAAGACCGTTCTGTTAGGTAGCTCCGTTTTGGTTTTAGAAGCAGACAGTTCTCCTTACAGCATATACTCCCATTCACTGAGAAATGTCCAAACGCAGCTCTTACCAGAAACGTGTTTCTAACTCCTGAATCTAAAGGGAGATTTAACTCACTTAGCTGAACAAACGCACAGCAGAGCAGATTGAAGGATACGTTTCTTCTGTGTTTTAGGCAGAGTTTTACTGCTATTTCGTTATATGCGGGAATAGTGCTGGAAATGCCTGGAAATGCCTGTTTTGAGATCTCTCCACAGAAAGCGTTTCCAGACTTCCCCTTCAACACACGAGTTTAACTCTGTAAGTTGAATGCACACATTGAAGACCGTTCTGTTAGGTAGCTCCGTTTTGGTTTTAGAAGCAGACAGTTCTCCTTACAGCATATACTCCCATTCACTGAGAAATGTCCAAACGCAGCTCTTACCAGAAACGTGTTTCTAACTCCTGAATCTAAAGGGAGATTTAACTCACTTAGCTGAACAAACGCACAGCAGAGCAGATTGAAGGATACGTTTCTTCTGTGTTTTAGGCAGAGTTTTACTGCTATTGCGTTATATGCGGGAATAGAGCTGGAAATGCCTGTTTTGAGATCTCTCCACAGAAAGCGTTTCCATACTTCCCCTTCAACACACGAGTTTAACTCTGTAAGTTGAATGCACACATTGAAGACCGTTCTGTTAGGTAGCTCCGTTTTGGTTTTAGAAGCAGACAGTTCTCCTTACAGCATATACTCCCATTCACTGAGAAATGTCCAAACGCAGCTCTTACCAGAAACGTGTTTCTAACTCCTGAATCTAAAGGGAGATTTAACTCACTTAGCTGAACAAACGCACAGCAGAGCAGATTGAAGGATACGTTTCTTCTGTGTTTTAGGCAGAGTTTTACTGCTATTTCGTTATATGCGGGAATAGTGCTGGAAATGCCTGTTTTGAGATCTCTCCACAGAAAGCGTTTCCAGACTTCCCCTTCAACACACGAGTTTAACTCTGTAAGTTGAATGCACACATTGAAGACCGTTCTGTTAGGTAGCTCCGTTTTGGTTTTAGAAGCAGACAGTTCTCCTTACAGCATATACTCCCATTCACTGAGAAATGTCCAAACGCAGCTCTTACCAGAAACGTGTTTCTAACTCCTGAATCTAAAGGGAGATTTAACTCACTTAGCTGAACAAACGCACAGCAGAGCAGATTGAAGGATACGTTTCTTCTGTGTTTTAGGCAGAGTTTTACTGCTATTGCGTTATATGCGGGAATAGTGCTGGAAATGCCTGTTTTGAGATCTCTCCACAGAAAGCGTTTCCAGACTTCCCCTTCAACACACGAGTTTAACTCTGTAAGTTGAATGCACACATTGAAGACCGTTCTGTTAGGTAGCTCCGTTTTGGTTTTAGAAGCAGACAGTTCTCCTTACAGCATATACTCCCATTCACTGAGAAATGTCCAAACGCAGCTCTTACCAGAAACGTGTTTCTAACTCCTGAATCTAAAGGGAGATTTAACTCACTTAGCTGAACAAACGCACAGCAGAGCAGATTGAAGGATACGTTTCTTCTGTGTTTTAGGCAGAGTTTTACTGCTATTGCGTTATATGCGGGAATAGAGCTGGAAATGCCTGTTTTGAGATCTCTCCACAGAAAGCGTTTCCAGACTTCCCCTTCAACACACGAGTTTAACTCTGTAAGTTGAATGCACACATTGAAGACCGTTCTGTTAGGTAGCTCCGTTTTGGTTTTAGAAGCAGACAGTTCTCCTTACAGCATATACTCCCATTCACTGAGAAATGTCCAAACGCAGCTCTTACCAGAAACGTGTTTCTAACTCCTGAATCTAAAGGGAGATTTAACTCACTTAGCTGAACAAACGCACAGCAGAGCAGATTGAAGGATACGTTTCTTCTGTGTTTTAGGCAGAGTTTTACTGCTATTTCGTTATATGCGGGAATAGTGCTGGAAATGCCTGGAAATGCCTGTTTTGAGATCTCTCCACAGAAAGCGTTTCCAGACTTCCCCTTCAACACACGAGTTTAACTCTGTAAGTTGAATGCACACATTGAAGACCGTTCTGTTAGGTAGCTCCGTTTTGGTTTTAGAAGCAGACAGTTCTCCTTACAGCATATACTCCCATTCACTGAGAAATGTCCAAACGCAGCTCTTACCAGAAACGTGTTTCTAACTCCTGAATCTAAAGGGAGATTTAACTCACTTAGCTGAACAAACGCACAGCAGAGCAGATTGAAGGATACGTTTCTTCTGTGTTTTAGGCAGAGTTTTACTGCTATTGCGTTATATGCGGGAATAGTGCTGGAAATGCCTGTTTTGAGATCTCTCCACAGAAAGCGTTTCCAGACTTCCCCTTCAACACACGAGTTTAACTCTGTAAGTTGAATGCACACATTGAAGACCGTTCTGTTAGGTAGCTCCGTTTTGGTTTTAGAAGCAGACAGTTCTCCTTACAGCATATACTCCCATTCACTGAGAAATGTCCAAACGCAGCTCTTACCAGAAACGTGTTTCTAACTCCTGAATCTAAAGGGAGATTTAACTCACTTAGCTGAACAAACGCACAGCAGAGCAGATTGAAGGATACGTTTCTTCTGTGTTTTAGGCAGAGTTTTACTGCTATTTCGTTATATGCGGGAATAGTGCTGGAAATGCCTGTTTTGAGATCTCTCCACAGAAAGCGTTTCCAGACTTCCCCTTCAACACACGAGTTTAACTCTGTAAGTTGAATGCACACATTGAAGACCGTTCTGTTAGGTAGCTCCGTTTTGGTTTTAGAAGCAGACAGTTCTCCTTACAGCATATACTCCCATTCACTGAGAAATGTCCAAACGCAGCTCTTACCAGAAACGTGTTTCTAACTCCTGAATCTAAAGGGAGATTTAACTCACTTAGCTGAACAAACGCACAGCAGAGCAGATTGAAGGATACGTTTCTTCTGTGTTTTAGGCAGAGTTTTACTGCTATTTCGTTATATGCGGGAATAGTGCTGGAAATGCCTGGAAATGCCTGTTTTGAGATCTCTCCACAGAAAGCGTTTCCAGACTTCCCCTTCAACACACGAGTTTAACTCTGTAAGTTGAATGCACACATTGAAGACCGTTCTGTTAGGTAGCTCCGTTTTGGTTTTAGAAGCAGACAGTTCTCCTTACAGCATATACTCCCATTCACTGAGAAATGTCCAAACGCAGCTCTTACCAGAAACGTGTTTCTAACTCCTGAATCTAAAGGGAGATTTAACTCACTTAGCTGAACAAACGCACAGCAGAGCAGATTGAAGGATACGTTTCTTCTGTGTTTTAGGCAGAGTTTTACTGCTATTGCGTTATATGCGGGAATAGTGCTGGAAATGCCTGTTTTGAGATCTCTCCACAGAAAGCGTTTCCAGACTTCCCCTTCAACACACGAGTTTAACTCTGTAAGTTGAATGCACACATTGAAGACCGTTCTGTTAGGTAGCTCCGTTTTGGTTTTAGAAGCAGACAGTTCTCCTTACAGCATATACTCCCATTCACTGAGAAATGTCCAAACGCAGCTCTTACCAGAAACGTGTTTCTAACTCCTGAATCTAAAGGGAGATTTAACTCACTTAGCTGAACAAACGCACAGCAGAGCAGATTGAAGGATACGTTTCTTCTGTGTTTTAGGCAGAGTTTTACTGCTATTTCGTTATATGCGGGAATAGTGCTGGAAATGCCTGTTTTGAGATCTCTCCACAGAAAGCGTTTCCAGACTTCCCCTTCAACACACGAGTTTAACTCTGTAAGTTGAATGCACACATTGAAGACCGTTCTGTTAGGTAGCTCCGTTTTGGTTTTAGAAGCAGACAGTTCTCCTTACAGCATATACTCCCATTCACTGAGAAATGTCCAAACGCAGCTCTTACCAGAAACGTGTTTCTAACTCCTGAATCTAAAGGGAGATTTAACTCACTTAGCTGAACAAACGCACAGCAGAGCAGATTGAAGGATACGTTTCTTCTGTGTTTTAGGCAGAGTTTTACTGCTATTTCGTTATATGCGGGAATAGTGCTGGAAATGCCTGGAAATGCCTGTTTTGAGATCTCTCCACAGAAAGCGTTTCCAGACTTCCCCTTCAACACACGAGTTTAACTCTGTAAGTTGAATGCACACATTGAAGACCGTTCTGTTAGGTAGCTCCGTTTTGGTTTTAGAAGCAGACAGTTCTCCTTACAGCATATACTCCCATTCACTGAGAAATGTCCAAACGCAGCTCTTACCAGAAACGTGTTTCTAACTCCTGAATCTAAAGGGAGATTTAACTCACTTAGCTGAACAAACGCACAGCAGAGCAGATTGAAGGATACGTTTCTTCTGTGTTTTAGGCAGAGTTTTACTGCTATTTCGTTATATGCGGGAATAGTGCTGGAAATGCCTGGAAATGCCTGTTTTGAGATCTCTCCACAGAAAGCGTTTCCAGACTTCCCCTTCAACACACGAGTTTAACTCTGTAAGTTGAATGCACACATTGAAGACCGTTCTGTTAGGTAGCTCCGTTTTGGTTTTAGAAGCAGACAGTTCTCCTTACAGCATATACTCCCATTCACTGAGAAATGTCCAAACGCAGCTCTTACCAGAAACGTGTTTCTAACTCCTGAATCTAAAGGGAGATTTAACTCACTTAGCTGAACAAACGCACAGCAGAGCAGATTGAAGGATACGTTTCTTCTGTGTTTTAGGCAGAGTTTTACTGCTATTGCGTTATATGCGGGAATAGAGCTGGAAATGCCTGTTTTGAGATCTCTCCACAGAAAGCGTTTCCAGACTTCCCCTTCAACACACGAGTTTAACTCTGTAAGTTGAATGCACACATTGAAGACCGTTCTGTTAGGTAGCTCCGTTTTGGTTTTAGAAGCAGACAGTTCTCCTTACAGCATATACTCCCATTCACTGAGAAATGTCCAAACGCAGCTCTTACCAGAAACGTGTTTCTAACTCCTGAATCTAAAGGGAGATTTAACTCACTTAGCTGAACAAACGCACAGCAGAGCAGATTGAAGGATACGTTTCTTCTGTGTTTTAGGCAGAGTTTTACTGCTATTTCGTTATATGCGGGAATAGTGCTGGAAATGCCTGGAAATGCCTGTTTTGAGATCTCTCCACAGAAAGCGTTTCCAGACTTCCCCTTCAACACACGAGTTTAACTCTGTAAGTTGAATGCACACATTGAAGACCGTTCTGTTAGGTAGCTCCGTTTTGGTTTTAGAAGCAGACAGTTCTCCTTACAGCATATACTCCCATTCACTGAGAAATGTCCAAACGCAGCTCTTACCAGAAACGTGTTTCTAACTCCTGAATCTAAAGGGAGATTTAACTCACTTAGCTGAACAAACGCACAGCAGAGCAGATTGAAGGATACGTTTCTTCTGTGTTT